>MU284085.1:190693-326014 GCA_022478815.1 Daldinia bambusicola | reverse complement strand
AAATAATTCATTCTAATTAACCCATATAAACCCAAACCCCCTCAAAATGCTCATACGCACCCTCCCCCCCCCCCCCCCCCCCCCCCAACCCCCCCCCCCCCCCAACCCCCCCCCCCCCCCCCCCCACCGCGCCCACCCAAACAAAACCCGGCCCCCACAACAAACCCCCCCCCCCCCACACCAAATGCACCCTTTTTATTTTTTTTTATTAACAAAAAAAAAAAAAAAAAAAAAAAAAAAAAAAAAAAAAAAAAAAGCTTGGGCCACATGGGTTTTATTCCTTTTGCTTCTTTTTTTAAGATGATCTCACATCGTCATATGCACACGCATCCCACCTTCGCTCTATCCACACGTGCAGTACGTAAACCACAACCGGAAGCGCAGACGGGTGTAAGCTGCATTTGCTTTTCACAGCATACCCAAAGTTAATAATACTTTAAAAATAAAATTGAATCAATATATGATAGGTACTGTGCTCAAGTCGCGGTGGGCATCAATGCCCATCTATCACCAAATGATAGTCCGGGGTAAATCATTATTTTCCAAGTCGCATCGCATCGTATCGCATCGCATCGTGTCCACATTACCAATTACCAATTGGGTATGCTTCTAGACTTTCCGCGACAGGTTACAAACAAGAGGTCTCGGCACCGCCGCGCAGTCTCAGTCAATGTTGCCCATTTTGACTCAGGTACGCCGCGGATTGTGTCACTTCGAAGTTTTTAATAAGTTTGACAGTTTGGGGCGTCAGGGCGTTTGTCAATCGCATTATGACGGTTTATGACAGTTGAGTGACAGTTGGGTGACAGTTGGGTTACATGTTACCTAAAACCATTATGTCGTCTAATAATGTTTCGGGTTCCTCCACTCATGGTAGCACTAAACAACGTCCGTGGTCTTTTAAAGTTTTAGCCAGTGGACAGCGGCAGGAAGCGAACAAGCATATTTTGGAGTCCGAGTGTCTTGATAAAGAGGATCTACCCGTTCGTCAAGATAACGCTTTCCGAGATCCGTCATTGGAACTCCCTTTTATTTTAATCTTCTTCTTTTATTTCTTATCGTCAATCTAATCGTCCTTTTTTTTTTTTCTCCGTCAAGCAACCCCATCGCGGGGCATTGAAATTACAGATCATGTACCTACTATGTAATAGTATGCATGGGTTGAACTGATTGATAACAGCGCAAACCAGTTCAAACTTCCAATACAATATTAGTGATAGGAACTATTACCAGCAAACAAATAAACGCTTAATCCTTCTATATGCCCCGTAGTTGCTCATCAGCATTAAAAGAATACTACACCAACGTATCGTACCAGTCCAATCCTTTGCTCTAAAAAGGTAGCTTCAGACTGCCGATGGGGAAATCTACGCCGCATACGTACATAATTTAAAAGTCCGTTGCCCCAATTTGCGCATTTGTGAACTACCAAAACGGGATAACCCGCAAGCAATTACCCTCGTATAGGGTTCAGTCTATACATCCCACATCCTTTCACTGGACACACATACACGGATATACGTACCTGAATAGGGCAACTTACATATAAAAATCTTCTTGAAGTTGGTTCGTCGTATGAATCGACGTTATTTTGCAGCAACAACTACCAGCTTTAGGTTCCTCCTACGTAAACCTCAACTTTACGTGCCACGTACGACGTCTGTGGAGGTTGCGAATGGAGGAAGTAAGACGACTTTGCGCAAGTACGGTTCTTCCCCCCTCCGCCCTGGAATCAGGCAGTTCTACATCCCCCGGGTCCATTCTATATGCCTTCAAACGCTCCTAGTATTGACGGCTCTCCGGGGGCTGCATTAGCATATGTAGCAACGCAATTTGACTGGTGCCACGCTAGCCTTTCCAATTCCTCATTCTCCTCCGTCGTCGACGCCGCTTCGGCCCCGTTCCCATAAATTGAGGGGCTATTTCTCCAAAGATCAAAGTACTATTCGACCTCCCAAAATTCACTTATATCGTGTTACCAAGTAAGTGCGTAGGCGGATGGCGGTGGGTAAGTATCGTGTAGTTCGGGCATCTTTGCCTCGCACTCTCTCATCTGAGTCACACAAGCCGGAAGCAGGAAGCAGGAATCGAGTGCAGTGTATCCCGCGATGCCCGCATTTTACTCCTACGTTAAAAGCAATATAGAGACATTTTCTGACTAATCAAGTTGCTAAGTGACGCCATCTTCACCTGTGATCGATAAACGGAGATATCAGGCTCCTCGGGGATCACCCGGATCTCCGCCGGTAGGTAGATCAAACGGCCCTGTCTAAGAAATCCACGGACTTCGAATCAACGTCATATATTTTCGATGAGCCGTCTATAGGTAAGACAAACATGATGTAACAGGAGTAGAAGAGCAGTTGTTAAGAGATCGCTCGATGAACTCTCCGATTCCCTCACCCTAGGTAAAGGGAGGGTGAGAGAAAAAAGAGCGCTGGTTAGGTCCAAATAAATAGATTTCGAGTATACTGACCGCCCAAACACCATCCTATGTAGAGTACATGTGCAACGATGGATTCCAAAGTCTGTAGCGCCTACACGTAGTATACTAAGTGGATAGGTGCTGCTGGTGCGACGAATAGACATAAGAGGTACGGAGACTCAACGCACATATTCGGTGGGTTGCCTATAATAACCTCCTCTATACTTGGTGGGCCAAAACAACGCCAGCGTTGACGAGATAATTTCATCCCACAGCCGTCACTATCCACAATATTACTGCATTCGTATCTTGTGTTGTTGTACTATTTTTATTTCAATGTACCTATTTAGCGGCTTGCACAGCCCAGCCGTAAGTGAGACTTCGCGGAAGTCTTGTACCATTTGCTCTAGCTTAGGTACCTAGATGCCTAGATGTCTAGATGCCTGCATCATCCCAACTTTTCGACGTTTAATTCGTTACTAAGTTGTCACGTGCTGGAATCTTCTATAACTTCTAGCTTAGTTGGGAGGGGACATAAGGACTAGGCAAGAGTATACCTAGTGTTTGGTGCGGTAGCAAGTTATGATTTAGGTACCTAAATATTTTTCTTTACATTATACAATCTCATCAATTGTCTGGAAATAACATGTTGCTATGAGAATATATGTCTTGGTATACAAACCCGGTTTACTGATTGCATTTCGAATTGGCGTTGAAAACACCCTTCAAGTCTCAAGTAAAGATAATGCAGGCTGTGCGAGAAGTTCAGCACCTAACTTCATTATCATACCAGTTACCTACTTACATAGGTGACTGCGAGTTATGTTCATCTCTGAAAATATATAAATAGGTACCTAGATAGGTTCATGCACACTATTAGATAAATATTGTCTTTTAAGATATTAACCATGTATAACGACCTCAAGTTTTAACTTGCATACTTCATCTTGGACGCTTACAGGACTAGCTATCCAAGCTGACTATAGAACCTGAAGCAGAAACGTTAATAATTATATGTATTTACTATTATATGTTCTAATACCAAGGATTCTGGAGCACCTAGAAATCCGAAATGTGCATGTGATAAAAGAATTAGGTAGTCTTCGCGTGTCTTAAATCAGATCGTTGAAATTGGTAGATATATTTCATAGTATCTCGAACAACGTTAATGTGTTGTAACTATCCCTCCCATCGGAAAAGCTTTTTGCATTGTCAGTGGAATGTCAGGCCTTACCAGTTCAACCCAATATACTTGGTATATGACATCCACCAAGAACATAAACCTCTTGACGAGTGCAATCCCGCATTTCGCTCTCGCCACCCTCCATGGCTCATCTTACACCTAAAGTGTACTCGGAATAATAACCAACTACTTCACGTACTTTAGGTAGGTATCGCGGAGTGGAGAGCTCCTTGGCAGCTCTCCAACTTTACTAATCAGCTGAGCCATATAAAAAACGATCTTCTCTCTATAGCTAGCCTAGATCTTTTTCTCCTTTAATCAACCGTTTATATTCCCAGTAGATCTCCATGTCAAGCCACGTGATAGTAGGTATTTTGTAAGTAACATATAGACGGAGTTTTATAATTCTATTCAGACTCTGGACTTCTACGGTATGAACTTATTGTGGTGATAGCATATGACTCTCGAACTATTAAATACCTGGAATACTAGCGCTCCAGTGTCAGGAAAGATTGTAGTTCTCATGCGCCTAAGCTGTCCACGCTACTTGTATACCTTCAGTCCATTTTAGGAGTAGTATTGATACTCCATATTACAGTGTCGATATGTTCCTTATCTCTACATCGATGTTATCCGTAGGAAGACAGGCTGGGGGTTTTTCCTTTTCATTTTTTTTTTTTTCAAAAAAAAGAGAGAAAGACAACCAGTAAATCAATAAATAGGCTCGGACTGGATTCGCGTATCGCACTGGCATGTTTGGACCTCAGCGTAGTATATTTGGGAACTTGACTAAGTAGAAGTGAAATTCGAGTTGACTATTCAGTTCAAAAGTGGCATGGTATCTTTAGGTATACAAAATATAATATCCAAAAGTGAAAGGTGTCCCCAATAAGACAGCAACTCTACTCAAGTCTCGAGCGCATAGCACTTCTCCACGCTAACCGCATCATTCCCCCACCAATTCGGCATGCCGATAACCTTGGCGCTGCCGAAGATTAGGAAGATCAAGAGCATGTTCAAGTTGAAACCCGCGTCGAATGCGGCCGCAAGGATAAAGTTGTATTTGGCCCATAGCTGGTACCGATACCGATACGCCCAGTACATAACGACAAACCCCCCTATGAAACGCGAGAAGTATCCCGTTGACACATTTCCGTAGAAAATAGACGCGCCGCTGAAAAAGATGGTGGTGTTGAAGAGGTGGAATTTCGCGCGGGGGAACAGTCGGTGGAGTGCGTAGACGATGGCCGGGCAGGCCGCGCCAACGAGGAATGCGTAGGGGAGAGGACGGAACTGTTCTTGTCGGAAAAGTCGGGTTGGTCCCTTTCGAGGGCTATTAGTATTTGGTGTTCATGTCTGATTCACGGGCATCGGAATAAAGGGAAATCTACCAGTAGAACGTATTGAACTCCCATCGTCAGGGCGCTAGCCAAACTTTGGCCTGTCCAGATATGGGCTGGGTCGTCAACAGCTCCAGTCAGGTACTCGCGCTTAGAGTCCATGATCCAGCGCATTGCTGCATAATTGATCGGTACACCCATAGTGATTCCGAAAATTTGCGAAAAGAACACTGCGCGCTGGGGAACGTGCATATAATGCCCAATTTTCTGATCTTGCAACATATACTGTGCCCTATACCAAGCTATTTTTACTGTTAGTGATGATCATAAAAGGGAAGATTTGGTGACAATGAGTAATCGACGGAATAGGGGTTCTCGTACCGCCGCCAGCCAGAGCACCATACATCTGATCGACAAGATTAGCTACCAATGCATAAAACGCTCAATGGAATCATAGACTTACGCTAGCTCCAATGGGATTACGATTGGTGCTTAGGTTTTGTACCATTGTGCCGTACAATAGCTCGTTGAATGTCCCGATGGGCAGTTGGAAGTTGCTAATGGCGTAAAGCCAGCCGAGGGGTACGACGATAGCGGCTCCTGTCGCGAGTGCCACCAAATAAGTCCACCATGGGATGAATAAAATGCCCATCCCGACTAATGTCATGACACATGCAAAAGAGCCGAGGAATAGCACGATATACCACCATAGAGGAACTTCCTTGTATGATCTCATGAGTACATTTAAACGGTCCGTGTCTGCTTGTGTTAGCGTCTTGATACGGAAGTCGAGTATTTAGGTAGGCTGGTAATATAAGGAGGTATAGTAACGCACTAGAAACATGTCAGTTTCAATGAAGATATAGCAATACCTTATTAGCAAGATAACTAGGCGCACCATTGATGATTGATTCCCTGGCCGGGGTTTTTCTGGCGTGCCCGAAACTTTCTGAACCCCTCTCTGATTTGGCCGGCTCCAAAGAATACGATCCAGGAATAAGCAGAAACGTAAGAAGCGTAATCAAAGAAAATGGACCACAGGTAATGAACACCAAGGTATAGCGGACCGTTTTCTTCATAAGCAGTCTGGTTGAAGGTATTTTGCGGTGTGACTAGGTCAGTCACAGGATATCTGCTCCCATCAGCAGTACAAGCTCGGTTCGTCATCAAGCAATGAGGGTAATTGCCAAGGTGTCCCCATTTTGCGGCCGGCAGTAGAATCCAGCATGACATGACGAAGGAGCAGAAAAGGACGACCTGCGACCACCAAGGACTCAAAAACAGCGGAACTCCGGCGAGATAGTTGGACTTTCAAAACCAGTTAGCACGGTATCTTTTAGTTCCTATTATAATTCCATTAATAGACTCACGATATTGGCCCAATCGAAGGTCAAGTTGAGAAAGCCCATTCCACCAAGGCCAGATCCGATAAAGTTGGCGACAGGATTATGAGGAGCGACCCAGCACAAGAAGGCCATGGAGTTCAACATTGGGAATGCGTATTCGGGCAAGAACTGCCATAGCGTGACGCCTAAGAGCACCCACCAGAACACGCGCATCTGCTTGCGCGCGGTGCGAGTCGGATTTTTGTTCTGTCGGCTCTGAGTCTCGAAAAGCGCTGTTTGGCAAAGAGCCTGGAACCAGGGATATGCGGGTTCGTATAACAGAATCTGACGGGCAAGAGCCGCGAAGGCGTACCCTGTAGCATCGATGGACCACATGAAAAAGATGGCGGCTGCAGGATGAAGTCGCTCGTTAAAGTAAAGATCGCCAATCGAGATGGGAGTCGTGCCTCCATTTCCTGTCGCGCCAGAAGCTGCTGTTAAAGTGACCAAGACATGCTCCTTGACCGACCATGGGCCTGGATTCATGTTAAAAGACCAAGGAGTGAAGGGAATATGAAATTCGCGATTAGGAAGGACGCGGGCGAGCCAGAGGCCGACATAGTTGGAGGCTATCTGGACGAAGAAGACTGAGTAGGGCGCATACGTCGTTCGGTAGCTGTTCATGGAAGATAAAAAAGCGCCTGGAATAACGAAGATGATGGAAAGGATGAAATATCGAAATGTCAATGTTGGCAAAGTTGTATCATCGTGAAGACTAACGACTCGCCTCACTTCCGGAGGGATCTGGCTGATCTCGGGGTCATTTTCGTTCTCGAGATCGGCATCAACCTCGATGGAGTCCTCGACGGGAAGCTTCTCCTTGCTTGGGCTGATGTTCTTAGCTACGTCCTCCGTTGAAGGAGGTTGTTGGTTAGTTGGAGGCTCAGCTGCAGGCGCTGTATTAGAGAACTTGGCTTCGTCCTTGGCGTCACCCAAAGAGCGGGAAGACATCTCGGCGCCTTTGAGTCCCCGGATTAAAGTGCTTGGCGGTAATCAACTACTTTTAGTAGTAGAAACTAAGACTTCCCTTTAACTTGGCGATGTTCCAACTCAACGCGCCAACGGAGCCAGGCGGTAGGATGAATTATAATCGTGAGGAACGCACCGAGTCTTAAATTTTCTTATTTATATTAGGGTTGGTACTACCAACGTGGATATAGTTCTAACTGCAGGGCCGATTACATTAGGTATATAGTTCGTGTTACTCTTTAGCAACCATGTAAGCGATCATTGAAAACAGCTAGTACCAATCACGCAATCGCGGCGCATATAAACGATTCGCAGGAGAGTGGGTTATATCTCGGCGCATCTCGCCATCTGCATTGCGTCTAGACAAAGTCGGCTAATGGTAAAACCACGACCGGGGATCAAAGATGGCCGCACTGCTGATACATAGTAGATTTAGGATAACTCTTAGTGGTTCGTCGTATAAATTTGCTTACCTCTTACCCAGGGTCGTAGTGCTTTACCCCGGTTCCGCGGTGAGCATGAATAACAAACGCGCCCTTGAATGACAGGGAAAATAAAGATCTGATAGGCGCATAGGAGACAGCCGAATCCGATAGTAGAATTGAACGGCTTTAATTCAACACTTTGCTTAGAGGTAACGATAGACGCTGCTAATGTCTCAGGCGCCTGAAATTTTAAAACAACAATAAGTATCATTTTTATTCCATTCTAGACTTACGGAAGCCATGTTGGCATGCATCGCTAGCATAATGCTTTCAGGCACTTGCCTTGAATCATCTTTCCTTCTCGATGTAGGTAGGCTTTCTGCAGCTGTGTTACATGTTTTTGGAAAAAGGTTCGCCTTTTCGTAGCATGTAGATCTTTCTAATTTCAATGAATCCTGATTCAGTCCTTATCGCAAGGTCAAACCAAAAGGCATGGAAGCAACGTCGTTGTTACACGGTGGTATCTTCTATTGGCGAGCCTTTCGCATACATTCAGTATTTTAGAAAACGACTCGAACAGTAGCTGACAGAACATTAGGTACCGCTGAGCTAAAAGTGTATTTCTTAATAGCACTTTTGCTATTACAGTCTATCTGACCTACGAGTGGTATTACCACTCACAGTAGCTCATGTTTCCAACTGCTACACAATCTTACATGCTTTGATCTTGCAGACGAATAACTCCACAATGTGTCACGATGCCTTTGCGACATTACGCTAACCTCGCTGTACATGTCTTGGAACTTACGAGGTGTCAGCAACAGCCACTACCAAGCCACCTAGAAACTGTTATGGCACAGTTAGGAGACTAGAGGCAGGAGGTACGCTCATTCTACTCCAGATACACACAGAATACCCTACGAGGCAGAGTGTTAAGTTTCTGAATATACCTCTCGGTGGTTTTTCGATAGGTACCTAGGTAGGTATATCAAGCATGACTATCGGCTTTCGGTATCCTGGCTCATTTCTCCCCATTGCACGAAAAGAGGTTCCGCCTTGATTTTCTATATGAATGGAGCCAATACGTTCAATACTGACTTTTTTCTATCTGGCTTGGAGCCTTCGCCCGGAGTGACACCTAACTTCATCGACCTACCGGCGGTAGCTCCGGCTTCCAGGGCTATCACGACTATGAATACGGCAATTATGTGCTGTTTTACTATTTCACGAATTTATACTCAAGCATAGATACCATATAATGGTGGTATAGAAGATAGTAAGTGATCCTATACCTAAACATCGGCAAAAAAGACGTTAATACGGTAGGCACGGCAAGTTTTCTGCCTTATTTCGGCGATAAGTACTTGTAATGAATATTCATATGGTGGCCACTCATCACGCCGCCACAGCTGGGATGGACTAGCATCTTCCAAAAAAACCTTTCAGGACCATTTTGCAAGCGGAAATATCATGTGGTATATATATAGGATTGTCCCCCCTCTTTTTGAATAACTTCGACGTGAGGATACTTTTGTATTAAATTGCTATCTTGATAGCAGCAGTTCTGGCTTTCCATCCTCGCATCTTTCGGCCAACGAAGGACGCTAAGATTGTCATATATATTTCACTTTCTGTGATCGTTCTTTTCAACATAACCACGGTCATCGTAACGAAGGTTACTTGCGGCCGATATTCTTTACCAGTTCACACCCCGGATTCTAACTTTCAAACCGGTTGTTCGGTAGCAGAGACAATTTCACCGGGAGAAGAAGGGGGAGGGAGGGGGGTGGTAATATGGAAAGATAATAATAACAATAGTAATAGTAAATAAAAAAAGAAAAAAAAAATGTTCCGAGTGCCAGCGAACCTCAGAAATCCCCGGAACCCACTAGCCAAGATCAATGAACGGGGCTGCACTTATATCCTGGTCACGTATAACCATATGCTTACAGCAAAGGATACCTGTGTTCATTGATGGCTGACAGCTATCAAAAGATAGGAGCGCAACAAGTGAGGTTCGAACTGTACTCGGAAACTGCGTGCCTTACCACTTGGCCAAATGCCCCCTTGGGAGCGTTACTAGTCCTTGTATTAAAGGATATTATATGTTTAACCTTTCCCCCGTACTTTCCTTTTCTTCCCTTTTTGACAGCTGTTAGTCCGTGCATTTGAAAAACCTCATGACCAAACAGGCTGCATCTCCATGCAACCATGACACCCACCTCCTGGATTTCGCTTTGGACCCCAACGAGCGCTTTCAGCCCCGTCATAGACTTTTATTTACTTCTGATCTATATAGGCTTCATTCACTCTTAACATTGTTATCTACCACCGGGATAAAACATGGGCGTATGCTGTATCTTCTGGATAGGATTGATGTAAGCTCTTCAACTCCTCCTCCCCACTTTTTAACCCCTTTTACGCAGATGCCTGGTCCTCCTCAATCCACCTCACCACCTCCGCAGCCACCGCATCGCTATTCTTTTCCATAAACATCATATGCCCGTTCCCATAAATTCCTCTCTCTTCCAACTTCAGGTGCTCCACCCTCCGAACCCCAGCCTGCCGCAAGTACCGCACAATCGCCCAGTCGTACGGCGCGTGATACGACGCCTGCGCCGTGACGACAAGTGTCCTCAAATGCGTCAGGTTGACTAGCTGTCGCGGACCGACATCCCCTTCTTTTTCCTTCTCCTTCTGCAGCATGCAATCGACCAAATCCGGCCCCGGCGCCCGCACAACCACCCTCTTGAGATGGACGTCCGGATCCGTAACAGCCGGCTCGTACGTTATCGGCGCGTTGGACACGCCGTAGGGTGTCCCGGGCCCGGAGCTGACGCCGAACTTGAAGAACGGCGCGCCCGCGGGCTCGATGGCCACCACGGTCCTGACCAGCGCGGGGCGCACGTCCGCCGCGAGCCAGAGCGTCGGGGCCCCCGCCGAGTGGCCGACGAGGACAGCGGGCTGGCCGATGCGGTCGAGCAGCGCGGCGCAGGCCTGTTGAGAAGCTCTTTCCTGCGCCGCCGAGTCGCGCAAGAGCTGCTGCGTCGAGGCGAAGAAGTGGTCGAATACCGGGTCCCCGATTTTACCCGTGCCGGGCCATTGCGTGTGCAGCTTGGCTTTGGGCCACGTGCCGAAGTCCTTGCATGCCGTGAACACCGTCTGGATGCTCTCGGCTGTGTGCGCGATCATGGTCCCGTTGCCAGGGTGCCAGGGGCTGCGGCCGTAGAAGGGCAGGTCGACGAGATAGCACTCGAAGCCGCGGGAGAGGAAGTATGATGCCCAGCCCGGTTGGCCGTCTGGCTTTGTGAGCCAGTCCTAGTCGAATGTTAGCATGGCATGGAGTGATACGGTATACACCCGTGTAGGTAGGCATGTATGATTGAGCGAGAGAGTGGGGGGGCGTTGAGGCGAGCTTACCGCGCCGGACCTTGATGCGCCGTGGATGAATACGATGGGGGAAGGTCTTTTTGGATTTCTGTCTGATTCTACTGGGATAAGTCTCTCGACGTACATTTGTCCTTGTAGCGTATGGTGTCCGGCTTCGTCTGTTACGTATTGGCCGCCGACGTAGAAGACTTCCCGCTGATGGGGTGGGGAAGAATATGTTTCCGCGTTATCCGCCATATTTGATCTAACTTAATATTGTATCTAGAGGCCTGTGAGATGATAACGCTAGAAACGCACATATTGTATGAGTTAGGGGCAGATAGATATTAACAGATACCTATGTGTTCAAGCACGAGAAGGGCATGAGTACGTACTCTACCTCTCATATGGGTAAACCGAAATCTCTAAAAGGATCAAGATACACTATCGTGGCAATAGTAGCGTAAGGTCTAACCAATCAAGCTCAAATGAGCAAATATATCTGCGCCTCTCTCGCACTTGAGGGTATATATACTATGGCCTAGGGCGATCAATGTATTGGCATATATGAAGTACTGACGAACTCGCTCGTGCACTTAGGTACGGTGGTGCAGCAATGTGTTATGCCTGACTAAGGTAGACATGGAGGTGACGATAATGTAGCCGCTGATATATATAGGTAATAGTACCGGGTAATAATATAGACGAAATAGAAGTCGACAGCATGGTGAGACGGTATGCTTGGTTAGGACAACTATACGCATATACGCACAGCGGCATTTAATATTTCTACTAAAGCAGCATAAGCACTATTCGTACATTCACTTAAGCCAGATAGCGTGATTATATAGCAACTAAACTCGCGTCGGCCAATCATCATCAATTCGTATCGTATCATTCCTTTACCACTCCTCCCTTAACGACGACCTCTTAGACCGTCTTTAAATAAAGTACACGACCTCAAAACCAAGCTGATTTATTAAACGCAGTTTTGAAAAGCAATCAAAACCCCCTTCCATAGTAGCATTTAATTGATCCCTTAACTCCAGATGAAGGCTAATTCTCTCTCCCTTTCCCTTTCTCACTCTTCCCTCCTTTGTCAGTCAAACTCCTCTCCTTAACCTTCCAGCTCATGAATATACGCCGCGCGCGTTCCTTCACCCTCGGGGCTACTCTGCGGCTCCGGACTCATCGGCGAAACCGGGGTATGTCCCGCCTCGCTCTTCTCGGCGTAGTTACCATGCAGCAGGGGGTTGTACGCGGTATATCGCTTCTGCTGGGATGAGAAGGACGCGGCGGTAGGCGAGAACGGGATCGAAACCGCGGAGGGCGAGTACGCGAGGCGCGTGGCGGCGACCGTAGCTGCGCTCTTGGGCTCGTCCGCCGCGAGCTCCGACTTGTAGTAGCTTGAGCCTGGGAACGCCGCGGTGGTGCCGTCGCTCTGACCGTGGCCGTGGCCGTTACTGTTGCTGCTAGCTAGGAATGGCGACGCAAGGGAGTTCGACGGGTTGTCGGCGCTGGGGAGGTTGTGTCCCGCCATGGATGTGGAGTCGATGAGTCCGGAGCCGTGGCCTTTGGCTCTGCGGCGCTTGCGCAGGAAGAACGCTAGATATACGAGACATCCGATAAGTAGGGCCCCGACGCCTGCACCGACGCCGATGCCAGCTTGCGCTGCTGTGGACAGGGTTGGGCCGGTGCCGGTGTTTGTGGATGCGTTGGGTATGTCGGTAGAAACCGTGACGGGAGTATCATCACCCGTTCCCGTATTCAACGGCGGGCTGTAGCCTGACGAGTCCGAAGATGATGTGGAAGATGGACCGTCAGATGTTGTAGTTGAGTTTGCGGACGAGCTCACGGATGTCGGTCTTGATGTTAAGCCGGAAGATGTCGAAGATAGAAAGACTGTCGTAGTTGTGTCCGTTATCGACGGCCTCATACCATCATACCACGACAGAGTCCCGCCTAGACTCGTAGGGAGTAGGGCGACGTTGTCGAGCTTCGGTTTGTCAGAGAGGACTTGGGTGTCGCTGGAGCATTGGCAACGAGCAGGCGGCTTTAAGCCTGGAACGTCTCCGCTTTCTTTGCAAGCCGCCCATATATTCTTTCCGTCGTCGCCATTACCGTCACAGCGCTGTAGTCCTGTCCACTGCTGGGTGCCGTACTTTCCCTTATACGGGCAACTCGGAGCGCTGTATCGTTTGTCGGTGCAGCCCGCTAGGTAGGTGACACCAACTGACCAGGGAGAATCCTTGTTAGCCATGAAAAATGCCTTGGGCTTATCGCAGCAGTGCGTATGATATTACTTACATGTCTTGTGATAGCATGCGCTGTCTTGTAGACAGATATCGCCCGCGACGCAGCAGTGCCAATCCGCTCCGATCTCGACATTGCCGCAAGGTATGTAGTCATCTTTAGCTTTTGTATTGACGGCGTAATAGCAAGTGCCATTAGATATGTCTATGGGATCTTCCTCCATGGTTGGTAATTGTGGGTGTTGAAGTTGAGGGTACTACAACGTAGTAGTGGTAGGCTGCAAATCCGAAGAGAAAAAAGGCACGATTGGTTAGGAGAAAGATTTTTTTTTTTTTTTTTTAAAAAAAAAAGGCGGAGTTAAAAGATGAAATGGAATAATTTGTAAGTGCCTTCTTCCCGTAGTTGTAACACCTGAGCACACTTTAGATTGTTTGGCCTTTTGTAAGAGGACCAATTCGAGGAGGGTGGTTGCGGAAGACAACCGTTAAATTTGTTTGTCAATTTGACAACCTCACATGGATAACGTTGGACCCAATCATGCCCGCCGGTTAGGGTAATGTAGTTTCCTATTACGGCCTCGTCGTAAGGATAAAAGAGTTATGGATTGGTGGGAGAAAAAAAAAAGGATTTATTGTTGCGTCTTTCACCCTGAAGCGCTTGCATTATAGGATAGCTTCGTTTTTATCTACGACGACGTCTCCAATCTACCTGGTAGGACTCAACAATTCATTTTACTTTCTGTATATCTTACCAACACTTTATTTACCTCTAATTGATCCCGTAATGCTATTTCGATAAAATTACATTTCACTTCTATTCCCCTCATCTTTATGTAAAATTTACCTACTCACCCGATCTCTTCCCCTGAGATATATCTCACGACCCGTAACTGATCTCGCTTTAAAGTCTAGACTCCTGTACACAACTTGCGCCGTGCCCAATGTGTAACGTTATAAGCTAACATAAACCATATTTGACATTAGAAGTCCCTAAACATGTTCGGTGGCGGGTGGTCACGCGACACGTCCTACCGGCCTCGGTGTCGAAACCAAGGCTTCCCCAGGAATATCACACGCTATCCCCGTGGGGAGCAGAATTCTCGTCGCGTGATGGAGAACCGACGGCCCGTTCCTGTCTAATCCGGTTTAGGCTACCGAAAGACAGAGAGAGACTACCGTCCGAGCGAAGTATCTAGTACGTAACCTCCGGAGAGGGTCCCGGAAGCTTTTTGTCCTCGGTAATCTATAACCGCCCGTGGGATACCTTGCGCGTTAATTCTGAAGGCGCCAATAATTTTCGAAAGTATGGTGTCGAAAGAAATGATCCTGCACTTGAGTAGTATCTGAGAAGACAAGATTAAGTGACAGAAACATACTAGGTACCTCTTTAGGTAGGCAACGAGGTGTCCAAGTATATTTCCTCAACTGCCATCTAAAACTAGTAGATGCCGAACAACTCGGTTTCCCCTAGATCTTAAGTCCCAATATCCCAGAGGGGATCCAAACGTAAGTCTGTGCTTCTTCTTGACTCTCCTCTAAAGCCATATATCACGGGTCATAAATAAGTAGAATTAGCAGAACTTCCAATGCGTTCGTTCAATCGTTTATACATTATAAATAGGTTAGGTAGGTACCTAGATATAGGTACGTAATATATGTGCTTTCAACTTCTTGCCCTCCCTCACGCATCGCTGACCTTAACGGTAAACGCCTCCCCAAGCACCTTGTCCACATCCACCGTAACGACCTTCTTGTCACCCCGCTTCTTGCCGCATCCGACTCCCAAGAACGTCACCTTGCTGATCCGCAGCTCCTCCGCCTTGTACCCGAACGTGCCGTCGATCCTCAGCTCGCCGTCCGCGTACTCGAACGAGACGTCCGTCGTACCCGTCTGCTCGACGCTCTCGCCGTCGTCGACGTACAGCCGCCCGCTCGCCTTGCCGTCCTTGCCCACGGGCACCACGATCTCGAACGGCTTGCCGCGGACATCCTTCGTCGTCATCCCGGACTCGGCGCGCAGGGGGACAATCACGCCGCCACGCAGATAAAGTGGCAAGTCCGTCCATTCCTGGTCCGTGACCGTGACGTATTTCCCTTCGCCAACTACCCGCTCGTGCGTGTAGAAGTCGTAGAAGATGTCCTCGGGGAGGTACACGTCTACGCTGGTGCTGTTCTCCTCGGTGACGGGCGCCACGAGCAGGCCGGTGCCGAGGAAGTACTGCAGGTCGATAGGGTAGGTGTTCTTGTCCTGGGGGTACAAGTAGAACAGGGGGTTAACCATGGGCGTGCCGTCGAGTGTCTGCGCGCGCAGGGCGGTGTACATGTAGTCGAGCAGGCGGTATCGGATGTCGATGTACTTGCGTGCGGACTCGGCGGTCTTCTCCCAGCGGTACAGCTCCTGGGACAGGGCCTCGAGGCCGTTGTGGACGCGGTAGAAGGGGGCGAAGGCGCCGAGGGCGGCCCAGCGCGCGCACAGCTGCTCCGTCGTGTTGCCGTCGAACCCGCACGTGTCCGCGCCGACCATCGGGATCTGGTAAACCGACGCGAACGCCAGCATGCTCCGGATCGCCAGCCGGTAGTGGTGCCACGTCGACACGTTGTCCCCCAGCCAGTGGCCCACCTTGGTCCCGGCCCCCGCGAACGTCGACCGCGTGATGATCATCGGCCGCTTGGAAGGGCGGCGGTGCAGCATCGCCTCGTGCGACGCGATCGACATCATCGAGCCGTACAGGTTGTGCGTGTCGTACATGGTCAAGCCGTTCTGGTGGATCAGGTCCGTGTTGACCGTCTTGTTGGAAATGCCGCCCTCGGCCGCGTTCATGCTATCCGAGCCCGCGGCCTTGTTGTGGATCGCGTACTTCGGGAAGAGAAGGTCACGGTCGGGCAGGCCGAGCTGTTTACCTTCCTCCTGGCGCGGTGCGAGGATGAGGTTCTCGAAGTACGCCGGGGGAGTGCCGTCGCGGATCGCCAGGGACTTCACGTCGGTCTTGTTGCAGCCTTCAGGCTGGAAGTCGCAAGAGAAGCCGGGTAGGGAGCGGGGAGGAGATCGGACCGGCGGAGGCTCTGGCGGGTATCCTTCGGCCGAAGCGTCGGGGTTGTCGCAAGGGAACAAGCAGGGGAAGTTAGAAGGCTCGTTCATGTCGATCCAGAGAGCGTCGATATCAACACCATCGTCAGGCGAGAAGAACAAATCGAACTCGTTGTTCCAGTACTTGGAGATGTTGGCAGAGAACCAGTCGGGGAAGGCCGTAACTCCGGGCCAGACAACGCCCTTATAAGCGGTGCCGTTCTCGCGAAGCATGAAGACGTTGTCCTCAACACCGCGCTGGAACGCGGTAGGGAAGTCCTGGTAGGCCACGGCAGGATCTACCATGACGACGTAGTGCTGGTCGTGCGCGTGCAGGTAATCAACCACTTCGCGAACCTTGTGTAGAGGGTATCTTTCCGGGTCCAAGGAGAATACCTAAGACGGGCTTGTTAGCTTGATAATAGTAAAACTATCGTAGACTGGACGGAATATTACTCTTCTGCGGTACATGTAGTCGATGTCGTTCCACATGGTCTCGAGCGGGATACGAGCTTGGCTGTAGTTGTAGACGACCTCGGCAACTTCGAAAATGTCTTGATATCCGTAGCGGCAGTTCTGGAATCCCAATCCCCAGTACGGCTGCATCGCGGGAAGACCCACGATCTCAGAGTACTGCTGCGCGACCTCGATCGGGCTGGGGCCGGACACGAAATAGAAGTCTAACACGCCGCCGAGGGTGTTGTACTCAAGGTACTGGCCAGCTTCGGCGGTGTTGTTGATAATGATATCCATACCGTTAGAGTTTAAGAAGAACACGCCGTGGGTGCCCGATTCTCGGTGCTCATAGTATACGGGGTGGTTTCCGTACAGATTCGAGCCTTCGGGGACGCCAAACGAGTCCTGCGACCAGAACGTGCGGATGTAGTCAGTGGTGTTCAGCATAAAGGGGTCCGAGTGCTCGCCGAGACCGTACAGGCTCGGGTTCTCCGGTAGCTTAGTCCGTAAGCGTAAGTACTGCGACTCGAAAACGATGTTGGCGGCCGATGTGTCGAAGAGGACTTCGCCCGAGTCGGAGCGAGATACGGTGAAGGAGAATGGGCTCTCCTTGTAGTCGAACTTCAACGCAGACTTCGCTTCTTCGGCACCCTCAGCTTCTGGCCGAGGGAAGACGGACTCGGGAATTTGGTAGACATTGTTAGCAGGATCCTGGATTTTGACATGAAGTCTCGTTTCTATGGAGTATTAGCTGATTTTTCCTCCCTCCTCTTCGTTGGCTTTTATCGTAGTGCGTCATACCGGTGTCATATGAGACTTCGAGAGTCAAGTCCTTCAGATCCGTTCCGTAGACATTGCAAGCCTCACCAGCAAGCTTTAGATCCGCCTTCAACCCCGAACCCGTGCTAACGACATTCGAAGCGCTATAACCCGGACAGGAAGCGAGAGGGTCTGCGGTTTGGTAGTCTCGTCGTATGACAGCGGCGGCCGAAACCGCCGTCGCCGCCGTAACGAGCGACAAGAGGTTTGCCATTCTAATCGAATGTGTGACAATCGCTTGTCACACACAGCAGCTATCCCGCGTGTTAAGTAGGAAGCGGTGTTAGAGAGCGACAATCTCCGCGTGGAAGTCGTGTGACCCGGCAAAGAGGTTCAGCTTGTTTTCCATTGGGACGTGGTGCTTCTCCTGGAACTTATATACTTTATTTTATTTCACGTACCTGGGTCTTTCCGCATATGTACTACTACGTAAAGTCGTCCCATGGTAATAACGTAGGATCGTGATCATCCAAGCTCCGCCCCCGCAAATACCCCAATATTCCCAAAACTGCTACTCCGCTCGAGCCGTTTTCGTTGTGTTCCCCCTTGGATCCAGCTCCGGTGTCATCATAGCTTCCAACAAAAGCGATCGTAGTCCAGGAACCTAAAGCTAGCTGTACTATGTAAGGCCACTATCGACCAAGAACACGATACATCATACACTTACAAGTTGGCGGTGGACGACGTCAATTACCGGCTTCGGCGCTCCTTCGGTCCACGTGATGTATTATAAGGCGGTCCAAAGAGCTGGTTTTGCTTGGCATTTTCCCATACTCAGTACGCAAGTTGGAAGAAGGGCGGAGTGAGAGCGCGTAGGCGGCTCTTAATTCTGTTGTCTGGCGGCGCTTTCGCGGACCTTTCGCGGACCTTTTGGGTATAGGACAAGAAAAAGACACCACCCTCTCTCCACAACTCCCCATCTCCTCATCTCCGCACCAAGCCGCTGAGAGCTTCCCCGCAGGTGCTCCATACCAGCTCCATACCAGCTCCATACCTATTTCATACCAAGTTTGCTTTACCTGTCCAATGAGAGCACAATACAAGACTACGCTCCACCATATATGAGCCCCCTTTTTTCTTCCAACAAGCTTGTTTGTTCTGTCTGTCTATGCTGACGATGTGGGGAACAACACCGACTTGGGCTTGTCTCCGAAAGACTATCGACGCCAAAAACCACCTGTGCCAGGATTATAATTGCCCCGAGTGATCCGAAGCCGTATAGTACGAACATGATGCTACAACGTACGAATAGATCTTGACCGCATGATATGGAATGAAAGCTTAGTTAACCTGCAATACATATCTAGCTCAAGGCCCATCCGGAGCTAGATGTCTTAGTTTCATTCTTTGCGTTCTTTATACTCATAGGTACAGGTGAAGTATGAAGATACTATTACCTACCTGCAATTACAGCAAGGCCAACATGAGAAGACTAACGACCCAAGTCATCACTATCAGTCACGATTATGACAGCTGCGCCGTCAATTCGAAGATATTCCCCCAAAAAACCGAATTATGGAACTGAAGTTACTCTACAAGAACAGCTCCCAAAAATGAACTAAGGGTTATGGTAACTATAAACACCCGACTCCCAAATCAACCCGGAGCCTGGGGAAGATCGCCAGATACGTGCCAGAATGCGCAACGCTCAAAGTGATCTAGATAAAAAATATACCGAACCAAATTATGCAGGCCTCCCTTCCCCCCTCCCTTCCTAATGTCTATCTCAAACAACCGACCCGATGGACATTCGCAAGAATATGCTCGAAAATGGTATATAGTCGTACAGTCGTTCCTGTAGTCTGCGCTGAACAAAATAGAAACGTCAGGTGATCGTGCCACATCTAGTCGGGATACACCCGGTAAAACGAGCAAAAGAAATTCGTAAATCCGTCCCGTTAAACCTCGCGAGGCACGTAGTTTTCGACCGATCCCTATGCCCTTAAAAAATAAAAAATAAGATCCTCTGAATGCTTCGCCTTGAATAGCATTCTGTATAATATATAGCTCAGCGTCATCCGTCCACGTCCATTTTATCCACCATCGTACTTGCCGCTACTATGGTGCGGTCTTCTTGATCCCGGTCCTGGTCTCGGTCCTGATCTCTGTCGCGTTTATTTCCATCAGAGTGGTATTCCATATTGTTGCCGGCGGACTCTCGCTCTGGGTTATTGCTAGATCCGCTACATAACCTGTATTCGCCGTCGTCTCGGCGTTCGATAATACCTTCTTCTAAGGCCCATTTTGCTAATAGGCGATCAACACCAAGCCGCCCCGCTTCGCCCTTCTCCATATGCCTCCCAACGTGTTCGGTCCATTCGTCCCAAGAAGTAGGTCCCTCGAAGACGCTCGCGCAGTCAGACTTAGGGCAAGAAGACCTTTGCGGAGGTTGCCTCCGAGTCACAAGACACGTTTGCTGCATCTCTTTAACGTGTGTTTCCCAATCTAATTGCAATTTGCTATCACCCTTCGCAAGGGCCTTTTTAATTGCGAAAGGAGCATGCATTCGACGAAGGTGTTGCGTAAAAAGATCCTTTCTGTTAAATTCGTTCCCCTTGCCTTCAACTGTACTCTGCGGACAAGACGAGCATCTATAATATTGGAGACACAGGTGTTGTGAAGCAATATGTCTCTTCCACTCATTCTTGGACCCGAATGTGCTAGTGCAACCAGCAAAGGCAAATGCACAAGGGAAAGGTCGAGTGTGCGCAGCAGCGATATGCTTACGTAGCGATGAATAATCCTTAAAGGGGGCATGACTGCAGTGATTACAGCGCGTCTCCTGTTTTGGTGCTTGTTTTTGAAGCGATCGCCGCTGCTGTTTAGGCCGTGCGGATGGTGGTGTAAATTCGGGATTGTATGGAGCCTCGTCCACGCCAGATTCGTTTGTTTCGTGGGGAGAAACTTCGTCACGGCGAGCAGTTATCGTCGTGTGATCTGCAGACATGGCTTGCGCGTGAACAGCAGGCATGTTATCATTGCTCAAGTGCCGGACATGGCTGAGAGCCTTTAACTGCTCAGCAGCTTCCTGCATCTCAGCCGAATCTTCAACGTCGTTTTTAGGTATAGCAGTGCTCGGCCTCGAACTAGTATATGTGATACTGGGCGTACTGGATGGTTGAGGCAATGTTATGGAATCAAGCCTCCCCATGCTTTCTGGACGAACTGGTGTCTCTGGTCGTAGCTGAGAATGAGTGGGAAGTTCATGTCTGCGTACAATTGGTGTACTTGCAGCCACCTCTCGCGCTTCTAGGAGCATCCGGCCGTCTTCCATATCCTTCGCCGATGCCGTGTTAACAACAGGAACGAGACTAACTAATCGATTGTAAAGGGGCGTCATATTATGGGAGTTCACATATCCTAGAAAGCAGCAGACTTTATCATGCTGAACGACATTCCAGACAGGAAGCGGCATTGATATGAGCAGCATTGTAGGTGGCCCTAGAAACATGCCCTCAACAGCAATTTTTGAGGCAATAGCAGGGGCATTGTGAAGCCAGTGGTTAAAAGAAGACATATCTGGGCTGGCTTCGCCGACAAAAGTTGTGCAGACTAGCGCTCTCGGTTCGTCAAAGGTCAGGTCTGCAACTGCGCTTCGGTGAATGATTGGATCTTCTCGGGGCGTCTTGAAGAGTTGGGCGTCTCCGTCGATTCCAATCTGGGGAGATCTTGGTTGCGCCTCAGAGTAAGATAGGAGGGGTGATATAGAGATAGATTGATCCTTAATAGAGCTTAGAGAGTAGAAAACCGGTAACTTTTCGGTGAGCGGTATACTTTTGCTAGCTCCATTAGTTAGTCCCGAAGCCTGGATTAGATCTTGCCGCCGCTGAATGGCCACTTCGTGATGCAGACGCTCTGGAGTAAAAGGCCGCCCGCTGCCTAATTTAAGCAATGCTTCTGTAATACAGGACGTGAACGACCGTAAGCCGTGATCCCGGGGATAATATTCCGGCGAGTTAGCCGCAATGACCTGCTTGACGCTGCTACCCTCTATAATCGGCCGTTCTTTAATGGCACAAGTATCAAGAAGTAGGAGCATATCGGATTGAACATCTTCGAAAAGACATCGAATTCCACTCCATTTCACCTTTGAAGTCCTCTCCAGATTACTAATTATATGTTAGAACATCTTCTACGCTGCCGTGTAGTGTGGCCTACCTTGCCCAGTAGAGTTGATGATCCTCGCCAACATAACTGTAACCGGCGTAATATATTATTAATAGGTGGTCGGGTGCCGCATTTTCAAGAAAAGATGCCATACGGACGCCAAGTTTGACGCTGGAATTTGAAATAGTAGGTATGTTGAAACGCTCAGTGCGGTAATTATACCGATCGCGGAGGACTTGATCGAGTGCGACAAGATCGTGTTCGATGGCATTATCTTCTTCCCAGCGGAGGATAAGAACAGAAGCTTTTGTATAAGGTGATTTTTGCGTTTGACGATATATAAGCATGGCGGCATCTTGCAGATGCCTCGCGAATGACTCGAATTCATGTCTTTCCGGGGGCGGTGGGGGTGCCTCTTGAGGCTGATAATGCTGTGCGGGCGGCGCCTATTGATGTTAAGTTCTACGGATCAATAAGGCACATCAATTGAATTATACCTACAGGTTCGTGAGGGAAGGGAGGAGGATGCGGAGGACTGGCTTGAGTCTCGATCTTAGGAGCCAGCCTTCTCTTCTTTGCCGCCGGCTGATCCATCGGATGTCAATTGAAGGCGTAACAAGACGACGGAGGCTCTCGGCAGCAATTGTGAATAGAAAATAAAATCGCAACACCTCAAATTCCGGAAATCATCTGCACTACGATAAATACGCCGATGATGTTAGAGAAAGACCATGGAGGGCGAGATGGGAGAGATTGGGAATGATCAGGCTACGGGCGAGGCTGATTCGGGGGATGTGTGGTGCGTTGCTTGGCCTCCATATCCTCTTAAGGGCCTCTCTTAAGTCTATCACTAAAGTCCAGTACCTAACCTAACCTAGAAATACCTAAGCTAAGGTACCTCTAACATAGACCTTCCCTATCTTGTTTTAGCTTGTCCCCTGCTGCATCAATGTCTTCGTTAGATACATACCTTTGTCCAACAGAAACCCCCGCAGTTGCCGATCACTGCTGTAGAGAGCCACTAAAGAACTTCGCATTGCGCCACAAAGCGGAGCTTCAAGACTCGTTAACCCGTAATAACGTCTATCTAGAACCGCCAATATCTTCAATGCTTGTAAAGATATTATTCACAATCTAAGATGCGGAGATACAGGGGATCGACTCCACAAAAGTCCAAGGCGGAGGTAACGGTAGCCCACGCAGATAAACAACAACTCGGCTCCGATGTATTCTATTGGTTGGTAGAATCGTTGTTTAGTATTCTTCAGCGGTTACGCGTTGGTTTGGAATGGGTTCAAGGGCGAAGAAATGGAAATAGCACCGGGTATTATTATTCTAGAATTCGGGTGTTGGAATGTTACACTGGCTTGTGGAATATTTACTATATTCACCAAGGTACCTAATATTTACTAACTACCTTATACTAATAAAATAATTCCAGGTAATTGGTATCATTAAAGATTCTAGCCTTAGGTTAAGTTAAGTAGTTACTTTCAATTAAAAAAACAATTGCAGTTAATTGTTCCAAGAGCTATGATTTTAAATGCGTTGTATTCATTTTAAGATGGGTATATGGCCTCGAGTTTTTTTTTCATCAGCTCGAAGGTTAAAACTTATAAGGAATAACTAAACCTATGTCCTGAGACTTCATATCAAACACGCCTCTCTGAACAATCCACAAGGCGCATTTCACCAAAACGCGCTGTCCATTACCATGTTCTAGGACGTCCTACGCTCCTATCCACTTTCCCCAGATGATGCAACCAGTGCGCCCTTACTACGCAAACCTTCAGCCTTTACATTTTAGCCGAGGTGGTGTGTTCAATGTCAATCTTCTCCTCGGAGCTGACGAGGTTGCGCTCGACTCTAATGATGGAACGGTCGTTGTGAGTCTTCCAAGCCGGGACACCAATATACTTGAAGGAGCCAGGGCCCTTGTCTTCAAACATAGCAGCGACCTCCTCGAGGGTCTTGTTGGCTGTCTCGGGGAACATGAAGAACGTGTGGAAGAACATGGCGAAACAGAATACGGCGAAGAGGACGTACGTCCTCCAGGTAATGCTCGCGAATGCGGGAGGGACGAAATATGCGAGTGCGAAGTTAAAGGCCCAGTTAGCGGACGTAGCGAGAGCAACTGCCTTACCACGCACGCGAAGAGGATAAAGCTCAGCCGGGTACGTCCAAGAGGCGGGACCCCATGTTGGCGCGTAGGAGGCGACGAACAGGTAGGTGCTAGCAATAACGGCCTTGGCTGGCTTTCCACTGATAACCATAGAAATGGCGGGAGTGTCGAACTGGTTGGGGGCAGGCGGGTGCGAATACACGGCAAATAAACCAGCGTTGATGCAAAGCCAAAGGCACATGAAGAACGCGCCGACAAGCATAGTCGGACGACGACCCCACCTGTCGAGCCAGATAAGAGCTGGAACGGTCATCACAACGTTGATGATAAACTGGATACCGCTAGGTAGTAGCACATCATCACCAGAGCCCGTCATTGTGAAGATGTAGGAGATGTAGTACATCATGACGTTCATGCCAGTGAGTTGTGACCAAATCTGCGTGAAGAGACCAATGTGAGTTCGGTTGATCATCTTAGGTCGGAATAACTCGATGTAAGACACGTCGGCATTGGCACGCTCGAAGTCAACCGCTTCCTTGATTTCTGCCATCTCCTTTGCGACAAGTTGAGAGTCAGGGTCCCCTCTGCCGTGGACCAGGATAAGTACCTCCTTGGCCTCTTCCCAACGATCGTGCTTCGCTAACCAACGAGGCGATTCGGGGAGGACTGTTAAGCCAAAGAAGAGAAGAATGGCGGGAATCATTTGAAGACCCCATGGCAGACGGAAAGCGGCGGCTCCATTGATGAAACTGCAACCGTAGCACACGAAGAACATGATCGCAATACCCCAGGTGATGGCCCATTGTTGCATTCCAATAAACCGACCTCGTTTAGACGGCGGCGACAATTCGGAGATGTAGACCGGGACCTGAGCCGAGCAGATACCCACGCTAAGACCGTTGATGATACGACCAACAATTAGCATCGGGATGTTTTGGGAAGCGCAAACAATGATAGAACCGATTATCCTGTGAGATTCGTTATTAGTGGAAGTCCAGACGTGGACGAATTATGATGTTGAGAGCATACCAGATAACAGCACCGATCTGAATAGACGTCTTTCGACCAAACATATCAGTAAGAACACCAGAGATGAGGGCACCCAGCCAAGAACCTCCAGGCATGGCAGCGGTGATGCCACCCTGTACGACATCGTCTGGACCTTGACACTCATTGGTTCCGGGTTTGTTGCCCTGCAATTGTTAGCTTAAAGGTATTTTTACTAGGCAAAAACTCTGTGAGACTAGATGGACTAACTTGTTGATTAAATTGACACTTGTAAGGGGCAGTGGAGATGATAGCACTCATAGATGAGATATCAAAACCAAACAGCGCGCCACCTAAGGGAATTGTTAGTGTTCCGCGACGGCGAAAGCTGCAAGCTGCAGGCAATTAAAGGCGGTGGACATAGAGGCGAACTTACCGATGACGGACGTGGCCGCGATAATATAAATATTGCCAAACTTCTTCATGGTTGTCTAAGACCCCGCGTGGTCTATTAGCGACACATATGACTTGCTAGGTTGTTAGTTGTGGATGTGCAAGAAGAGCATGTCGAAAAAAGTAGGACTGGAAAGATGGGAGAGGGTCGATCCTTTATTATATGCGAAAGGGGTGTGTCGCTGGGGGTGGCCAGGATTCGAGTGGTGGAAGTTTTTCGAGGTACATACAATAGAATACGTACAATACATGCCTACATCTACCAAAGACTAACCTGCAGATGTGCAGATGTGCAGATGTGTACCTCTATCCCGAGGATGTAGCCAGGTGCCAGGTTGCTAAGAACCCCAGTCCTTTGATCGTAGCAACAAAGGCACGTTGGTCACTGGACCTGCTCCATGCCTATGTGGCGCCCCGGCCGGGGGACGTTACAGATGAATAGGCCGGGTTCTACATGGCATGCGGATCCCCAGATTTGTTGAATCTACGGATTGGTATAGGCCTACCCTACCCAATCTTTGCTCTCTCACACACATTTCGGTGAATTGACGGTTTGAGGGAATTGGGTCCAGAACCTCATTGAGCCGGTCAAAGCTAAGCTAAGAGCATGGCTAAACCGTCACGGGATGGATGAATCAGGACATACCAGGAAAAATAGCATCAAGCAAGCAAGCAAACAATCCGTTCTTGTTCGAATCGGATCTCGCAAGGAAGAAGAAGAAGAAAAGGTTCCCACAGGCTTAGGGATAACAACACCCCGAGCTCGCCTGGGGCTCGTAACGTGTTTCCCAAAAGAGGTGACAATGGTTTTTCCCAGGGCAGTGGGACTTGCCCACAAAATTTTCTGGAGGTCACACGCGTGCTAACTCTCTCTGTCAAGCCATATGCGGGTAACAAACCAATCCGGGGACAGAGGAACCTCTCGCGGCAGCGCCTATTGGCTACTGGAATGTTCATACGGGGAAGAGGGTTGCATGGGTACAGTTGTCTTAGGCTTTTAGCACCTTTTTAGCACTCGACCAACAGCATCCCAGAACTCTGGATAATCATTTCTGCACGCGAATTACCACTGCCCGTCTGATCAACAAAAATCCAGATAAGAATGCGGGCTCTGTCTGGACTCTACCCGTCTGCAGAAGTCTCGCGTAAGGGAGGGATTAATCCCATCTTTTTTAGACGCAACCATGTGGAGAATTCCGGGGTAAAGTTTAAAATCTCCAACTAAAGAATGGTCCGCTTAACTAGTTTGAATCTGTTTGAATTTGTCTCGAGTAATCTCGAGTAGTTGGTGTTATCAATGGCATTCATCTCTTCCGTTGTCGAACTCTTGTCTCAGTCATATTTCTGGGAGATGAAGACGAAGACGGCAAAAGTGCGAAATTGGTAGAATACGTGTCTTAGGTAATAGTCGGTATCCCGATAATACGATTTTGGTAGCTGCCCGCACATGATTGTGGAATGATGTCAGTGTCCTAGGAAAGAGGAAGTTGGTGGTTAAGATAGTGACGCCCCTTCCATCCTAATCCATTTATGAGTATCCACTACGGGCCGAATAGACTTTGGGGAGAGCTAGGGACCCCGGCTATTCCCCAAGCCCCCTGGGGAAAGACTCGGGGTAATCCATTCAAGTCTTTTAATCCGCTTTTTCAAGGTTTGAATACTTGAAATACTTGAAATACCTGGTCCCGATAAGTCTGAAGATTAATCATCAGTTTTTAACCTCGTTACATACGAGCCCAGCCGTGTCGTCTATTCTTTATTTTTATTTTTTAAAAAAAATTTTCTCTTTTCATAAGCCTCGGGTCTTCCGCACACCGATACGATTTTATTACGCATCGTGTTGATGTTTTTCTCACCAGTGTGACTCAGCGCGCAGGATAACCAGTTTAATTATCTGACCGTAATACATCTGGCACCTGGGCAGTTCGTGGTGACACTTGGTTACACGACGTATTAGCGGTCTCTTATTGAAAGTATTAGCCTGCGGATCCCGGCAGCCTAATCCCTCACCTACCTTAAGCTAAGGAGTAAAAAAAAAATCTTATTTACCTACCTTTTCACATACCTAGTAATAGTAGTTATTTCTTAATTGTTGCTTTAGCTAACGTTTAATTGGGTATAACGTACGCGATGTATTCGGAGCCGAGCCGTAGCCAGAAAGGAGTGAAGACACGCCAGCTTGTCTTAATTGGCCCGGACGGAAACTAGGACGTTTGCAGCGTCTTCAGACTATAGGTATACGAAGCGCAAGATTACCATTCTTTGACACGATATTTCTGCCACCTCCGCATATAACCGATTCCACAGTTGGTTGAAAGAAAGTATCGCCACCCTAGTTTATTCATAGCTCAGCTGTACTAGCAGAGTTATGTTCAAGGCCAAATTAAAACTCGCTGTCCACGTGGGGAGTGAAGGGAAGGAATATGAATTCGCTTTTCGACGACGCGGAGTGCGACATAACGTTGCACAATCTGAATCCTTCCGGCTCTGCTCACGCCAGAATCAGAGCATAAGCTTTCCTCTCAACGTTAGTGCACTTCCTTCAGCTTTAATGAGCGGTAAGGTACCATTGTACAACACTCGGCAGCCCTACATCTCGCCCAAGCGTCACCAACAAGGTGCTAGTTGTCTTTCGGGTAGGCTAAGAATAAAAAAAATAAAAATAAAAAAAAGCCCTACCTACCTCCCCAGCCTCTTTAAGGGGAGTATGCTGATACTGCATTCTGTAGTATACCATTGCTGCAAGACAATTATGAAAAAAAGGACAACAAAGAGACCACCACAGGGTCCAAACCATGTACATTTAATTCGAGGACCCTTAAACTTCATGATACTTATCAGAAGACTTTCTCAAACGCTGCCCGATTGTCATTTCCATATATGTTTATTGAATCCTTCCGGACTTTGAGCTCCTACCCTCGTCCTATTAGACGGCGCACGCCGGACCCCAATACCTATCTTGTCTATACTTATTTCCTAGTTTCAGAAGTGATATTGACAACTGACAAGTCCTAAGCTCGAAAACGGGTGATACACTGTGCAATGTTGCCTAGAGCTAGCGCTACTGGTTGGTTTCTAGTTGTGACAAACCATGCCGTGTCACTCGCTGTTGGAATGCCACTAAATTCGTATTTCCCGAGTCTACGGAAAGCCGTTAGGCCATTCCCAGCGGGTTATAAAGCACCCGAGTCAGACTTTCTAAACAGCTACTAACAATACATGTTTACAGCTTTGAGTGTTGATTAATCTCAGTTTAGTTACTGCATGACAACTGGAATGCTGAGTATGCGTCTATTGTTGACATGATTCCGTTCATCTCGTGTTCATCGTGAGTATAATCCTACTTACAGCCTATATCACGAGCAGAGCAAAAGACTGGCCTTGACATTATTGTTTAGTATACGCGACTAACCAGATGAACGGGTGTTTGCGGCTAACTACTATGTATAAGGCGGTCATGGGATCGGTGTCAAAGACGGATTCCATCTTTCTTCCAAAACCCCTACAAAAGAGTTGGCGCTTCAACTATGAGCGGTCAACCGGCGTTGGGACAGCGAGTTCCGTACGCCTAACGCCACTAGAAAGCAAATAAAGTACCTACAGGAATGGGTACCGATGTAAGGAGAAAGCAGGGGAAACGATACGATTAGGTAACTTTTGGATCCCCTATGTACGCGAGGGCACGGACGTATCGGAGCCGATAATAATCGTGAAGTGCCAGAGTGCGTAGTCCTTGGCGCCAAAGCCTCTTTACGGAGCATGCTTTTCGAATTGCATACATAAGTAGATCATTACCGTCGAATGATGGTTTGCTCGCGAAATATCAAAATCAAGGATCTGCTCTTGATCGAGATCATTGATCTTCATCTCACCCACGGCGCGGATAATCAAATTCTCCTGCATGGAAGTCTTCTAGAAAACTTCCTTGGATTTCTCAATCAGTGGAGCTTGTAAGTCCCCAAACATGTAAAGCTGATGAAAAAAACGCAAACTAGAGTCACGGTGGCAATGCTATTCCTAGCTATCCCTAGCTACTCCCTTCGGTTCGCTCACTCCCACCAATGAGAATACGTCGTTATGGCTGAGCCACAATGCTCGAATCTTGGATATTTCGGAGGATGCTACCCAATGATTTCACCGATTTGGTGATTGAATAAGAGGGAGCCAAAACTGAAGCAGCTGAAGTATTATAAGCGTCATGCATTGCTTTGCCGTCCTTACTTACATACGTCCGGATGGATACTCCCAAGTTCTACCTTCTCTCAGTCGCAACTTGACTTACAATTAGAGCTGCTGACAATAAACGGGAAAAAAATGAAAACAATTTTTGTAGCTGCACGTGGTTTATGACTTGGGGCTTGGACTCAGCCCCCTAGCGTCGAATAAGCAAACATAAACTTCGGGTACAATACCGGATCTTCCGAGAATCTTTGGTAAGCACGGGACGAAATAGAGGTAACTGGGTACCTAAGGTAGTGGGTACTTCTAAAGCAATTCAGAGCAACACCCAGGTATGCGAGCTTGGCTGTGTTAAACGAAGTACATGTGACGTCTTTTGTGTACTTCGTAGTATGCGACTAATCTAACTAATCCTTACGAGCCGGACAAGCGACTTCCATGAATTTGGATTGCTTAGCCACAATGACAAAGACTTGTTGCGCCTTCGACAGAAGATTGAACCTTGAAGTTTCAATAGCCATCAATAGCCATCAATAGCAATTCACTCTTTCAACGGCATTGTCAATCAACATCGTAAGCGCGCAAATTCACCTCTCTTATTCCAATACGATTTGATTCAAGCTCAATCCGGAAATAATAGTTTTGTTATCTTCACGCTATCATATTACCTACTAAACCGAACTTGTTACGCGACGGATCATTATTCCTGGGCCATTTGGCTGTGGCGGTTCCCAGTCACATTCAATCCATTTGCTCTTGTGAGACTGACGTCGTCACCAGACGAGGGTAGCGAACTTTAGCGGGGGGTTTCGGGCTCAACCTTTTTTGTCTTTTTTTTTTTTTTTCTTTTTTTCTTCTTCGGCAAATTTCTGTCCTGAAAAACATTTCGTCAACATATCTGGAAGATCAAAAGTGCCTACCTCCGTCGCGACAAAGATGGAGTCAGAAGGACATCTGAAGAGGAAAGACACCACCAAGGGTCCTCCATTAAGGATATTAAGCTTGGGTAAGTTGTTTACCCCGCCACCTTGGCACGCGCTCAACGTCAGGCATACATGAATACTAATTTTTGGCGTTTTGCGCCGACGCAGATGGTGGAGGAGTCCGTGGCTATTCTATGTTTATCATCATTCAAGAAATAATGCTTCGAACCTACGTCGAAATCGAAGGAAAAGCACCAAGACGCGATCAAATCCCTAAACCATGCGATCATTTCGATCTAATAGTTGGTACCGGTACCGGCGGCCTGATCGCCTTAATGTTAGGGCGACTCCGATTGAACCTAGAACAGTGCAAAGAACTATACGTTCGCATGACGAGGATGGTTTTCGAGAGCGATAAGACTTTTGCTGGTATCCCGTATCGCTCCACATTATTCAAAGCATCTATGCTTGAGCGCGCGATCAAGGAAGCTGTAAGGGAGCATACTTGGTCCGACGATGAGGGAAACGACCTTGCAGCAGATATTGTCAGCCCCATATCTACCATGTCGCGATCGAGCGCTGCAAGTGGGTTTCCGCGACGGCACCAAAGCAACGCAAGCGTCGTCAGTTTTAGTGGGCGCAGTCCGGCCAGCCAAGCCCAATCGACATTTCGCGGCGGACAGGGTAATCCCGATGCGCAGTTATACGACACACGAGAAAATAGGACAAAAACGTGAGCTACGTTTCTTTTCATCTTCGCCATAAAATTACTAACAGTTTCATAGTGCTGTAACCGCTATGTACAAGGGAACACGCAAAGGTGGCCCTCCTGCGCTTCTTCGTTCATATGACTCGAGAAAAGAGCCTCCCCCAGAATACGACTGTACAATTTGGGAGGCCGGCCGGGCAACATGCGCAATTGGGCTCGCGTTCAAGCCGATCAAAATTGGACAGACGGTATTCCATGATGACGGATCTGGAACATTTAATCCGTCTCCTGTGGCCCTTGACGAGGCTACAGTTAATGAATGGCCGGGACGAGATGTGGGCGTTTTCATCAGCGTCGGAACCGGTAAACGACCAAGGGGTACCGAGCAGAACCAGCACCTATGGTATGAAGGCTTTATGGGCGAATGGGGAGAAGCCAGAAAAAAGTTAATTGCTAAGGTGGAAGGCTGCGAAGCGATCCACGAGAAAATGAAAAACGAACTTTTGATAAAACGAGGCGTCAACATTGAGAACTACTACCGATTTAACGTCGAAGTTGGTGTTGGGGAATTCTCTATGAACGAGTGGGATAGGTTAGGTGATATCAGCACGGGCACAAAGAGGTATCTATCTCAAAATGCCGAACAGAAAATGGTGCAGGAGTCCTCTACGAAATTGGCCAAGATCCACAAGGCAAAGCAGAGGTATGAGAGACTCGGTCGCATACCTGATATCGTGTCTCAGCCAACCATGGGTTCGATAAACGCGCCACTGGCTGTTGAGCTTCCAGGTGACTTCCCTACGTCGTTTCCAGTCCGAAGCACTCCATCAAGCCGGCAATCATATGAGTCCGGCATAGATCACCTCGACCACCTCTCCGTCAACGCTGCCAACCCGCCGTCGCCTCGGAGTTCCGATGATCGCTTCCGTCCTGCCACTAGTCATTCTTCCCCGCCCCAGGCAGCTACCCGGCCGCAAAGGATGCCCTCCCCTCCTGCTTCATTATCAGCAATCAGACCGCCTCCCCCAGACGACGAGCCTGACCGCCTTGTGGTAACAGCCCCCACACCAGCGCAATACCGGAATGCTGCTGGGAGTGATAAAATAGCAATCATGGGGGCCGACGAATATCCCCGGAGGCAAAGAGATCCTATCATGCAGCCTATGATACAACCATTCCAACCGCACCGCATTGAACCTCCACCATTACCCCCTAAAACACCGCTGCCCGAAAAGCAAATCTCAGGCGGCCGACGCCCTACTCGAACTGGGAGTCCCTTGCCACCCTATCCTGACGAAGATGGCCCTCCGCCAATAGTTAACATGGCAGGGAAACCGGATTATAGGGGCAGGTAATCACCTCCCCGATTATCATATAGTAACGCCCTGGTTCATTAACTCCGACGTGGATTAACTAACTAGTTAATATCTCTTACCTAAGTAGGTAACAAACAATTTTACGGTTTCGGCGTCTATGGGGGTGGATATTTTACAATATACCTAGGCAAAGAGGCCATGACTTTTTTAACGATTAATGATACCATTCGCGCTTTACGAGTTGACACTCTCTCTTTCTCTGATGGAGCCCCTGCGCGCGTGCACGCAATTGATGCACATTATATGATGACGATGAATATTTTCGGTGGGAATACTTTTTCTTCCCCCGCGAATCACAAAGTTACGGATACCCCCTTTATTTTGCAATTTTTTTTTTTTTTTCAGTGATGCATTTTTGTTATAGAAACTCTTATCTCTACCTAGGGTTAGCTAGTAATTTGCAATTGAATGATTTGGCTAGCCGTGGTTTCTTTTTTAAATGTATGCATGGGGTGATTTTACTAATGAGCTGTGAGAGAGATACCTCTACATGTATGCTTTTTAAACAGTAATCCCTTTTGGCCTCGCTATCCAGAGTTTCTAGATATCTTCTTTGCCTAGGACGTGCAAAACAGATTAATGCGCACACTCCGTTTCCAGGGTGTGATTTACCATATTATTTATAGAGACTTTGCCTATACTTTAAGGTACGCCCCCTCGAGCCTTTTCGTTGGATGAAGTGAGGGGAAGGTGTAGATAAAGGGTTAGGCAAAGCTATAGCTACAGCTACAGCTACAGCTACATACAGGTTAAAGTAGGGTTAGATGGCTAACCAATTGCTTTATGCAGATATATCTTCAGTTGAGAACTTCGAGGAGCAATCGCTCGCTCGCGGACTAGAGAAGGAATGGTCGACTACCTAGTAGTTAGGTAGTCCCCTTCCCCGGACAGGGCCATTCGGAACGGGATAGCTCGTTTCTATCTCGGTGCTCCTTGCATGCCTGAGCGGAATTTGCTTAGTTGGTTAGAATTTAGAATAACGATTCGAAGACCTTTCAACCGCTCCCGGGTCCCCGCCAGCATTCGGGTCCAACGGTTTCGGTCGGCGCGGCGAGTGGTCCCGACACGATTAACGTTGCATAAATCGAAAATACTGTTTCTCCAAAACTTGATCGGCGCTGGTTGATTTATACCTACCTCGTTCATCTCGCATTCGCTTATCGCATTTGCTCACCGCATTTGCTCAGAGCCCCTGCATTGCATAGTAGGCACATAGCAACCACTTGCTTGCATAGCATAAGTGCCTTGATATCGTCCGTGAAAAAAAGAGAGAAAAAAAAAAGAACGCAGATAAAATTATATTTTAGATATTGTAAACATCACTTTGGGTGGTCTAGATTTGTAACTATATCCATCACACTAGACACTCCAAAGCTGCGATAGGATTTCACTTCTAAAATAGAAGCCAAAAGTTCACAAGGTCAACGCGCGACTTCAATGAAATTTCACATATGTTTCGCCCATCAACACTACTACTGGCCAGCTAATTTTGGCCGGACACGGCTACCTACCTAACCCAAGCGAACCCAGACCGCATCTCCATGAAAACAAATAACACCTAGAAAGATAAGACTCAGATACAAACCGCTGCGCCAAAAGTGTATTTCTTATTAGCAAATTGCCATTGCAGTCCTATCTGACGAGTGGTACCACTCATAGAATAGCTTGCTTTGTCATCTTCTAGGCTCAATCAAGCAGCTCCAGATCAACAAAACAAAGCACCTTTCCTACTCTTTTAAGACATCATCACCACATGGATGATGGAGCCGTACCATGTCCTATAGGTAAGCACTATTCCAGAAACTGGAATAGTTGAATAAACTATAATTGGTGGACAGGGATTTCAGCCAGGATACAATGCTGTGTACCTGCAGCCCTAATTGGGAGGAACGTGCTGTGCCGTACCCCTACTTCCCAAACGGGCGAGATGAGACTTGGCATAGACGTCGCTATTGGTGATGCTGGATTTCGGGGGCCGGCATGCCCTATAATCCCCCTGTATCATCCCTGGTATTAGGCTGTGCATCCGTCTCCCCATCGGGGGTGGAGATTCATGCCACAGCCAGCAAGCCAGCAAGCCAGCAAGCACATCGAACCATGAGGCTCTAGGCATTCCATTCCGTCGGCCAGGATTTCACGTCTGGCTCGACCGGCAATGCTAATTCTCCTCTTGCCATGATGATGGTAGGACTAACGTTGACGTTTTCCTGCCCGACAGCAATCGCAAAGTAGCACAAAGTTCGACCTCTGCTGTGTCCTAGTTCCGTCAGAAGGATAAAGGAAGAAAAGGCCGGCCATGAGCAGGCCTATAGACTATGCGGCCTCGCAGCCTGGGCTCGAGCTCGCTTATTCCACCGACCCGGAAGTCGTAAGCCCGCCGTCTCAAAAGTATCTCGTCCTAGAATCCGGTCCGTTGCTTACACCCTCGAAGACTGATAGCGCTTCGTATAGTCCACAGCCAGCTTATGCAGCGTATGGTTCGAAGGAGGTAGTGTCGGAGCCACCACCTCAGCGAGGAATTGGTCACAAAAGAAAGCTATACTTTTTAATCGGAGGTTTAGTTATTCTTGGGATAATCATAGGTGCGGTCGTCGGCGGTGTTCTCGGAAGTAAAGCAGCTTCGAGTGATGGACCGGACGCGTCTGCAGAATCAGCATCTTCAAACTCATCTTCACCAAATCCGACCGTAAACACGACAGCAGTCCGGCCCAAGACTAGGCTCACAGTAACGGGCCGGCGCGTGCAGGGTAACGGCTTCACCTCGCGGCTGTTCTGGCAAGGAGGCGACAACAAGATCCGCACGTCGCGGTACACCAGCAGTACTGGCCAATGGTCGTCTCCGATAGTCTTCCACGACGTAGACGCAAAACCCGGAACGCCGATTGCCGCGACCATCTACCTGCAGTTCCCGCAGTTCGAGTTTTTCTACTTAGACCCGTCATCCACGTTCCAGGGGGTCAACTTTTTCGAAGATGAGACGGTGCCCAAGATTGACAGCATCAGCTCGGAGCGGACCCCTTTCACTGTGTGGGATAGCTCCAAGATGAGCGCGTATTGGCCGTACGTCGTATACCAGAACAAAAACACCACTTTTCATCGCGTGGTTTACGACGGACACGGGGCGGGGTGGTTTAATGATACCCTGCAGGGATGGGAAAACCCGGATGATATGCCCATGGGCGATGTCGGCTCAGGCATCGCAGTAATACCGTTGGCAATCGACTTTCAAACACCATATACAGCGGGCCTCGCATACCGCGATCCAAACGGTCGCTTGTCTATATTCCCATTCGGCGGTGTTGATACGGGAGTAGCTTGGAATTTCGGTATGTAGGACCGTTTCGGTCCTTGGACTTAGTAGCTCTATATACTGACATTCATATAGGATCGCCCGACGTCACAATCCCCTCAGGAACGTCTATTGCGGCGATAGCAATCGGCCGGGAAGGCACCAACACAACGAACACGTGGATTCTATACCAAGATGAGAGCAATAAGATCCAATCGGTATGGCAAGAAGACGACAATTCATGGCACGGTCCACAGGAAGTGGGCGACGCGGACGCCGGCACAGATATCGCATGCTTGACTGAACAGGTCGGCGACCAGCCTACGCAATCAAGTCTAGCGTCGCAGACGGATATGAGGCGCTGTTATTACCAGTATAAAGGTCTGATTCGAGAGAAACGGCTTACGTCTTCTAGCTGGGTGGATGGCGCCTCGATCCCAATCGAATAGATCGGATAGACTCTACGACACATTGATTAATTGTTGTAATACTATAATTAGAGATGGATAAATATTGTGGGAAGATATGTCTGCTGATTGGCTGTGTATACTACATTAGGGTTGGTGATACCCAGGTTTTACCTGTGCGGCAGATCAGATGAGAAAAGGCCGTGTAACTCCTAGAGCGGATATGTTAGGCACGCACACAGAATGAAAGGCTGTAGACTAGAGGTAAAAATGGAGGATTGAGTTGTGTGTTAATACAAGCTTAAGCGGTTTAAATGTAACAGACCGTCCATAATAGCGATTACGATAAGTTGAATAATCTCGGATGGTCTCTAAGTAGCTCCGTCTCTCCGCATATAACTAGACGAGTATAATATACAGATGAAGTATAAAGAGTTTGCAGCATCGTTCGAACTCGACGTAGGAACAGGGTGCTAGTTATCTCTTATCGCGAATATGTAGTGGGACTGGCGGATTTAACGTGCCGCCTACAGCCTCGCCTCGAACGTTCAGGTCATCTAGTAAAAATTCTCCGTCAGATACTTGATGACGAAGTTGGGTACTTCCTGTTTGTCCCATACGTTGTCTCCTCATGTGTTGGACGAATCCGAGCGATTCCCACTTCATGCTACAGGCGGCGAGAACTGATATACCACCCGCAGCAAGAAGAACTATGAAGCATGCCCTGATGGCGTTGGTAATGGATTTCACGGCCAATCGTAGCACCTTAGAGTCAACATCTTTCAGGATTGGCGAATCAACGCCCGAGAGCAACTCGCGAATGCTTTCGTCTGAGAGACCCATACCTCCAACGGAATCCTTTAGCGACTGGAAGCCTGTGCTCTGATAGATCATCCCAGCAATAGAAAGCGAGGCTGCGATGCCACCCAATTGTGCCATGTTGCTGAGTAAAGCAAGGTCCAGACGGTCGTCGGTGTCAGGTAAGAACGTTGTGCATACCGGCACCCCTAGTTGCCACAGGATACCAAGTCCAGCGGCAACGATACTCTCGAAGCCCATGACTGCTGGCTCGGACAAATTGGCACTTAACATCTGGAATAAACCCCCGCCGACTAGAATGAGAACAGAGCCGAGGAGAAAGAAGGCCTTATAGAATCGAAGGACCGGGAGTAGGCTGCCACACAGGATAATAGTAAATATGAAAACACAAATGAAGGGTAGTAGTCGGGTTGCCGCCGCAAATGGATCTAGGCCGTGCCCAAAGGCGAAGTATATGGGTACGTAGTATAATGTAGCACCATAAGACGCCGCGGCGCAAAACGTGCAGATCCAAGTAAGCAGGACAGTTCGGTTGTGGAGAAGTGAAGTAGAAGACAACAAGCGATTCTCGGATGTCGTACCGAGATTATATGCCTGCTGTAGAACATATGTGATTACACAGAATGTGAAAATAATCCAGGTGGTTATACTCGAGTTGATGCCCCAGGTACCCGTGGATCCGATAAACGTACAGCCGATTGCGAAGAGTAGGCAAACTCCCATATGTAGCAAATTGCCTACCCAGTCGACCTCCTTGATGTGCGCCCATGTTGTCTTATTAGTTGGCATGCTGTAACGGGGATAGAAAAGAGCTTGAAGAGCCAAGCTAACAATACAGAGTGGTATCACCAAGTAAAATGCCTAGCGGTGTTAGCCCTTGCTACCTAGCCTTATAGCAGGTTAAGGAGATATAATTACCCATCGCCATGTAGCATGATTATTATTGGCAAAGGCACCTCCTAGAATACGTATGAGATATCACACGCTACAAGGTCGGGCCAAAACGAGACGAACCTATAAGGGGGCCCAGCACTAGACCTATAGCAAAGCAAGCACCGATGGAGCCTTGTACAAGCCCAAGTTCGTGGGGATAGGTAAAGATGATATTGAAACTCAAAATTCTAGAGCAGTCAGAAAATTATCACCAAAAACTTATCAGGAGATTGCACCATACCCTTGGTATATGATGCTTGATCCCAGGGCCATTACTGCACGCCCGGCAATAATGCACTGAATATTAGGAGCAGCACCAGAGAGAGCGGAACCTCCAATGATAAACATCATCGATAGTAGACACAGCGCCTTGAAGTCTCCGAACTTGAAAAGCTTACGACCCAGGGGAATCAAGGCAACATTGCAAACCGAATAGCCGAGCGCGACCCAGGAGAGTAGCTCGATGTGCCCAAATGCCTTGTAGATAGACGCCTGAATATTGGCGACATTGCTCACATCGTATCCTAAGTAATTCGTAGATGAGAAATCTAGTAGCAGAGCATAGAGAGGACAGCGAAGAGAGGACAGTAATGAAAGAGGGACCTACCATGCATTATGGTTAAGAAACAGTTAGCCACAAGTAATGCTCTCCATTTCCAAACTGGTAGACTGTCTCTAGGATGTGAAGCGGACATGGAAGGAGGCAGTTGCATGCCATCATCTTGCTGCTCGTTGGCGTTTCCGTGTGGATATAATGAATTTCCTTCCGCAAAATTACGCGTACCCAAATCCGGGCGCGACATCTTAGGATATGATGCCTCAGCACCTTTTCCATCTAAAGCACCATTGGAATTCGGTATAGAATAGGAGTAGAGTGGGTTGGTAAGGCCATTAACCCGACTGTTCGGCTGTTGGTAACCTTTGATTGCTCCATTGGATCGTGGATCTGGGGTCGCGAGTCGCGCGGCAGGGTAGTTCGATACCATGACCTTTAGATAGCCTTTTATTGCTTCCTTTCGGTGCAGAAAACAGGCAATCGATCACTAGACTCGACGGTTTGCCTTTCTTGGCACGCGGTTCTGGCCGGTGAAGAAGAGATATCTCCGATTTCTTCATCAACTCTAGGTACTCCCTTACATTAGATGGATTAGTGGGGGATTTCGCAATGTCAAGGTCGCTATGCCGGTCGACCTTTGGTATAGGCAGCAACCTAGAAAAAGAAGTCTTGTCTCGTTTCGAGTTGAAGTATGTTTAATAGAGCCCTTGACCAATGGTAGCGGTTGCATTCAAATCCACCTTGTTTACCTAAGGCAAGAGGTAATCAGACCTTGATACCTTAGGTAGGAGGTAGAATATTAGATACATGTAGGTAGAATGTTGGTTACCCAAGGCAAGAGTAAGGTATCCTAGCAACTCCTTCTAGGTAGCTTTTGGACATGTGTACAATACCTTAGGTTACCCTACCTTAGGTAGGTAAGTTTAGGTACCTAGGTAGGTACATGTAGGTAGCACAATGATATATCAAAGGCACCTGGGTGAGTACCAAATTACTCAAGTATTCAAGCAGCGACATTCCCTCCTCATCGTTGTTTCCTAATCAATTATCCATTTCGGTTGTCTCAGTGTCTGATTGGTCAGATACCAAATTCAAGTACCCAGTACCCCCTAATTGTCCTCCCATAATGCCGTTGACAAACTTGGAAGCTTCTATCTAATGTTAATAATTAGCAGGCTCTTCTTACAAGTATACATGCCGTACCACGGGAGCGGCTATTCGGTGGTACATGTACGTCGTGTAGCAGACGCGACTTACATCAAGTTTACCACCTTTTTTTTTTTTTTTTTTTTTTCCAAAAACCTATAACCTGCAAATTCTAACTTCACCTCCCTCATTGCGTAAAAGGGGTCCTTTCATAATAGCTTTATAAACCATGGCCCATATTACACTAATAGTATACAACGACCATCGATCGCTACTTTTAGCGTACCAAGATGAATGCCAGAAGACAGTCCACGACAGCTTCATATTCGGCTGAAACTACTTCCCCATCTTCCCGAGACCATTTGGTGCAAAATCCCGGGGAGCTGTACGTACCTAGTAATCTACCTCCTCCCTCATATTCAATCCCATCATTGCTCGCACAGCAGTAGAAGTCTCATCCTCGTTGTGAATGTCGCCTGTATATCCCAACCAGCCTTCACTAACCTTCTTGAATGCGATAGATGTTTGAGCCTCGACCGGTGAAGGACCGAACACCCTAGACTCGCTGGTTGATCCTGGGGGCGAAGCATACCACGAATCTTCGAGAGCGACGTTCTTAAGAAAAACCCCTTTCTGGCTATACGCAGCGGCTAGCCCGTCTCTCCAGAATTGTCGAGGACCAACAGCAGAGCTTTGGAAGACAACCGTCGTTGTTTCGTACTGGCCAAATCTCCAAGGTAGGTCCCATATCTCTTCCATCCACTTGTTGAAGGCGGGAGGCGTAACTTCTGTGACAAAGAAGCCCCCTAAGATGACTATTCCTCCATTTCGGACATAATCGACAACTTTGCTGGATAGAGACCTGTACTTGGGAGCCGTAATATCATGGTCAACGATCCAGATGGCTCGAGCCGATGGATGCTCACTTAGAAGTTTCTCCGGAGCATTAGGCTTCAAATAGGAAGCTTGGTAAACATTGGCCTTCTCCTTGATCTGTTTGAGGCCTCCTTCTACCTCTCCGCGGCAAAATATCAAGATTGTGGGCTTTGTCTCAGCCATGTTGAAGACGCGTGTGTTTAGGTGTAGAAAGAGAGATAAATTACCCAAAATTTAAGATTGAAGGGTCGTTAGCGGTACCTGATAACATGGCGGTTGCCTGGTGCCTGTTTCCGGGCGGCGGGGTATCAAGATAAAAGACGAGGCAGCTCCAATCCTCGGGAGGCCTACCTACCTGGAAACGATCATATCAAAGCCCGGATGTACAATACCTAATGCATGAGGGCACTAGGGCCAATTTCAACTGGCAACAGCTGAAGAGAGAGTAACAGTTGTCAATGATATTTATGTAGGTAGGTAGTTAGACGCAAAGAGAAGAATATTCCTTACAGTTATACTCATGACTGCTTACAATCAATAGTAAGACTATTAGAAAGGTTATATGTAAGTGGTAATGCCATATATCACTTTGAAAACGCCTTGGTCCCTGATATGTGGACTCTTTAGCTGATACAATCTGACTTGGGAATCTCTCCTCAAAGAACTCACCCCTGTTTGGATCAAACTAATTATAGGAAAGGTCGCCCTCTCTAAAGTTGTCCAATTAATAGAATACGAATTTCAATCACATCACCCTTAATTCAGCCTGCTGATCATAGCTTGATCTACTCAACTTCATAGTATTGACTTCTTAGGATACTACCCTCTCGCATGTCGGCTATATACCACCGTAGTATTATTGCAGATACTGATAAACACTTTGCATGCCTAACAATTTATGTGGAAGTGATGACAGCGTTCTAGAAACAGATACTTACATTGCTTACATAGTATATAATCTGGTCATGGTTCGACCTCGTAAAGTTATGCAGTGGTATGCCAGAACTTAGGGGCAAACGATCAATCAGATTGTTCCCAAAGACATAAGAATAGCCACAAGCTCTTACGGAGGGTTCAAAATGAACTTCCTCCTTCTAGTCGGTCTGATTGCTCTACAATTGGTCACACCAGCCCGTAGTGACCATGAAGGCTCTAATATTCAACCGTAGGATAACCCCCCGAATGCATACCTCCTAGGCACCTATCAAATCCAATCCACTAACCTCATCTTAGAAGAGGGTCAAGATTGCATCAGCTTTCGAATGCGCAACTTAGAGCTTTTTCGAATTTGCACCAGGCGAGAAGCGTCTGGCAGAGCGGAAATGGCACGCATGTAATCGCAAGCCCCTGTAAAAAGGGGTTCAAGAACCCCGCCTATAGGCTCTCCGCCTTCCAATTCAACGAGACGACCACAAAAGCGGGCGATAGGAGCATGGCGCACTTCCTACTACACGACATTAGGAATAACGAAACGACTTCGTGCACGACCCCATATCTCCAGGATCCGAACAAACCGATGTGGAATAATTGCGAAAGCGACAAAGATGCGGTGACACCGAAGACCATATTTAAGTATACGGCTGCCGCTAGCGAAGTCGAGATAAATCAGATGTGGATATGTGAAGTCGAAAATAAGACTCACCCGTAGGTTTTCATAGAATAGGTACCCCTTTTATAAGTTTTGAGGGGTTTAGTGCAACCGAGAACTAATCCACTCACTCACTAGTTTATCTTACTTCTCATCGGCGAAGACTCAACTTACCGGACTCTTGGATTGTGTGGACGATCCTACACAGACACGGTGTGTAGTAGCGGACGAGAAAATATCGCCATTCGAAGGGGACTACGTAACCCCAGTCTGGAACTCCGATACCGTGGAGATAATTCCACCATCTGAAGAGGAGGTCCTGGGTACGCCGTGGAATGAGACTCCTTGCATCGGCTTGTCTTTTAGTTATCCGAACTGGGATGTGCAGAACGTGACTCGCGAGGAAGGCGATGATGAGACGATGTTGCGTTTCCGTCTGAGCAACCGTGCTGATAACCAGTCTGTGACGTGCGCTGCTAAAGGTGGAGAGTGGTCCGTTTGCGATAGCCCTTCGACGGAAGTACGGTTTACGGAGGAGACGAATGAGCTCTCGATCAACCAGACATGGGTATGCAACGGAGGGGAGAAGTATCCTAAAGAGTACGCTAAGTTAATCCGATCAATATACTTGAACTGACAGACTGACCGTCTTAGTGTTACCTTCCGAGCTATCGGAACCGCACCCATCGACATCGAATCCGATAAATCGACCTACATCAAGGGATCCCTAACTGAGCCGATCGAGCTCACCCCAAACGTCGCCCCCGAAGGCGTCAACCACCCGGGCTGCCTCGAAGCCTCCGAGACGCCGACGTGGACCGTCACCTCGTGGGAGTGGAACGAGATATGGCGCGGCAGCTACGCCACGGGGAACCTGACGGCGACTTTTTCCAACCCCGCGACCGGGTTCAATCTCACGTGCACGGGCGACGGCGAGGAGCTCAACCGCGACGGGCGATACGGCCACGACCGCTGGTGGGGCTGCGCCCTCGCGCGCTCGCCCTTCGACGCTTTCCGCATCCTCACTTCCATCCGTCTGAACCCTCTCACCGGCGTCTTCGCCATCGACCAGCGCTGGCAGTGCAGCGGGCACGACGGCAAGCCGCCCGCCAAGTTCCGCGCCGTCGGCGACGCGGATACTACTCTGGCGTGCGCGTGGACCAACGACACCTCGGCCAACGTGTTCGTCAAGACATGCCGGCAGACGCAGCTCCCGCAGGCCGTGCGCGGCGCCGTAACAGAGCGCACCGAACTCCCGCCGACCGCGTTCTTCGAGCTCCCGCCCGCGGGGTACAGCTGCACGATCGCGTCCGTGCTCGCGACGCAGTGGCGCACGGGGTTCGCGTCTGACTCCGTGTACGCGGGGCCGACGTTCGCGCGGACGTTCGAAACCAGCGTGCGTTTCGGGATCCAGTTCCTGGCGATCGACGGGTACCAGTCCGTCCAGTACGAGGGGCTCGATGCGACGCCGTACCTGCCGACGAGCGACCCGGCGCGCTGGTACGAGTGCAAGGATTACGAGAACGGGATGCGGTCGTCGAGCGCGTGGGACCGCCAGTCGCTTGAGTGTAGGTGGCAGGTCGATCTCGCGACAGGGTATATGGCGTTAAATCATACGTGGTTTTGCGATGATAAGGACCCTGAGCACCCGTAAGTTGTCTACCTCTTTCTCCCTTGGCCTTTCTCTATTGTTTCTAGAAAGACGATCGCCTATAACTGTAGACTAAGTACGTAAGGCACGTATGCTAACCGCTGAAAAATCACATACAGGATCGTCTTCACAGGCTATGGGAGCAGGTTTTACAACATGTCTTGCTACGTCTATCGCAGAGACGACGAGATCTCGTGCGGAGTCTTGGGATTGAATCCGCCGCCTATCTTGCCGACGCATCTGTCGTGGAAGAACGTCCCGGCTGCGAAGCTAAAGGCTTTGGAGTCAGGTATTTAAGCGTCATGATACAGTGCTGCGCAGAATAAAGCATACTGTGTATCTTACCCCTATTTTAACCCCTATTTCTTTACCCCTGCCTACTACACAGGTCGACGCAAAACGAAATAGGTCAGAATGAAGCAGGCACACAAGATGTTGCAGTATTATTCGAATTACCAAGTATATTAGTTTAAACAGCGCAATTATCGAATTTAGCACAACATTATCACTATCATTTGACAACGATAAAACAAAGAAGGGGGATAGAGAGCAGGATAGGTAACAGCTTATCTTGTGTCTGATTTAGGGCGCAATAGTAGGTATTACTGTCTCTACCTTCAAGCTGTGTCTGTTGTAGTAATAGTAACATGTTATTGTTTTTCTTCTTGCGAGTTTCTACTCGTTTCAAGCAAGCCATCGCATCGCACATTACCCCAGTCTCTATTGCGACCGTCCTATTCCACGCTTTTGGGGTATATCCCTACCTAATTCTTCTTCCTTTTCCGTTTTCCATCCGTGGTGACCAACCAACACTATCTTTATCGCGTTAGACAATCTCCGTGTCTATTGCATGTAGTATACACACGGTCCCGTCGTTCTGTTAACATAGTATTGTACCTGCGGGATCTGCGGAGTGGGCGGAGGAGGAGGCTGCTGCTGCTGCTGCTGCTGCGGTGCTGCGCCTACGATGTAGGCGGGCTCTGCTACGTAAGCTTGTCCCGCGGTGTAGAACTGTGGAGGAGGGTTCGTCTGATTGGCTGATGCGCCGGCCCAGAAGGGAGATTGGCTAGGATAGCCTATGTTACTGTTAGTGTGATCTCTAACTCCCAGAAAAATAATGTTTCTCTCGAGTGGGAAGCTTACACCATGAGCCCTGAGTACTAGGCGGCGGTGGAGGCACTGAAGGAGCCACTAGCGGTGGGTTGAACCAGAGATAAGGTTGCTGCTGCTGTTGGGGGTTGGCATTTGCGTTAGGAAAGGGGGCAACCGGGGGAGGAGCAGGAGCAGGGGCACTATTCGTAAGTTAGCTAGGCCTTCTTCCACATAGATCGGTTTTATCTTGCGACGAAATACTGACTTGTTCAGAATAACGACAGGCGGGCCACCACCAAAGTTCGGTATAGCGGGGCTAGAGCCTGGTCCAACCGGAGGGGCAATGTTTGGTACGATGTGAGGAGGATTAGGCACGGGGTATAAAATACCTACGGGTTGTGCTGAAGTAGCAACGGGTAGGCCAAAGGGAGGAGCAACTGGTGGAAAAGCATTGTTCGGGTTTGGGTTCGGATCTGGCGCTGCTGCGGCTGGCACCACAGGGGGCGGCGGCGGCGGTCCACCAGAAGGCGGCGAGCCCCCGGCGGGATCGGGTTGCAGTTGGATTGGTTCTGACATCGGGCTCGAAGGAGGAGAAGATGCAGGCAAATTCGTGGGCTGCTGAGATGTGGTCCCGTCCGGATGCTGCACGGCGGCTACATTTGAAAATTTTACAGATCCTGTTCTCGTTGCGGCATTCGCGGATGTGGAAGGGTCGCTCATACTGTGAGGGACTGCGAAGCTAGAATAAAATACTGACGCGGAAGAGTCCGCGGTCGCTGCATATGCTGTGGCAGTGTTGGTAGAACCCAAGGTGATAGAAGGTTGTACGGATATGGGCGCACGCCCAAGTGAATTGATTTCCGATACAGCGGAATCGGACGCGATATTGAGAGAAGTGGAAATAGACGCGCCAGTGGTTAGTTGATACGAATCCTCGCTATTCACTAATGTACTAGAAGACAATTCGCTAGCCGGCGAACTGGGAGAACCAGTAGAATCAGGTGTAGGCGCGTTAGTTTCTGTTTGCTGCAATTCACTGTCTGCCTGAACGTGGTCTTCTTGTTCGGGGGGTACTGGCATATAGACTTCTGCATTAGGCAAAGGAGAAACCGTCGCGCTTTCGGCCACCTGCTCTGATTCGTTCTCAGCTGCTACAGTGCAACTGCGCCTTGGATCAAGACGCGTAGAGATAACGTTCCCAGGAGTTGACTGGTTGGCACTATTGGGCTCTTGTGTGGCCGTCTCATTTTCGGTATTATCAACCCCGTCGCCGGAATGTTGCGCAAGTTCTTGATTTGTACTTGTAGGATCCATCATGTCAACGCAAATATAGACATATAGAAAATAAAAAATAGAAAATAGAAAACTGGAAGACGACCCGTGATACAACCAAGCGAGAGATATACACACTACTCGATAACAGTTACCCCGATACTATATCTCCACACCGAGGCGAAATATACCTAGTAGGTATATCTTCAGATTTTAAGTGCCACCTAACGTAGCAGAAACATGAGCCATGAGCTGTGAAATTTATTATAGGAAATAGACTGATAATCGAGTACTTGTAGTTAAACATTGGGTTCTTTATGTCCTTATTGTCATCAAGTGTGCCCACCGAAAGTACCTACCTAATACTTCGCCTCCTGGTTTCTAGTAGCTGAAGTAAACAAGACAACAACGAGTACAGCCGCTTGGCTTACCGCATATGCAAATACAACGTGTAGACTTTTCCGTGTCTCCAACTACTTAAAAGGTTGATCTTTCGGATCTTGTCATAAGAAACTCCAAAGTTCCCACGTAACACATCCAAATCCTACGCAGGAACCGATTTTATTCTAAAATTCAATAGATTTTAAGCTGCGCCTTTGAGCCATATGAAGTACCTAACGTAAGAAATAGAGGTTGCTCATCACGGCCAAGCACCTACTTGGTGAGGCTACTGGCAGTTATAAATCAGATGAACGACTCCCGCAGCTTCCTCGTGGAGTAAGATAGGATTGATATGTAGTGGAATTGCGACTGCAAGTCTGAACGAGATAGTGAGATGTCCATGAGTTCACGAGTATGCGACCTTGGTAGGATGTACCCTCGGCCGCGGGATAGGCGCCGGTTCAGGAGCGTAGTAACCCCTTAATTCCTGAGCCGGGTTTGGCGGCGGCATCACCCGGGGTGCTGGAGGTGAGTAATACCCAGCCAATTCCGGATTATTGAGGGCGGCTGTAAGCTGACCCGGCTGTTGGGAGGAGGAGGACTCGACGGCTACAGGAGCCACCGAACTCGAAATGGATGACCTCGGAGAGAATTCGACCCCTCGTAATCCATTATGGCCCGCTGGCCTTGTAGCCTGTCTTGGTCTAGAGCGGAATAAACCACATAGATATGATCTGGACTCATTTGCCATTTGATTTTCTTTTCCCTCTTCTAAGCGCAGAACTCAATTTTAGTATTCAATGAACAAGGTCACAGCCTAGATCCTTGTTAGTCTTAGCGTCCTGTGATATGGAGATGAGAAACTTACGAGGACAGGGTATCAGTAACAGACTCAACACGCGTAACCAAGAAGAACGCTACAGGGGAACGAATAACGAGCGACAAACATGCTAGGTTAGAAGAGCGAACTGGACTAGAAGAACTTGAAGAGAAAAATAAACCCAGTTGAGAGAGAGAGAGAAAAAAAAAAAAAAAAAAAAACGTTGCGGGTGTCCCCTGTAGGCAAACGCTAACACACCGAAGGTGACCCTGGCTCTTCATTGGATAGGACATAGACCCACTTGACCAGGCAATTTCTCATATTTATTAGAAGATGATATAATAATTGGTGTCTTACCAGCCAAAACACTAACAGTATCCATCTTAGCATTGAACCTATCGGCCATCCTAGCACAAACACCCATGCCACCGCCCCCAATTTCGAGTCACTTATCATTATCATGTACCTATTCACATGCTTCCTCACCTCGCCTCTCACCAAATAGCCCCCTACGAAGAAGTAAAGAGATAATAATAAAAAATAACTACGTATACCTACGTATACCTACCTAACTTACCCTAGTAATATAAAATAATTCATTCTAATTAACCCATATAAACCCAAACCCCCTCAAAATGCTCATACGCACCCTCCCCCTCCCCACCCCCCCCACCATCCCAACCGAGCCCCTAACCCCCAGCTCCTTCGCCCCCTTCGGCTCCGTCCTAACTAACCCGGTCCCCGAACTCCATCCCTCCGCCGCAGCCTCTTCTTCGTCACCATCCCTTCTCCCCCAAGGCTACGGCGCCGTCTCCGCCAACCAGGGCACCGCCATCCAGTACCGCGGCCTGGCGCCCCCCTTGCGGGACTTGTACGCCCAGGCGCCGAGCGGGAGGAGGGCGTCGCCGCGGACTACGATGTTCGTGTGCGGGGCGCGGGAGCTGGAGCCGGAGGGGAAGGGGGGGGAGGAGGAAAGCGCCGGCAGGGGTAGTAAGAGTGGGAGTCGGGGCCTGTTCGCCGTGCAAGTCCTCGAGCGGCACCCCTTTACCACGCAGACCTTCGTGCCTCTCAGCTCTTCCTCCTCCTCATTATCGCCTGCATCGGTGCAATATCTCGTCATCGTAGCGCCGACCCTGCCGCCCAGCAGCGCGGACAAGGACTTCCCTGTTCCCGAGGAGGAAGCCGCAAAAGCTGGGTCTCAGCAGAAACTCCCCGGCCGAGGCATGCCGGACCTCAGCCGGATCCGCGCGTTCCTGGCCACGGGCTCGCAGGCCGTGACGTACGGCGCTGGGACGTGGCATGCGCCGATGGCGGCGCTAGGGCCGCCCGGCTCGGCGATCGAGTTTGTCGTTGTGCAGTTTGCGAACGACGAGCCGGTGGAGGATTGTCAGGAGGTAGCCCTTGAGGGAGGGAAGGGGGATGGTGGTCCGAGGATAAAGGTTCGCGTGGAGGGGCAGAGAAGGGGAGATGGAAGTTCGAAGTTGTAGAGTGTTCTGGCGCCGGTTAGTAGATAAATGGGGAAGATGATGGAAGCTTAAGCTAGACTACCTAGGTGTTATCTGCTTTTACCATCTAATTGTTTACAACGAGGGTGATCACTAGATTAAGCTGATAGTCTTTGCGAAGACTCTAATCGAGACTAAGAGAATCATCTACGAAGAGGATGCCTTAGTTCTAGAAGCATCTCACTATGCACCCTTACTCCGAGTATTTAAACTCAACTACTGCTACTTCTCCTAATCCTAGGGGCAAGGAACTTAAGCGCCCCAATTTAGAGGTAGTTTTTCCTCATCTACGAAGCATATTGAAGAAGTTAAAGCACGCCCTTTAAGCCATTGTATCTTAGGAAAACGAAAATCAATTGCGAAACTCAACGATCTGATCACTAATTAAAAGGGGGCTATTCCCGAAGTCATAAAAAAGGGCAAAGTCCTCCATAAACCGCCTGTACGTGCGATCGTGGTGATGTCCCTCTTGTCGGTTTGACGTCGCAGTATTCGTAGCGTTGGAGACAATTCAACGAAGAGAAGAAAAAAAAAGGAAAAGAAGAGTAACGAAATCGATGCTTTCTCATAGCTGCAACAGGAAGTAGTGGGTTGGCTTTTTTTTAATAATTTTTTTTCTTTTTTCTTTTTTTTTTTTTTTTTGGAGTTTTTTGAGGTTCTTTTCTGCTCGTGCTCTCTGCTTCATGCAGGCAAATCATCGTAAACTCTTCGTGATCTGCAACGCAACCGTATTATATAGCCTTTGGCTATTCGTTATTCATGACTCGCCTCATGCAAGTAAATCATCGCAACTCTTTCGTGATCAGTAACGCATTCGTGCCATATAGCATCTCCGGCTATTCGTGACTGATTCCTTCTCCTAAGTCTCTAGTTAGTTCAATTGACACTACTTGGCGAGTCTGATATAAAGTTCAGGAACAGTTTAGACTTACCATTTAGCCGCCGAAAATTAGTACTCGATGCCCATGGTGGTCAACCAATCCAGCTCATTCATAGCTTTCCAGACGTCCTCAGAACTAAGGTTTGATGTAACCCTCTCTTCCTCGGCTTGGTCATCAGGGGTGGCATCTGGAGCATCTAGCATTTGAATATCAGAATCACCGTTGTCGGGCTTAGAAGCCTCAGTCGCGTCAAGCATAACGGTATCTTCATCAACACAAGCCTCACTACCATACTCCTTCATCTTCATCCTCGCTACGGGGGCGGGTTGGAGTCTTCCGATGGCCTTTCCAGGGCGAACAAGGATATGACTCTGTGTTCGCAGCTCCAACATGTCGACCTCGATCGTGTTGGCCGTGACAAAATGGTAGATCTGGACCTTCTTCTTCTGTCCAAAACGAACACATCTGCCCTTCGCTTGCAGCATGCAAGCGTCGTACTTCTCCTGTAGGTCTACCACGAACGGGGCAACGAACAAGACATGATTGGCATATTGGAAGTTCGAGCCCGCGGAGGAAACGTCGTCAATCTGCAAGAGTCGAAGCTTAGGATGCTTTACGGTTTTCCCAAACTCCTTCATCCAGTCCTGAATCTTCTTGCGTAAGTTGGCGGCATCTTCCTCTCCTGACCATTGAATTCCACGCTCCTCGCATAGCACTTGAAGCTCAGATACGTCCTTTCTGCCTAGATTCGTAATAGACGCGAATTCCGCTGCCCTTCGCTCATCAGAACCCTTCTTGGTGGGCCCTACGTAAACGAATCCGATTCCGTTTGCCCTTAGGACAAACTGGAGCTCTTCGAGCTGGCTGGGGTATTGGAAAAATACGATACCATACTCATCATCCGGGATGGATCGAATAGTATTCACTAGCATTTGGAACTTTGAGCTAATTTGTGGATGCAGGGCATCATCATTCGTGGCAGCACCTAGGTCGAGATGTCGCTGAGGGACATTGATCTTCTCCAACGACATAGTTGCTCCTTTGAGCGACGATGGACAAAAACTTCCACCCTCTTTGCCACAATAGTCCGAGTCGAGATGCTTCTTGCAAAGTAGGTGACCGCATTCGCAAACCATGTGTAGGGTTTCTCTAGGCACAATCTCTTCGCAACGATCGCATTTGATTTCCTTGTCAGCCAACATGAGATTCTTAGTGATTCGTTCTTGATTGATAGCATTAACGGCATGTCCAAAAGCCTTACGCAGCTCAATCGCAGAGTTGCTCGCATCATTCCCAGTGAGCGTGTACTTCCCGCCTCGAATCTTGGTAATTTTGTCGAATAGAGGGTATCTTTGTTGCTTCGTCGCGGTGCATTTGATGCAATCAACGAAGTAGGATTCATCAAGCTTTCCTCTTCCAGCAGCATCTAGGCGATCTCTAAGATTAACTACTCTTTCATCATTCTTGAACGCAATGCCTGCGGCACGACATGAACTTTGAAAGTGAGACTTGCTGCCTCTGCCTTCGACTTGTTCATCAGGATCATCCACTACTTGGTCACTTGGACTCTCTTTAGGCTTTTTATTGTGAGCCTGGCTCTCATTGACAAGCGCTTCCAAGGCAGATTTCGTATCGGTTATTAGATGTATATTCTTATCCTTGTAGACACGAGCCAGGTCCTTCATCAGAGCGGCGACTTCTTGCTCGCCAATGCTTTCGGCATCCTCGGCTGTCAGCTTGTAATAATCGATCCACGTCTTCGAGGTTAACATGCTGAGAGCATTAAAAAAGTCCTCTTCGGTCGAGAGGAAGCCTGGATAGATCTTTTGGACGTCCTCCAATACCTGATGAAACTCCTTTCCACCCTTGGTAATGATTTCATGGGAAAGTATTCGCCAGATATCGTATCCACCACAGCCGGCTAAATTTCTCCCCCAGATATCTTTAAGAAGAATATAGATATCTGTCGTAGCATTTCTGCCATTGACGAAGCCCTTCTCCTTCTCGTTATCCCAAATGCGCTTAGAGAGCCAAATGGCTTTCTCGGCTACAATTCGGAAAATGCGAAGGGCGTTGAATTTCGAAGCACTCCGCTGATCCATGAGATATGACATAGAATAATCCCACCTGAGCCAGTTTCCGTGAGAGGAGCGGTGGATCAACGCGGCGGTGCTGACTTGCTTCCCGTCGGCACCCCATTCACCATCGATCAGTGGTTTCAATAGAACACGAGATTCTCTTGGTAGAAGATTCGCATCAAAGTTATGGGCCCGCAAATCTTGTTCAAGATCATGGTAATGAACGAATTCGTACTGGCCCATCTCGCACACCACAACCTTTTCTTCAACCTCGATACCACCAGCAAGATCTTGGTCGAGGGGATTGGAGGTGGCAAAATGCTCGAGAAACTCCATCCCCTGTTGGTGTCGCTCGCGAATAGTCTGATCCGACACGAATTTAGGGATACGTATATCTTCCGCATTGCTGCTATCCTCCAATACAGGGCCGTTAGTGATCCGAGGCATTCCCCGCCGGCGGCGGATTGCCCGGGCCACGTGGACATTTAGGTGTTTAGCAGTATAGCATATAGCTGCTAAGTTTTTGGTGGGCGGTGTTGCTGAAAGGATCCATTTCGAACGGGCTTGCAGATTAGAGATGACAAGGGTCGAAAAAAACCCTTCGTATGAAAACTCGTCATATACTATCCGCGCGAAGGTAAAAGCTTCCAATGCATGTCTAAACTTATCTGGCATGCAATTTTTCTTTTTGTCAGTAGAGTCGCCCCTAGGCGTGCCCTTGGCTATCGGGATCAGATTTGATGGCGAGGCAAATATTTCGGATGTGGCCGGCTCCTCCGGAATAGTTGAGGTTTTGACTGAGTGCTTATAATTCTTTGAAGAGCCTCGTCCGGAGCCTGGCTTTTTTGCTACAATATCAGTTGTAACCGAACTTTGGTAGTTCTCTGAAAATTCTCGATATACGTTCTTGACCGCCTCGCGGCGTCCCTCGATTTCGCGGTAAAGCTTCTCGAGATTTTCCATAGACCATCCTGCTAGGCCTATCCTCAATAACTTCCCAGCATGGTCCCCAGCTGCAGGTGCAGAGTCTACATACCAGTCTTCAAAGGGACGACGCTGGTATTGATTGTCCTTAAGCTGAGAGTGAGTGTCCTTGGGTTCATGAACGGGCGGATCAAGAGACCCTGCAAGCTTAGCCAGGTTTTTGTAGTACAGAATGTCTGCAAGGCAGTCAAGGTTGACAATAATCAGCCTCGCCTCCTGTAACTTCTTGAGAGTGCTCAAGTCTGGGTAGTCCGTTAGATCACCGAGCTTTTTTATCGTGACTACTTGACTGGCCGGGATAGGGAGAAAACGTTTCGCTTCCTTAGCCCACTGACTAACTAGATGCGAAGGCACCAGCACAAGAGTAGCCTTTAGATGTATTCGGTACGGGTTTTGAGCAGCACGCAGTTGCACAGATTCTGTTTTGTCGAAGTGCTCTTGGCAATGCATGAGCGATAGCATAACAACAGTCTTGCCGTAGCCAACGTGGTCCGCAAGTATACCACCATGGTGACAAGCTTTGCGTTCAACACGACCAACAAGTCTCAATTTGAGGTCTGGCACGCCTTCCTCTTCGATCTCTCTCTCCGTGAACTCCGGCTCATACATCTCGCGCCAAAGCGTCCAACCAAGAGATCTCGACTGGAACTTGCTCAGTTTTGCTTTGAATGTCGTCATTCTCGTACGCATCTGGTTCAAAATACTCTGTGGGGGCTGAAACCCTTCTAAGGTCTTTAAAGAACTTCGAAAGGGCACAAAGCTATGTTTTGCGGAACCGTCGTCACGCACTTGCATATTTTCGTGTAGGACGGCATTGCGCTCGACCTGGATGTAGGCAGTTACTTTAGCGGCCGAGTTCGTGGTTGGGGGCATATATGCTGCTGCTTGGTATACAATGGTCTTAGGATTTATCAGATATTGAACCACGGTCACAAATTGGCCATCGTACACCAGCGAGCTTGTATGTTCTAGTCGTAGATCTTCGGGTAGGGCGGAGTGAACCCTTGCCCTTATTTCAAAAGGGGGAACTTGGTTCTTTATGTGGCTTTCAAGTGCCGCCATAGCATCGGAATTGCGGTGTTGAACCCATTTCAGACCTTGTTCTTTCTTAACTTTGAGCCACTGTGCTCGTGGTAACTGTCCGAATGGAGAATCCCGAACATAAACTTTGGCCCTCCAATCTCTAAGCTCCTCCACCCAACAGTCAATATCCGCCATCTCAAAGTTGGCCTCGAGGCATTCAAGGCTGGCGAGTTTCACATTGATATAGGAAACGAAGTCATAAAATAGAGGGATATCGACTTTTCCTACGGTAACCCATTTTCCCGTAGCTTGGGTGACATGCTCATATTTACCGATGATCCCGTATTGATCACAATGTTTATCTCTCGTGAATAATGCTTCGGCCAGAACCTGTTGATCAAGGTCTTCATTGTGAAGGGTGAAGTATTTGGAATCGGGAACTTTGAAAAGTTCTAGGTGTTTGTGGTTTGCCATCGTGGAGGGAAGTTCGTGGCTGATAATCTGGGGACTGACCCAAAACCCATCCACTCGGGCGTCAAGAGTTCTTGTACCTAATTTCAATTTCTGGAGGTCCATACCGGCCTTAAACCTAAGTAGGACCTGCCGATATTCATGAGCCTCTAGCAGACGGCATTCTTCTGAAATGATATAACTATCGTGTTCAGGTGTTCTAGTTCGAGCCGATTCCTTGAAGAGGAATAGTCCCTTCCCGTCGAGAACGTGGAGACTATCTTCCGGAGCGTCGCAGTCTGGCTTGTGGTAGAAGTTACCCCAGGCTGCATCCAAGTCTTCAGGCAACCCTGTCTTAACCAAGGAAGGGCTGTCCACATGAATCTTGACGACTTGTATAATACCCTCGGTCTTGTTGATATCTACCCGGAGCAGCTCTCGTTGGAAGCACCAGAACTTCCAGGAATCAGGCGTGGGAAGGATGCTAAGAGCGCCTTCTTTGACCGTGGCCTTTGCGACAGGCTGTTCCAGCCGAATATGATCTAAGTTCAACTCTCTTCGAAACTCTTCCCCATATGCACTCTACGCATTGAGGTACAAGTACCAAGTAATTCCTTTCTCCGATACGACGGCTCTAATCTCAAAGCCAAGATTATCACCATAACAGACGGTTACCACTTCGGTTACGTGGGTGCTCTTGAAGTAGAATGTTGTAATTGCCAAATGCTTCATTATAGAAGCGTAAGCAATGATTGTCGACCCGGGAGAAAGATCGGTCTGAAACTCTGCGGAAACCAAATTTACAAGTGTGCTCGGTAGAAATTGCATGACTTCTTGCTCTACTTCCACTAGCAGTAAGAAGTTTGAGGGCCGCTTAATGGGGCGGAAGCTATGTGGCGGGTTTCCAGCGCACCACTTGCAGCGAATTGTGGAACATATCGTGCACTCCAAGAAGTCGTCCGTACTATATTTAGCCGATCCGTTGCAATAGCAGTACTTCCTGCATCTTTCAACGAGTTCTCTTAAAGGCAACGTCTCGAAGGGCTTGACAGTGGTTGTGTTAAGACCTGGAAGTGCTCGTAATTTAGAGTCTGTAACGTGCCGATCGATGACCTCCTAGGTCACCTTCGACGGCATAGGAAAGACTCCGTTCAGACCTACGGAACTATTTCGAATCGCTCTCAAGGCAGCCACGAGAGCAGAACCAACCACTGTCGTGGTCATTGCGTTGCCGGCAAGATCTCGCAACTCCTGCTGATTCTCAGTTCCAAATTGGAGTCGATTGAGCGGTAGACCCTGTAAGCCCAACATCTCATAACCAGAGAGAACTCTGCACTGATCCGTTACCCAATGTATACCTGCAGGCGTAATACAGCCGGTTACGCCAAAAGGAGTGTTGATATTGGTTCGGTCTATGTTTTGACTGAGATCATGGATACGATTCTTGAACCTCGAGTCATACCCAGCCTTTAATGCTCGTAAATGGTTTATGTCAATACAATCTAGAACTCGTTTCGATTGTGTGAGAATCATAAGCCGATCCATACGGTCGTAAGGTTGACCTAATTTGGTTAAACTCCAATCTGTCAATGGATGAGAATCACCAAGTTGTTCTCTCTGGCGAACAAGTATAGCGCGAGCTTTACTTCGCTCCCATTCGGCATCGTATGTGGGATTGAGTGCTTTCTCCGAATCGTCTTGGCGGGCCCGTTCAGTTAACGGGTGAGTTGGAGGTAATAACCATGAATTCACGGGTGTAGATGCTCGCCTAATAAGAGCCTTCATCAAGTCATACCATAGGGTGGTAACTTCGTTAGCGGCCTGGTTACCGAACACCTCTTTGTCAACAGCAAGAAGATAGTTGCGGAATCGAGTTTGGGGGATATAGTAGTCCTTCGCATCACCCTTGACGAAGACGGCCTTATATCCGATAAAGGGAAACCAAAGCTCCGAAGTCTGCTTCCAGGGAGCTCCCATGACATTCTCGAGAATAACAACCTTAGGTCGATAATCCTTTACGTACTTCAGCATCGAAAAGAATGTCTGCCCCGATGTACCCATCTGATTGATGTTCTCGAGAAGTTGGATGAACCCCTCGTTGACTACTTCGAACAGTGACTCATTGTAGTCTTGTCCTCCACACTCGTTTTCAATGTCCTTGATTAGGTCGCTTCCAATCGCGACGACATTGTCGGAATATTCCTTGTGCTTCTGTGTGTTCAACGTTGAAAAATCAACACAGGAACATCCAGCAACGAGAATATCGATGTCTCTGGGGATCTCTTCCATTGCACCCATTGCAGTAGGCCTAGGGATGCTATTAGGTAGATTCATAAAGGTTTATGAGTAAGAAATAGGCTTACGCTTTCAGATCTTTCGGATCGATGAAATCCAACACATTGTTAAATATGATAGCTCCTTCTGTGTTTCGTGCGATATATGCTTGCTTGAAAGGTTCAATCTCAGCACTGAAGACATGAGAAAATTTCAAAAACTGTCTGTCAGGTCGCATTCGATCGAAAGATTCTTGAAGCATCTTCAATGCAAATATGGGGGATTCGGTGCCAGAACATAGGGTTGCAACTCGAAGATCTATTCGGTCCTCGCCGTGAAGCAGCTCCCCCGAACGGTAGGCAATGTCTTGAAAGGCAGCATAAACATTGGAAATTGGGGGCAGGCTCTGATTTAACCCATTACGGGGGTCGATGTCAGTATCATCATCATCCGCGTTGTCAAAATCGTCAAAATCGTCATAGTCGGAATCTTCAGGTTCCTCATCAACTCTCCTCTGGCGTTTAGCTCTGCCGCTATTCTTGCTCTGATTAGAACCTACTTCCTCGGGAGGGTCTTCATTAGCACGTTTCCTTGCTCGAGAGCTGCTAGCAGCCACTTTGCGTGGCGCGCTAGCACGTTTAGGCGGCATAGTGGGAAATACAAGTCAATGTAAATGCAAGCGCGAGATTTCTATGTATAGTATGGAGGAAGTGATGTGTGCTAGTGTTCAGCTGTAACAGGTAAGAAGGGGGAGGTTTGCCTTGGACAGAGATGCTGGAGGGAAGAACGCGTGGAAAGAGTAGAGATGGAAGAGAATAGTCTTGAAATTACAAAGCACAGATCGCAACTTGAGAAGGTATGTGATGGAACCAAAATGCTGTTGCGAGTCTGGGCTTGGATGTGCAAGGATAAGATGGATGGTGTTGAGGGAAGAGATTTGATGGAGGTGTTGATGGTGATAGGGTGGGATGGATTTGTTTTGGGGGAAAGGTGTGTGAAATTTAAGAGAAGAGTTAGGGCAGGATTAGGGCAGGTAGGAAAGAATGCTGCACACTAGAAAGCTTAGGTCTCCTAGAATGCACAATCAGGCAGCTACTCCACGACCATGGGGTATTGTTACGCGACCCTAGCTTCATGTGGGCTAGCAAGGCGTCGAGTCGTTGAGTGTACGGGGTTGGAGGGGCGAGGGTGTGGTAGTCAGGGGGATTCAAGCTAGGAGGATAGGTGTCTCAGACACCAACAGGAAGACAGCAACTGGGCGCTAGGGTGATGCCAGCAAGTAGTCTAAGTGACGATAGGAAGTCAGATGGGAGTCGACGGTGAGGGAGGGCAGTGGGTGGATGGGGCGAGCATCACCGTACGACACAAGACGGGGATTGGTATTAGGAGTAACAGGAAGCCCATCAACATAGACAACTGCTGCTGCTGGGGAATATACAGGATAGCTTATAACAGTTTTAACAAGAGTTCGAGTTCAGTTGAGGAATAGGGGAAAGGGATCAGAAGACTATCAGAAGCTATAACTAAACAAGTATGCCAGGACCTTTGACGAGGACGAACCCAATACTTGACCGAGACTGTACCTGACAGTCATTAACTAAGAGTGTTCAAATGGGTAACGAAATTAGGCGTTCATCGTCGTTGAGCAAGTTCATAGGGCGCGAGAGGTAGTATTATCCGGGGATGGAACACAGTTAGCCATGTAACCAAGCGCTCCAAGGTGGGAGCTATGGGTTAGTGATGAGCTATAGAGTGTACTCGAGCAGAAAGGGGAAGAAGATAAGCGTCAGCATATGATGAGAAGATAACCAGGCGTCTGTAAATTCTTGATACTATCCCGAACTTATGACGAAGTAAACAGCTTATGGGTGCCAGAGAACATCGACATGTATTCCCATGGTCTAGTTGGAGTAGTTATAACTGTCTCAAAACGGGAATTTGGGAAACTGCAAAGCCAAGGGGAAAAGCCATACCAAGCAGCAGGTTTGTGAAATATATGACCTATCAACACTAAGTAGCTTCTTTAGTTTCTTCTTTTCCTTTGAGAATGCCGTGTAAAAGGCTAAGGCAAAACGTGAGGAAACACCATATGCTATCCATCTAGACTAGATGGCCTTACTGTCATGATATATTCATGACCAGGACTGCACGGAACAGGGCTACGTACATGTTCATATTGCCAGATCGCCTGGTGTGCTTCACTAGCATTCTCAAGATAGTTTAAAATAGGAAATAGAGTAGATAGTGCAGCTGTAGCGACTAGCGGAAAGGGACCTTATTGACGGTAGATGAATATCGAAGAGATTAAGTTTGCACATGTCAAAGACTACTTTGCCATCTGACAAACCCTTATAGATACAGGAAAGGAAACCATTGACTAGTAAGAGATTAAAAAGAAGATTTTTTTTTAAGAAATAAAAAAAGGCAGTTCTAACTTGGAGATAAAGGTCATATTAATGAATGTTCACTGTTCCCAGTGTCGTACCGCCAAGTGAGATCAGCCGGGAATATATCTGGCATTAATTATACAGGCAGAGGCCCAGAGTCCGGCTGAATGACTAGACAGTTTTGGTCAGAAATAATATATCCTTATTGAGGAGATATATATCTAAGTCGACACCAAGTATGGCAGTGTTTGGCGTATATATGCCATGACAACTTGTCGCAAATATTGGGCGCAGTTTTTATATGACAGCTATTAGTTACAGTTTTCCGAGATATAACTATAGCCTATAGGATATAACTTTATATTAGAGGATTTAAAAAGAACAATGGATATAAACGAATAAACATATCGCGGGGAGAAAAGGGAATAGGCATAAACTAATTGGATTATTTAACTAGTTAATAAGAGAGTAAACAGTGTAAGTGAGAAGCGGGTCGGAAATAAGGGAAACAAGCTCAAGTGAAGTTAGGATATGCACGTGATTGGTTAATAAGCACCATAGCATGGCTTGCGCTAATAATAAGGATGCAGGGGCGCTACTTTCAGTGGGCAGGGGGGGTTTAATAACTTCAGCTGAAATCTTGGCTTATTAATGATGTTCCCCTTTTTCAAGAAAGAAAGCAGCCCAAGAAGAGAGTAACCCTATGCAAGGATCCCGAGTTATTTTATTTCCCAAGCATTTGATTAATTGAACGATTAAGCTAGAACAAGGTGTCTAAATGCCCAATTATTACCTCTTTACAAACCAGGAGGGGTGAATTGCACAGCACTCTTTTCGGCCGCACATTGCCCTGCTTGTAAGGTCCAATTATCGGATACTCAAGGCTACCTATATATCCTAAAATACACCCATTCGGTTAAATACTCACCAATACTTTCTTCCCATTATTCGAGATGGGATCGGTTCTTAAATCCACCGAGATCGAGAACAAGCTGGAGGACTTGTCCGGGGTGGTCCCAAAGCCAGGGGAGAATCCCTATAATGCTTTGATAGAAGCCTGCGATGATGAACCAGTTGAGTGAGCCTTCTCGTTGCTACATTCATTCCTGTATAGTTTTGTTTCCCAGAATCCACGCATACATATCTAGGATAAATACATACCGATAGCTTTGTACGATATAATATAAATATACTAAAGCATATCTTAATGAAGAGCATTAGTTGCGTGAATATATTTCCGCAAAAGCTAATAATGCATCCAGGCGAAAATCCAGGAGCTATATGCTGTCCATCGCGTCAAACGTAATGCGCAGCAGAGAGCCAAGTTTCTCGCCCCCGATTACACAGGGCTGATCATAGATCAGTACCTGTTACGGCTAGAAAATCCCCAGATAGAGCCAGGCTTTGGTAAGTACAATAATAAAGCTGACCGAAAAGGGGGACCTTTATATCCCTGGATTTGACCACGATGCTTCTATATAATACGTGGATGCTAATCAGTCGACAGTATGTTATTGCTCCTCATTTTCATATCGCCATATCCTACCCGATACTCTCTTCAAGCCGGGGTTACCGGAGCAGTTCTAAATAGCCCAGGACACCAGATCCGCGTTCAAATTATTAACAGTTAGTAGAAAGATCCAAGGCATTGCATGACATTCTGGGGACGGCCTCCAAACCACGTCCTAGATCTTGCGGAGGTGATCCAGAAGAAGCTCAAAGCTGTTGCACCAGGTAAACATACATATCTTCTAGCCATCAACTAGCTAAGTCAAGCAGGACAAAATAGCCACGTCCCCAATATATGAGCTTACTTCCTCTCACTACATTTTCTAAACCGCAGCGCTGACCCCTCCGCAGAACTCTGGCTCATGCCCCTCCACCGCATGCACATCACCACGCTGGAAGTAGATTTCTCGCGCACATCGGCGGAGATCGAAGCGCTCAAGAACGCGCTGAAGCCCTCGATCCCGCGCATCGCGAGCTTCACCTTCCGCCACCGCTCGCGCCTCGTCAAGCCCACGGTATCCTACGACCTGTCGGCCGTGGCGCTCTCTTTCTTACCCGCCTCTTCCGAGCCCCTGCTCTCGCCTCCCCAAGCGGCCGCACCCGACAGCTTGGACGCCGGGGAAGGCAGCGGCGATAGCGGCGACTCCTACACGTACCACCACCTGCGGCGCGACGTGTGGGAGCTGGCCAAGGACGCGGGCGTCCTCGTCAGCTCGCGGTACGTGGTGCCAAGCGCGCACGTCACGCTCGCGCGGTACCTTTCGGACGCGGACCACACGACGCCCGAGCAGCGGAAGAGGTGGGTCGATGCGATCGACGAGATCAACGCATGGTTGGAGGCCGAGGTGTGGGATAACGCCGGGTCGATGTTGGTCGGGGAATGGGTCGTGGGCCAGGAAAAGGGCTTGGATGTGCGGGTTGGGACGCTGTGGTACGGCGGTGGGCGCACGATTCAGATGGGTGAGGGGTTTTAGGTTGTGAATACCTCATGGTCGGATATTTGGCCATGGACGAGGTCGATTACGTTGCGTTAGTGGTACGAAGTTGTGGTTTTTATAGAATTAGCATAGCGGCATAGCTCGAAAGACCCAGCCATGAAGTTGAATAATAATTGAATTCACCAAAGTAGGGAGGTTCTAGAGAAATCTGAAAGCTAGAGATTACTTCAATTATCTATGGGGGAGGCACAGCAAGGAGCATAGGAACTGTAGGATGCAAATACGAGTAACTGGTTGTGGCGAATTATATGCTACTCGAGAGGACGTCCATGTTATAAGGATGGCAGAAGGAACGACATCGTGATTCATGGGTGACTTTTGACAAAAGTCGAGGTTCAGGAACATGTCTCAGAGAATAGTTAGAGTCAAAGTCAAGGGAGAACATTTAAATCACAGAACGCGATCGATTAGCGATTCTATGCTCAGATACCGGGTATTCCCACGCGCGATGGCATCAAATATCGTAATCGTAGAGGAGGCATCAAGCCGGTATCCCTAATGTCAAGAACCCCAAAAAAGCTCTGTGGACCTCTCTCGCTGCCTCTCCGCTCCTGGCATTTTTTTTGTCACATACGGCATAACGAAGTTCAGAAGAGCAGATTCGGTTCTATTCTGACCTATATGCTGCTCCCAATCCGAGTATCAAAGACTCCCGTCGCCAGTGAATGCCCGGCCGTAATGAACCACCCTATTGCCATGAAGGAAGAACGTGCACACACACAATGACTCGAGTAGGAAACGCGTTTAGAACACCAGAGCGGCACCCTTTGTCTTCTTGTCACCACTGGAAGCTTGTTAGTATGATCCCATCGATGGAGATAGAAGTACTTGGTCGAAACGTACCCAAGTTCGAAGTGCTTGCATCGCTTCAACGCCAGTTGCATCTTGGTCTTGCAAGCAACACATTCCAATCTCAACACGACCTTCTTCGTTGTCTTAGCCTTCTTGTGGAACACGGGCTTGGTCTGACCACCGTAACCGGATTGCTTTCGGTCGTAACGTCTCTTTCCTTGCGCGAACAGAGAGGCCTGGATGTTATATGTTAGAAACCTAGTCGAGGAGGCAATCGTCTATGACGTCGTGATCTGGAAGAGTCGGCGCCACGAAATCGAGTATAGACGTACCTTGCCAGCCTTGTACTGAGTGACCTTGTGCTGGGTGTGCTTTCGGCAGTCCTTGCCTTTGCAGTAGGTCTTACGGGTCTTGGGAATGTTGACCTAGATAAAATTTCCCGTCAGCCCACTGTCGCGTACAACATAATAATATTATTATTTTTTCTCGATTCGAAATATCTCGTCGCCCGCAAGGTATTGCAGCATCGTCACCCTCCATGGTCGTTTGCGCTATATGAATATCGGTTGATGTGAGGATTCAAGGCGTTGCGTTGTTGAATGGCTTATTCGTCTCATGCCGTATTTTTCGTTATGAAGCTCGACCCAAGAACCCAAGAATTTCCTCCCTTACGAATATTATCCTGACCAGCGGGAGAGCGACTTTTCAACGATGCAATACCTGCTTAAAAATAATTAAATAAAATCTTTATTTTCACGTACCATTTTGACGGCGGTTATGGGGTATTGCGCTGTCGAAAGTTGTCGGTGGTTGAGTATTGCGGAATGTTGCGTAAAGCTCTAGTCAAATCGATTTTTTGCGCTGAATTGAGATGTGTGCGTGATTGGGGTAAACCACGGCTAATTTCGCATGAGGGGGCTAGCCAAATGCTCTTCTTACGTAAGGTAGGTTTGATTAGGTACGTACATGTACCTCGCCTAAGGCACCGGCCATGATTTCTCGGTTAAGATCAATTACGGCTAAGTCATTACACTAGCCACACTAGCCACACTAGCCACACTAGCCACACTAGCCATATTAGCCACATCGCTGCCCAAACTTTGAAGTGGATGTCCGATCTGAAGATTCTTCATTAGATGGAAACAAACATCTTTACAATGTTTTGGAGAACAAAGAGCTTTCAAGTCCTTTCTTGGGCCCTAACTCGTACGTAAATGCTGCTATGAACAGCATCGGTAAGTAGCTTAGGTAGCTAGGTCCTTCGAGACTCGTTTTCGCGTATCCCTTTGATTGCTACAACATCAAACTTCCACTCACTCCAAAACCACTACGTATGTAGCAGACCGGATACGGTATATCTAACGGTCCCTCTTCCGAAACCTATGATTGTATGCTGATTCGTGCTAACGCCAATTGGCTCTATTGTATACTCCACAGCCTTCTGCACAACGCACATAAACTAAACTAACGATGGGTTCATCCGAAATAGCACACTACTATCATGGTTTCTTACCTACGATATAGCACATAGCACATGTCAAACAGTCATCAAGCCGTAATGACTCCCTTTCGGAGCGACTATCGCAGCGGCAGTCGGAGACCACAAACTCGACTATGCACTTAGCATGCCGATCCCGCGTCGGATAAGTTTATGGTACGCTGGGAATAAGCGCCGATTTGGAGATACAATTATAGACCAATTTCCATATTGTGTTCATATTGTGCAGGGATGGTCTCAGGATTTCTTATCGCACAATTACTAGCAATGTGGTTTGCTAGCACTATTATTGGTTTTTTTTTTCCATCGGAAGCCTACGGCATCATTACGGGGCTATCTACATACATATCTATAGTTGGCATAGGCAGTTGTCAATATATTTTCGGATCGGGCTCTCACCGCTATAGAACCTGGCTAACTCCTCGATGGCGGGAAAAAGAAAATTCCTCGCAGGCACATGTCAACCTCCCTATTCCAGAGGTTGAACATGTCGGATTGGCATTATCTACGGAGCCCCTTGGCAAAAAACTTCAAATTTTCAGATTAACTACCTCACAGATTAACAAACTTGCAGGCGACACCCGAGAATGCACCAATAGGGGAACGTGTTCGGCATTGCAGCCGGTTCGGTATCCACCTCCAACCGCCATTTAGCCTCGTATCGCCATGCCCTAACGAGACAAGTTCGGTCCAAGTTCCCACCGATTCTCGGCGTGGCAGGTGTGTGGCCCCCCCGGGGAAGAGCGCCCCATGTCAACAAAGGAAAAAAGACATCAGGAACCCAACAGAGTTTTGCTGCCACTATTACCGATTACCGCCCAGGTCATTGGCTGATCTTCGTGTAAATATAGGAGGACCTTCCCCTTTTGCCAGCTTCGAGTGAAGTCATTCTCATCTACTCTTCTCTGTGTCAGCTAGCCTTCATAGCTTGATAAGTCCAATTTCATCTTTGGATAGGACAGCATATAATAAAGACAAATGTGCTTTCACTGAGTCTATTTGTTGTTATTAGTTTGTTTTAAAAGCCTTCATTAATACTAATATCTTTGCCTACGATGACACGAATAGCATCAAGCGTATATTTATAAAAGTTGATAACTAAACGAAGCTCTTCCTAATGTTCGAATCCAATGACTCTAGCTCCAAGACCGTCGGTCAAAGCGGCCAGGTCCCGGATGTGCCTTCCCGCTCCCCGTCTAGTAGCGCCTCAACCCGCTCCGAAGGCACAGTAGAGCCCATTCGTCCGGCGCCTCGGCCTAACGCCGATAATGGGGAACTTGACCGGTGCTCGACGCACCATTCTCTCGGCCCGGACATGCCCGTCGAGCCGATTAGCTCCGTGGTCGAGATCCCCGATGAGGTATACGACCGGCTGCCGCCCCACCGGAAGCTAATCATCGTATTCGTCCTGTCCTTCTGCTCCTTCTTGGCGCCTATATCGAGTACGTCGGTATTGGCTGCCACGCCCGAGGTTGCCGCCGAATTCAGCACCACCGGATCCATTGTAAACCTTGTCAACGCCATATATATGCTGTTCATGGGCTTATCACCGATCTTCTGGGGGCCGCTGAGCCAGGTCTATGGCAGGAGAATAGTAAGAATACTCTTTATTAAAACTCTAGCTAATACCATAATGGAATAAATAAATAAATATAATTATGCAGCGGCAGATAAAAGCTAACACAGTTTCTATTACAGATCACACTCACAACAGCCGTGGGATTCCTTGGGTGTAGTATCGGTACGGCGTTGGCGCCAAATCTTGGTGCCTTCTTCGTGTTCCGTCTCCTGACGGCGTTCGAAGGCACTTCCTTCATCTTGGTCGGCGCATCCGTCATTGGGTTAGTACTACTACTTCCACCCTTCAATCACAAATAACACATATAAGAGAGGCTGAGATAACTTACTCGACATACAGAGACATATACCAGCCCACGGAACGCGCAACAGCCCTAGGTTGGTTTCTCACCGGAACTCTAGTAGGACCCGCTCTGGGGCCCTTCATCGGCGGGATCATCGTCACATACACGTCCTGGCGCGTGATCTTCTGGCTGCAGACGGGGCTAGCGGGGACCGCGGCCGTCGGGGCGTACTTCCTGCTTCCGGAGACCATCTACCACAAGAAGATCGACGACCTGGTGGGCTACAGCGGGGCGGCCAAAGTCAAGGTCCTGCTCGCCATGATCAACCCCTGGCGCGTGCTCCGGCTGTGGGAGTACCCGAACCTGTTCCTCACGGGCATCGCCAGCGCCTCCCTCGTCTGGAACATGTACTCCCTGCTCACGCCCATCCGCTACGTGCTCAACCCGCGCTACCACCTGACGACCCCGATGCAGGGCGGCCTGTTCTACCTCGCGCCCGGCTGCGGGTACCTCCTCGGCACGTTCGTCGGCGGCCGCTACGCCGACTACGTCGTCAAGAAGTACATCCGCAAGCGCGGGATGCGGATCCCCGAGGACCGCCTGTACTCGGCGCTGCCGTTCATGGGCGTCGTGATCCCCGGGTGCGTGCTGATCTACGGCTGGTGCGTCGAGAAGGACGTCGGCGGCATCCCCCTGACCGTCGTCGTGCTGTTCGTCCAGGGCCTGTCGCAGCTGTTCGCCTTCCCCTCGCTGAACACGTACTGCCTGGACGTGATGCCGGGGCGCGGCGCCGAGGTCACCGCGGGCAACTACGCGATCCGCTACCTGTTCGGCTGCGCCGGCATGGCGGTGGTCCTCCCGGCCATCGACGGCATCGGGGTGGGGTGGTTCTCGACGATCAGCGCGCTGTTCGTCTTCGCGGGCACCGTCTGCGTCTTCGTGTCTATCAAATGGGGCAACAAGTGGCGGCAGAACGTAAATGCTAGAAAGAGGAGGAGGGCAGCAGCAGCAGCAGCTACTACGGGGAAGACGTCCAATGAGAATAGTAACAGTAATATGCAAGAAAAGGCCGGGAAGACCATGGGTAGCCCGGCTACTGGCGCGCGTCAAAAACCGCTGACGACGACGCGCGGGGCGGAGCAGGAAAAGGAAGAGGTCTAACGTTAAAAAAAAAAAAAGAAAGAAAAAAGAGAAAAAGCGTGGTCTTCTCAGCATGGATAGGTATACGTAGACACAGCAGCCGAATTTTACGAAAATAGAGTTCTTTCCCACCGACTAAGAGAGTTTTTGAACTGGCTTTCCCGATCTAGGTAGGTTGAAGTGATTAAGGAATATACATAGGAATAAGAGATGGCGCGTGCTGATTCTTCATTCGGGTCAGACGACGACGATCCCCTTTCCCGTTATAAGCAACGTACGATTCCTCCCGCTTTCCAGTACTAGTAATTCGTAAGTAGGTGTTCAATATACTCATCAATTTAGGTTATTATTATGCTAGGTATGGGTATGGGTATGTACGTGGCGAGAAGCTCACGTCTCACGTCGTTAACGGGTGCCGTGTACATAATCTCACAGCATCATCCTACAATCTCCGGACAACCATAACAGAATTCCTAATGGACATCTTAGTACTGTAGCCCTCAGAATTGCACCATTCTAGCAGTATAATTTGCATGAGTTGGACAAAGTATACCAAGTAATATTGCGAAGTTCTACAGGATAATAAGCGACAGTGAGAGAGCAGTGACAATTCGCCGCGATCGTACAGCAGACTGTGCAATCGACGTACGGAGCGCTACTCATCTTCGACTGGTAGAAGGTAAGCGAAATAGCGAGGAACTGTAAACCTCATACTACAATATACGCAAGCTTCACGTCTACTTTTAGTAGTAGCATGCGAATAATCATACAAGTTTCGCTCTAAGCTTAGTTAGGTAGAAACCTCTTCCAGTTTCCCTCCCTCCTTGACCACCAAATGTGGTTTGTTAGTTTGACTGTCCAAAATAGCGCTTCTAGCTATCTAAGGCATTCTTTGCGATTCGGCTTTACATGGGACATGGTTGATATTCTTGATTGCATCGTGACTGGAAAGAAATAAATAGAAAGAAAGTGCTGACAACGAGTGTCTGCTCAACACCACCCGATATGTATGCATGTGCATGAAACATCCCGGGATGCGGCACACACATCGTTTCACCTTGGCACCGGACCGGATTTTGCAGTCCACTAACATGATCAGACGGGTACGGAAGCGCTGCAAGTTTTTTAATCTATTTTTTCTTTCTTTTTCCTCCCAAGATCGGCGCACAGCTGTCTTGGGAGTAGCTAGTCTGATCTCTGGAACGGATAGCTGCCATTTCCCTGTAGGAATCACATCGGATAGATTGACGGATTAGGCTGTTCAGACGTCGCCGTTTGATGTTCGGTCTAACCGCGGCCGTTGATCATCTTCGACCCCGTCCCACCCGCGCAGTTGGCAGGCTGGAGGCGCTGCCGGTCGCAAGTTGTCCTGTGGCTGGTTATCCTGTCCTTGGAATATCATTTGCACGTTTACAGAGTACGAGCGACTCGTCAGCAACCAACGAAAGCCGCAGACACCACAGTAAGCGCCAAGACGCTTTGCCTACGCAGCAGACGCGGCAACAGAAGCCTTTCAGAACTAAGCATTTAGGGTTCCATAGGCTTATTCTGGAGTTTACTATGGAGTGAGTGACGAACGCAAAGTCTATCTTAACTTGTGGTAAAAGGTAACCCACGCGTTGCATATCTTATATTGGCTAAAAGATGTATACTTTGAGATGCGTACGCTTTAATATGCATATGCCTATGAATAAATTATCAAAATTTTATGCATAGAGCCGCATTTGCGCCGTATGTTTTGGTAAGAGTCGGACTTCATTTCTCGTCTGTTATAATTGATTGCATGTGGTTGTTGCAAAGATAATCCTACTTTTCTTTGGGGGTTAAATAACCGAAGAGAACCTGAAGATTCGGGTAAGGCATTCATTCCGGTTTTAGATGTAACTAAGAGTACTTATTGGATTAGATGTATGAACGTTGAAATGTAAGACAAAAAACGGGTGAGGCGTCATCAACCTAGCACATCGTAAGAAAGCCACTTCTAGAAGTAATTCTTCTAGATTGACCACCCCCCCAAAAAGGATTCATTCTGCCCTAAATCGTACATACGACAAAATATCTACGGGTGCCTCACACCTTAAAAGGTGATGTCGTCGTACAGGCCTAACCCGAGTTGGGCAATGGTGGGAAAAAGTGGTGTGCAGTCAGGTAGTTTAGCGGTCGAACCGTTACCGTTATGCGCGTTTCAAGTCGGATCTCACGTTGTGCGTCCTTGGCGATTGATTTCCCCTGGCAGATTGATTATTTGCTTGGCAATAGCGGGAACATCTCCAACTAAGAAGATCGTCGGTACTCGACTGGCTACCGTGCAATTTTAGCAAATCCCACGATAATGTCGATCGTTACATGCCTAGACCCTGCTCCTGTAGTTGGGGGTTTATTCCGCCCTCACGAGCCCTAGTAAATCCTCGCACCGCCTTTCTTTCTTTTTCTTTTTTTTTTCTCTCTTTTGCTTCGGAGAACCTATTCCTCTTATGGTAACATATGTAATAATAGTTAACAACCGTACGAAAGAAAAATAAGAGAAAAATACAATATCTAATGGAAAAGAAAGATGGAAAGAAAACCATCCGGTTTGTTAGCTCTAAGTGGGGGGAGAGTTTAGGGTAACAATGCCATCAAACTTGAAAACTTGAGGCTAACACAACGGTTGCACGACTGAAGAGAATATGATGCAATCAAAGGTCGTACACGTACGCCCATGTCTCACCGACAGTGACACAAGAAAAATCTAGCCACTAGCAGCCCGGGGAGTAGGGGTATGCTGGGCATGTAAACATGTGAAGAAGACAAAAAAAAAAAAAAAAAGAGAGAGAGAGAGATTGCTTTAATGGCAATGACGTAGATCTTGGCTTCTTTGAAACGGAGAAAATAACACTATCTCTCTCTGGAGTGGATAATCTCCAGGGAATTCGGTAGATGAGCTGAGGAACGAGAGGAAGGAAAGGGACTGGCTGGGGACTGGCTGGAGGCAGTGCAGCTCTCCTTCCTTCAATCCGCGTTTCCGATGACCTGCCCTAAGTGCTTAATGATGAAATTGGTGAAGGTTATTTGATGAGAGTCCACTGTCTGTAACGCTAGCCGCGATGATAAAACATGGGGGACAAGGGGAGACATGAGTTAGGCCCCACTAACCCGCATACGAACCCTGACAGCCTTGATAGCGGTAACCCCCTATTGCCCTACACCCCTGTACATTTGGACGCCTGGTCTTGGGATTCTTGGTAATGGAGCCTCATCAAGCATGAGCAATTGCTCAGTGATCTACTAGGTAGGTAAGCCTATAACAACAGAGGGAGGTACACATATATACTTCCATTTTTAGCTGGGACGCTACTTCAAGGGGAAACAAAAGACTAGTGGGAAAAAAAAATAATAAGAGATTCGTCAGGTATTTTGCTATAATAATCCTTTGTGAAGAGGACTCGACAATAACAGATAAAAACCAAATCGCTGTTACTCACTTGTTCCTAAGGTACCTAAATGTCTAAGTAGGTGTATACATTAACCATATTCTTTTCCATCAGGGTTACGAAGACAGCAATGATTAAAGTTTCTATCGTGTCCGTTAGCGGTGCCCCCTAGCCCTGTTCGTTTTTGAAGATGATTATTTGGTAAGACTTATATGCGGACCAAGGGTATGTACAATGCTACACGCTTGTGGACTCGTCATACCACCACACTGCACATCATTTCTGAAAGAAAAAAAAGGCTTAGGTGTGCAGTACGTGGGATCCTTGGTATCCTTGTTATCCTTGGTGAAGCCGAAAAAGTTTCTACGTATGTAGATGCACTGGATTAGGAGTCCCGGGAATCTTGACTGGGGCCCCAGTCCAGAATCACTGGACTGTCTAAATACAACCCGATTAGAGGTAGAAAATTATACCTGGAAACTCATATGTATCACATATGTACTAGTTTTTTTTATTATACTGTATTTGTATATTTGTATTGTATTCAGCTGTGCCCACATTCGATCGACGTTCTCTGAAATTCAATCAGAACAAAAGAGAAAAAGATAATCCTAAGAAAGATCGACATCCCAAGTCCCAAGTCCCAAGTCTCACTTTCCCCTTTTTCTTTAACAACCTTAGGTGCGAGGTGCGGCGGTACAGTAGGAAGTACATTGTTCTTACAGCGGCTGCCCCGTGGTTTCCCTGTCCGTCTCCTTGCCTTTTCCAACTTACACCTTACAGCTTACAGCTTACAGCTGGCAACTGCCAACCTAGTCAAAGCAAAACCTATAGCCCAACGACGACTGCCTTTTATTTTTCTTTCCTGATTTCCATTTTTATTTTCTAAACTTCTTCTGCTTTGTTGCCTAACTCACAAACCTTTCCCTCCATCCGATCACTCTCGAAGCGGCGTGTTTCATCACACTTCGACAACTACAACATCACTCTCTCACGCCGACTTCACCATTCCTACAACCTACTAATCGCAACACGCTCTCTGTTTGGGAAGATCACTCTTTTTTCTCCCATCCTATTATACCACACTGTTCTTTTCCATTCATTCACTCACTTGATAGTTCAAACTGAATCCTTTTTCCCCAAATCCACTCGATAACTTGTCGCAACCTGTTGCCTCCAGCTGTGCAGCCCCTATCACTTCTGCAGCTTCTGTGTTTGCATTCAGTTGGTTTTGAAAACACCAAATCCTAGAGTGCGACGTCTTTCGCAAAGGACAAGAATTAACGCAATCTCTTTGGGTCTTCAGTACCCTCAGTTCACGATAACATCAATAATTCCCAAAACGTTGCTGTTTAGCACTTACAGCTGAACAGACAGTGCGCAAGAAAAGAAAAACTTGGAAACTCCCTCCTTTAATGTGCTAAGCTGGAGACTTAATATTTTCGATGCTGAGCATTGATATTTCCTGAGATCTCTGATCCTCAAACTCGCCACACGGAATATGGGTAGGGTGTCGGATTATGTGTCCCGGAAGTCGGGTTCGTTTCCCAACTTCATGGCCCGAAAAAGCGAGGCCTATCTACCAGTATCCACGAAACCACAGCCTAAGTTCAGAGTCAAAGCTCTGCTCGGCCACTGCCTCTATCGGAGAGTAGTCATATGGACTTTCCTTACGATCGGCTTCTTGACCTATGTCTTCTTTAGTCCTGGCCTACCTGGAAGGTCGCGGGATGTACTTGATCTTGTGCATGGGAGTAGAAATGGGGTCATTGAAGCTCCGCAGATTACCGACAACATAGTCTTACAGACACAAGATAGTCGTGTTGAGAGCCATATACAGGAGAAACCGATAGAAGAGGAAGAGAAGCCGGCTGAGGAGTCGCAAACGCAAGAAGAGCATAAAGAAGAGGAGGAGGAGAAGGTGGAAGAAGAGCCAGAGGAGGAAAAGCAAGAAGAGACGGAAGATAATGCGAACAGTCCGCATTGGCTCAGGTATAAGCAGTAAGTGATATGCAAACTTTGCCTACGAAAGTTGAAGAACCTATTCACTAATAATGAGTTTAGTCTGGATGGCTATTACAATGGCCTAAGGTCGCTTGTATCGTTCTCGGACTACAAGCCGGAGTACCCCGAAGTATCGTCTACTGGCAAAGGTTCTAGTCCTTCACCAACTGTCCACCACTCTAAACCACCCAAGCCTAGTGTATACCGTCCTCATCCTGACTATGATTCCGACGAGTATCAGAAGACATATGTTCCTGTGAAACGTTGTTACATTGATGAGGATGATCAGATTCCCGCTCCAGATTTATACGCGTACAGCGGTGTCCCTCAAGGTCAACCTAAGCCAGCTATAGGATCTTACGATCTTTTAGGCTTACGAGAGGATGTCTGCTTTGATCGTTTTGGTCGATATGGACCGTATGGTCTTGGTTATGACTTAGAGTCTGGTGGAACAGGTGAAGCCCTTGATACTGAGCACGAAGGTAGCGAGGCTGTCTGGGAGAAGACCGGGAAGATCAACTATGAGAATATCGATTGGGCTTCCGCTCAAGAACGTTGCTACGCGGCGAATCAAGACCGCTTTTTCACCGGTAACGAAACTAGAGATTTCGAACTATCACAAGCTGGTCGCAAGAGACTGGACCGCATCGCTATTGTCGTGCGAACTTACGTCGGCTTTCAGTGGACAAGTCATGCTCTGCTCAATTTCCGCGCCATGATCAATGAACTTAGCCTGAGGTCTGGTGGTGAGTATGATGTTCACTTTCTCTTGCATGTTCGTGACAACAACGCACCTATTTGGGCGGATCCTACCACGGTCCAGAATATTCTCGATGTCAATGTTCCTCCCGAGTTCCATGGGCTGTGTACTCTCTGGTCCGAGGCCCAGATGAAGTTGTACTATCCCGGTAACTTCGGTGATACCTTCGAAAACCCGTCCAACGGTGATATTCATGGAGTTTACCGCTCTGCGCACATGCCGCTTCAGCATTTTGCGATGATGCATCCTGAATATGCACATTTCTGGAACTGGGAGATGGATATGCGCTGGACCGGGTCGTATTACGAATTATTTGACAGGCTTGGCAAGTGGGGTGCAGCCCAGAGCCGAGAAGGCATGTGGGAACGGGCAAGCAAGTATTATATTCCTGGCCTTCACGGCAGCTGGGAGAATTTCACGGAGCTTGTCCGCCATGAAACTAAACAGTCTGGAAAACGACCGATCCTAGGACCCGTAGTATTCACTGGTAAATCCGGCCTCCAGCAAGGAGATGTCTTCCTGCCGTCAGGCTGTTCGAGTGGATCAGATATGTCAAAATGTGGTGTCGGGGAGGATGCAGACCTAATCACACTCAACCCGCTATTTGATGCCGACGACTCTGGTTGGGTTTTTGCTGGAGACGTAACTGGTTACGACATGCAGTATGAGAAGCCGCCTCGAAGGTGTGCCATTGTAACTGCTTCCCGACTGTCGCGTCGTCTGTTAAGAGTAATGCATGAGGAAACATGGCGCCTGCACCATAGCATGTTCAGTGAGATGTTCCCGCCTTCTATGGCATTGCACCATGGTCTCAAGGCCGTGTACGCCCCTCACCCAGTCTATCTGGATCGAAATTGGCCTCAAGAGGAAATTGAAAAGGCTTTCAATGGTGGTCGGGATCACACTTCGGGCGGTCATGGTTCTCCGTTCGACCTGGTAAATGAGCATAACCACAAGGGGACAAGCTGGTACTACAATAGTGAATTCGCCGGTTTATTATGGCGTCGCTGGCTTGGTTATGCTCAGATGGATGGCAGAGGTAACAATGGTGGGCGTGCCGGCGAAGGTACGAAGAGGGGTGGACAGAAGGAGGAAGAGAATCCGAAGAGCTCGGGCCGGCTATGTTTACGGAGCATGCTCGTACATCCCATCAAGTGGGAAAACCCTGCCGAGCAGGGGTAAAACTAATAATAATGCGAAGGGAATCAGTTTTCTTTTGTGCAAGAGTAGAGGAACCTGTTGATGCACGACAACAGTCAACCGAACGGAAATATAGAACGAGGGTTACCGGAATTAGGACACCAGAGGGGGTAAAGACCTACGAAGAACCATTCATCATGCCTGGTACAGGGTACCACGAGCAACGGCATTTTACGGGCGTTCGCATATGAGGAGTCCGGTTTTTCAATTTCACTACTTCCATCGCCATTTCGTCAGTGGCATCAGACTTCTTGCCCGAGAGCAGCAGTCGACCCCGTTTGAGCAAGACCCGTTACATTGTTTCTTGGGGTCCGGCGTATAAGCCCATTTTTTGTACATTCATACAGCAGCAGTACTAAGCATGACTCATTTGCGCGAACCTACAATCGTCGAGGCCAGAAAGCTTGGAAGATCCTATACGGCGCGGAGTTTTAAGTGTCTAACATGGCGGAGATTTGTCGTTGTCCCATGTATGTATATAATGTAATATCAGAAAAAAAGAGCTTTCGCTATGTAACTAGCTTCTCGTGATTGCATGTACCAAATTGCCTTTGTGATAGTGATAGTGACAGTTTCAGTTGCCGCATATGTCCATATGATGAATGAATCATTCAAGATTGTTAAGCAGATAGGCATCTCATAATCCATTAGTATGCCGCCAGACTCTTGGTTTTGATAAATAATTTCGTGCAACAAGAGCCTAGGAATCATCTACATGTCAGTTCAACCTATAGGCCAAAACACAGATGACCCAGTAACTTGGGGTAGTGTTATATAATAACCCGTCATGAGTGCTGAGGTATGTGTCTCGTGTTTATAAAAGAGATATGTGATATACGTCAGGTATGTCTAGACATGTGTACATATATTCGGATAGATGATAATTCTATCCTCATTGTAAATGTTAAATTATCAACCTAGGTATTACGCTCTACTAAATGGCAGACACCGGCTGTACGCACAGTATATGGAAAATTCTTGAGCACCTAACATAACATATTACCTGGAATCGAGAATATTTAGAGATAGCCAAGCACACTCGGTAACACATCTGAAACCCCTTGAAAACCATGATTTGAACGACGGAAAAAAATAACCGCGATATATTCCTATCATACCTAATAACAATTCGGCCGACCTCGTTCCCCCTTCCCTCGCACAGACGCCTCATCGACTCATGAACAATCGCCATCCGCCATCCACTCATCATCGCAAAGCCCTCCAGTCTTCCGAATTCCCATCCCACTGTCTCTTCGGTGTCTAGCCGAAGACGTAAGGAGAAGAAGAAGAGAAAAACAAAAAAGACTTGTCTCCGTCATACACACGTACGAGAGAGTATACAACCCTACCAACCCACCCCAACCGCCCCAATCGTCTCCCTTCCCCTTGAGAATACCCAGAACGGAAGTATATATGTATACCTAACCATATAAACAAGAAATGCGAGAAATGGCTACCCGACCAATCCCACAATGCGAAGGAGTAGGTTAGGTAGCCAGCATCAAAATATTTCATAGTATAAACAACAACGACAACGAAAACAAGTCGAGTCAAGTCAAGTCAAGCCAGCCAGCCAACAAGCTCGACCCGCCCATCGCGAGCCCATGGAACCTATTCCAAGAAGTCTACCCGACTTCAAACGCGCAACTAGGTAAACCAAAACGTAAAATATGAAACATGTCCTGTCCTGTGCTAAAACCGGACATCCGCGACGATTGATATTACCTAGCCCAGTCCAGAACCGGCAGACAGGGTTAATCCTGACTTCTGGCTCGATGGGTAGGGGTAGGTAAGGTTAAGTTAGGGTAGGTGCATTAAGAGGTGAGTTGGAAATCAAGCCGGTATCAAGGGCGTGTGTAGATAAAAAGTGAAGCCGAACGCCGCAGAAACGCCACCAGCCTCCAGGACCCCAATGAAAAAAAATGTCAATTAGGTTAGCTAAGTAACCAACCTGGCGAACGCGGTATTTGAGAGGATAGAGATTGGGAGTGGTATATAGTAAGAAGGAAGGCTAAGATCGGAAAGCTTCAACTGTCATAGTTTCCGATAATTGAATTGAGTGCACTTTCCTCTACTTCCTTAATACCGCGTCGTAGATGCTCAAGACGGCGGTAATGGCAGTGCCGGTCAGGATACCCCTATATCCGCCGTATATGGCCGTGTTGATGCGAGCGATGGAAGTCTCGTCTATCCAGCCTCCAAATGTGATACCTTGACCGTAGACCACGTAAGAGATGAGAGCCTTGGCGATACTGAAAGTCAGCGGGTCTACAACCGAGTCCGGTGTGTGCGAGCGACGACCAGAGCGACCGTGGTTAGAGTTGATCGTCAGGTTGAAGAAGTAGCCGGCAATGGTAGGTAGAATAGCGCTTGTGAAAGCCCACAGAAGCGCAGGAGACCAGAAAGACGAAGTCAGGAGCAGGAACATGTCAGGGACAAAAACCGGGAAGTCCTTAGTCCCGAGGAAAGAGACGGCAGGGACAGTGAACGCGTATCGGTCGGCCAAGATCTCGGGACGCAAGAAATAGAGTTCAAATGCGGAGATGGCGCAGAGCACCGAGGTCACGGTCGACAAGCTCTCGCGTGTCGCGTGGGTTGCTTCTGTAATCCCAGACTCCTTGTATAGAGACGCGACGTGCGTCCTAACAGCGACGGTAGAGCGGTCGACAGCTTCGGCGACGTCTGCGGGAGTTGCAGGAAGAGGGATGCGGCTTGCAAGGGAGAGGGCACGACCGGGAGTACGTGCGAGAGCGGTGGCAGTTCCGTTAGGCTCGTCATCAGATCTATAAGCTAGTGTTAGTAGAAGTAGACGGCTTGAGTTACTCAAAGCAAGTAAGATATGGCCTGTTATGAATCGCGACGCGACTTACTCTGGAGTAATAATCTCCTCGGCAGCCTTGGTTACTCGTCGCTTAGCGACCTTCAGCCTTTCTACGGCGCCATCGGGAGCATCCCTCTTGAAAGGGGAGCCAGCAGTTCGGGCGCGGCTAGAGTAGTAATTGGCGAGCTTGGGGTCGGATGAGAAGGTAGATGAGTTCTCGGCCAGGTACTCGTCGAGGGCAAGCTCGAGTTCAGGTTTCTTTAAAGACTCGAAACTATTTTTGCGCAAACAAAGAATAAACGAGTTAGCCATGTGATTCTTCTTGTCTCAAGTCCGGCGCGTGGGGCCGAAAAATGTTATCTCGTCATCCCGCATTCCAGAGGAACGGGACGGGACGGGAGGTAGTGATGCAATAACAATCATAATCTACCTCTAATGTAAATGCCGACTTAGGGCGTACTGACGGCGTACTAACGCCGAGTCAAGGACAAGCTTCACGATAACACAAATGTGGCAAGCAACGAGGTGCATGCATTCCATCGCATTGGAAATAAATCAAGGGATTGGTGATTGGTATTCTAAGAGGCAGTACATACTTCCTGAGCCCTGTGTGCTGGGCAAGCTCAGTCAAATCAGTCTTTCGCTGCCTCTGCAGCCAACTATTTGCACCGGACATTGTTGCGTTATGGGCTTGGAGCTTCGCGGGGAATTGGTATAAGCGGTTGTCGCGTAAGGTTGGCGATTAAGATGCAATAATTCTTTTAAGAAAAAAGAAAAAGTAAGAAGTTGGTGGTGGTCGTGATGGTGGTGGTCGGTGACGTAGCCAGGGTTGGGGGAAAGTTGCTAAGATGAGGCTTGTGTTGATGATGGCGGTGGTGATGATGATAGATTGATATGAGAGATAATGAGATTGTACCCTGGGGTTGCGAGGGGCGCGTGCGTACGATATTGTACAATACGTAGTAGTAGCGTAGCGTAGCGTAGCGTAGCGTGGTGTAAGGTAATGCGGGCTGGCGGGAGGCTTAAGAGGGAGAGGAAGAAGCAGGGAGGACTTGCCGCGGTGATGCAGTGCCGCGGTGGTGCGGTGGTGGACTGGGTTGTTTATGTTTTCTTATTTTGACTTGTCTGTTGACGTGCAGGTGCGGGAGCGCCAGGTCTATAACAGAATACTAGGTATTGTACAATACCTTAGGTACCTAGCCTAACACCTAACACACCTGTGACCTAACATACCTCTGCTAGACTGCTAACTACCTATCTTAGGTACCTAACCTAAGGTAATAAATCTACCTCTCATGTGGAAGCTGCCGCTTTCCTGCCTGACCTTATTACTGCTACTACCTAACCCAGCTGCCCAGCTATCTCGCCCCGGGGAGGTGCTGTCCACCTTGGATCTGCTGGCAAATAAGTTTTCTAGGGTAGGTTTTAGTACCTCCGTAGCTAAGCTAACAGGCTAATACATGCACAATACGTCAACAACAGCGAAACGGGCGGGACGGGGACGTCGATGCACGGTACCCCGATTCGGAAATCCAAGATCGTGATTTGCTATGATTTGCTATGTCAAGCTGGGTCAAGGTGTCATCGTCCCATTTTACTCGTCTGCTCCATGTGGAGACCAGCTTCGAATCAATCAAAAACGCTCTGCCACGTTCTAGAGAAGTTCGAATTTTTCAAAAATTGGGCCGTTGAACGTGTCAATATTGTCCCCCTTTTTTTTTTTTTTTTTTAAACCCTAGACCATGTCTAGTTTGTAGAAGGACAGTGGGTATTATATGTTTTTGATTTTGAGCTTCGTGAGCGTTGTTGTCCTTAGTGTCACCAGAGAATTCTCAGTGGTTATTTGTCTTTCTTCGTATTGTGTCTCAATCTGTACCTGAGGTACTAGGTACCATACCGGCAAAATGTAGGTTTGTGGAATGGTTCCAAATGCGGAATGATTTTGATTATTCAGCATTTTCTAGGCTTTTTGTTAGTGGGGGAATGTTTTAAAGAGTGGGGAACGGCCAAAAGAGGAGGGAATTACCAAAAAGGTGAGGTATTGGGGGCGGAATCATTCCATATAGAGTAAAGCATTCCAAATTAGAATTAGTTCCCGATAAAAAAATTTTAAAATTTTTTTTTTTTTTTAAAAAAACTTTTAAAAAAAAAATTTTTAAAAAATGGAATTTTAATATATAATAGGTAAAATTAAATAATTAGAGTTGTGATTATGTAATATTAGGTAAATAAGTAGATAAATTCTTAGATAGCTCAATTGAAATATGCTTGCTTCCAAAAAAAAAAAAAAATTCGTACGTTACACAAAATTCAAAAGCAGTAGGTTCGAATCGGGGTGGGGCTTAATATTTTTCGAAAAATCTCATTTTTTGCGGAATATGGAATCATTCCACACGCTTGGAATCATTCCATACGTGGAATGATAGTGTCCAATTTGAATGGTCCTCTTGGGTAGAATTATTTAAGTGGGGTTTGGAATGATTCCCTAAACCTACATTCTGCCGGTATGGTAAGTAGGTAGGTATGCAAAACAACATGGTTTTGCTTCGTGCCCCTAGTATATATATGATCTATATATCCTAGAGATGCTCTCACATAAACACTTCATATGTATATAGCAAAGCTCCTCCCTCTTACACGTATCATGAATCGACCCAGTTGGCAAATCTCTCATTGCCCCTCTTAACCAACCTGACGGGGATGCACTTGTCCCCATGTAGTTTCAGCGTAATGTAGCTTCTAGCTTCTTTCATTGTTTCCCTCGACTTCTCTTGCGCCACTTTGTACAAGCTGGCCTTTTCGTCTTGGTTCATCTCCGCTACTTTTTCGTCGCTCGCCCACTCGTCCACCGCGAGCTCGATGCTGTATTTCTGGAAGATGACGGCTAATGCCGAGACTAGCTCTACGATCGCTACGCGGCGGCCCAAGCACGCCCGCGCACCGTCCGAGAATGGGATGAACGCACCCCGCGGCGGGCGGTACAGCTGGGCGCTGGTGTCGGATCCCGTGTAACCCCCAAAATCTTCCGTGTCCTCTCCCTCAATTGCGGTGCTGGCGCTTTTCGCCGAGTCTGTCTGGAACCACCGCTCCGGCACGAAGTCGTCAATATCCGTCTCGGCACCAGTGATCTTGCTTGGCTTCGTCGGCCAGTATCTCGGATTGCGCTGTGCGGCTACGGTCACTAGGCCGATGGATGTTTCGCGAGGAAGTACGTGTCCTACCCCATCTATGCTAAGGGACTGGTCTTGCGTTGGGGATACCATCTTAGGGATATCCACTACAGGCGGCAGGAGACGAAGTGTTTCGTTGATAACAGCACCAACCATCGAACCAAGAAGAGGATTTAGGGATGCCTCGTAATCCCACGTCGCGGGGTCCGTATTTCCCATAAGGTTATCGATATCCCGCTGCAGTGTCCTTTGGGAAGCAGGACTAGTAGCGAGATGGGCCAGTGCAAAATGAAGAACGTTGGCTGTAGTCTCGTGTCCTGCTACGATGTTTACAAAGGCATTGCCTCTGATTTCCGAGTCCGTTAGTCGCGCAACGTTGGATCCTTTCTTATTTGCCGATCCGTCGGCTGCCACATCTCCATAACTCGTACGTACCAACGAGCCCATGATATCAAGTCCTTCTTCCGCTTTATTTCCTTTCTGCACGTCTTCAATCTTTTCGTGCAAGAATTCGTTTAAATAGCCTAAGAAATTCTCTTCCGCCTCTAAAGCCTGTTTTGCGTGCTTGTTGGGAATAATTCTCAGTATCCATTTTGGCGTGATCAAAAGGAGGATGAGATATCTCAAAGTACGAGCCAATGCTTCTACGAAGCTCAAGGTGTGTCCCGGAGGAGGTTCGCGTGTTCCGTACTTAGTTAACCTTGGGTCAGCGTCAGGCGGAAACTCCTCACCGGGCCAGAGGATCTTGAGACCAAACCCGATGTTTGCGATAATATTGAGCATGAGGGATGCCGTGTCGTGCTCGAGCGTCTTGAATGTTTTATTTCCTAAGCCGTCCGGGCCTAGCCAGAGGTTGAGCAACCCTTGTGTCTGGCTGATGCACTCCCTGAACACCAACGCGGCATTCCTCTCGTTGAACGAGGCCGAAGTGATCTTGCGGTGCATACGCCAAGCAGCGCCTTCTAGCGTCACTACGTTCTCACCATACTGGGCGAGAATACCATAGGACTTAGTTGGCTTCGGAAACGCCTCTCGCTTGGAGGTGATCTGATGGATTGCCTCGGCATTCTCTGTGAAACATATGATCTTCCCCGGCGAAACAATCAAGAACGTATCTCCAAGCTTGGAAAACATCCCGTGGTTCTGCACATACTGCCAGTTAGGATTCAAAACACTATTGTCGGTGTGGGTTAGATTACTGAGTAAGGGCGATGATGATTGCTTTAAGCTGCTTACTGCTCGACATCTTGCCAATATTTACGTGGAAGAAGTTTAAATAAACGAATCCAAAATGTATGAAATATTTGGCCTATTCGATTCCAAGGGCTAATGGCTAGAATAGAGAAGCGTTAGTTCTGAGGAGCAGTTGAGTGTATGCAGCACATAGAGGATCTATAACGAAGAGAAAACTGGGATTGGTTAACTTACGGACAACGTAGTAAGGGAGCCCGCTTCGTTTAGCGGCAGCAATATTGGCTTTGAGTCCTGATACTATACTGAATATGAAGTATAAAACTGCCGCCACCTGCAGCAGTAATAACGTCGAAAGCATGATGATGATTGTATTGATCCTCTACCAATACAACCCGCACACGCGCAGTAGCAATAGTATATACGCTTTTATGCTTTGAGGACCAAAATCTAGGACAAGACTATGCAAAAGTGTATGTACTATAAAAACATTCAAGGAAGAATTTTAGCATCTAGATGTCCCATTAGAGCCCGAATAGGTAGCTATTGTCAAAGCTAATGAAGACTTTGTCGAATAGGGCTGGACCAAGAAAAGCAAGTTGCTAATGTATGAAAGTAACAATTTCAACAAGACAAGAAAAAAGATTTTGCGCGGTTTACGGGAATATACAATATTATATCTAGAATAGGGATCTGCCTAGGTAGATTTTAGGGGGGCAAGTGATGGAAATACGCGATCGATTTCCATGTTCGGGTCTAATGTTTCGGGTCCCTGAAGTTCCGAGCGCTCTACCAAGATCGATGGATCCTTCCCACTGCGATGTTCCCGTTTGACAGCGACTTCCCCGGTTCTCTTTAACCCAGAGAGGCTTGGAAATACGGGCTATCTTTTTTTGGTTTTCTTGGTTTTATTATTAATAGCCGTCATATCGTTGGAAACCCCGCAATCTCCTTGTTTCAAGGTTTATGTTTCAAGTAGTCGTGACGGCATTCCACATTATACACGTGGATATACTGTATATAGTTGTCCTAGGACCTACACAAGTACTATATAATTACTTAACTACGTACTACCTAAGGAGAAGAAATCAACCTCATAAGTATATAGGTATGTATAAACATACATACATACATGGAGTAGTTAAATTAATCGAACGAGCATTATTCGCTTTTGGGAAAGCAAATCGTGACTAAATCATTGGTAGCGATGTAACTAAGTGTGGATGTTGTAAGTCTCACGAGTCGACAGCCGTTTGCCGGATTAGGGATGTAACCCGTGGTGGAATACTCAGTTCCCGTTGTTACGTCCATTCTAGAACTCGTTTCTTAGGCGGTCTCTGATAAAGCTAACTCCACTGTCAAGATCAAGATTGGATTGTTACGTGCATAACGGCTGGCTTGTTACCGAGGTTGAAAGAAACGAAAATGATATTACAAAAAATAAAATCCAAACCCAAGTCCTTTGTAACTTGTTTAGGGACTATTTTGCTGGCGCTACTAGTGAAGAAATCAGAAATCTGTGCATAAGTGTATATACAAGTGTATAATTCATCAGTTCCAAGGTGACTTGTCAGCCCTGTGTATCCAACGTAGTCATAATTTTTAAAGTTTATTTTAACTGCACGTATTTTTAGACGATATTAGATTGAACTTATCAAACTTTAATCAATAGCATGCAAACCTCATCTCATATATTAGGAGATAGGTACCGCACATGATGCAGTATGTAATTAATTATCTAAAGTAGTACATGTCAAACATGCGGATGCGCTACAAGAAGCAAAAATCATGGGGGGCCCATGTCTCGGGGTAGCCCCCGCGCTGACGTAGTTACAGCTGGGATCTTATCGATTTCTCATCCTGATATCTTATTCCAAACGAGCTTGATAAGACCCCGAAGTCAACAAACAATCCGGAATACACGCATGGTCATACCCGACGATTAGGTGCTCATGGCTCTATTTTCCAACGTCAAGCGATTCCACCGCAATAATGTCGCAACTCTGCGAAACTCGCCGATCGCTGAGGTATCGGGCGCGTTAGGCGATCTAGGTACCCTTCTGCCTTTAATGATCACCCTCGCGGTCAATGGCTCTATCTCACTATCTACCACGCTCGTGTTTTCCGGCTTCTTCAATCTCGTAACCGGCGTAGTATTTGGTATTCCACTACCCGTGCAGCCTATGAAAGCTATCGCAGCGGCTGCCATAGCCTCTCACGCATCGGAGCGCGAAACGGTAGCCGCAGGCAGCGTGGTGGCTATTATCGTATTGCTCCTAAGCATTACGGGTTTGCTACACTGGGTCACGCGCATCATACCTATTCCTGTGGTGAAAGGCATCCAATTTGGCGCTGGGCTCTCCCTCATCATCTCGGCGGGTACCTCGTTGCTCCAGCCCTTCATCCATCATTGGACTTTCGCTCTCGATAACCTAGTCTGGTCCATGGCTGCCTTCTTACTCTTAATACTCACCCAGAGAGCATCTCGGTTCCCATATGCCCTGATAATTTTTGTCACGGGCTTAATCCTCGCGATCATATCTGTTGCGACGAGCCCCCATCATCTACCGCATTTCCAGGTCTGGCGCCCGTGGTTTGCGCTCCCGCGCTGGAGTGCTGATGCTATCGGTATGGGCATCGCGCAGTTGCCGCTTACGACGTTGAACTCGATTATTGCCGCCAGCGCTCTTGCGACAGACCTGCTGCCCGATTTACCGGCACCCAGCGTCACTGCCCTTGGCATCAGCGTCGCCAGCATGAATCTCTTGGGGTGTTGGTTCGGCGCTATGCCCGTCTGTCACGGGGCCGGGGGTCTTGCGGCTCAATACAGATTCGGCGCGCGGAGCGGTGCGAGCATCATTCTACTGGGTCTGTTTAAAATGATACTCGGCATCGTATTCGGCGAGACGTTGCTAGATCTACTCAAGGGATTCCCGAAGACCCTTCTTGGTATTATGGTCGTCGCCGCGGGCCTGGAATTGGCGAAGGTAGGTCAAAGCCTGAACTACGGTGCCTCGGATCTATGGGAGTCATCGGTAGATCAGGATCAACCGAGGAGGCATAGGGACGTCTCGGACCAGGAGAGGTCTGAGAGGTGGACTGTCATGCTTATGACTACGGCGGGGATCTTGGCTTTCAAGAATGATGCTATTGGCTTTGTAGCTGGGATGCTTTGCTACTGGGCTTACAAAATTGCAGATTGGGTAGAGAAAAGGGGGGGTCGCCTGCCAAGCGAAAGACGGCCGCTGCTACATGCTTGAGGCACATGTATGATTCAAATTGAGAATGCAATAGTTTACTTAATGAAGATATCATTCGAGCATGCTATGTAACTGATGGGATGGCTTTTCCACCATTCTTTCTAAGGCATAGTACTGTCATACAAAAGATTTTCTAGATATCCTCTTACTAAGAGGATGAGGTGCCTAGATGTATACTCAGCACCCGCATGGGCTTCTTCCAAAACATTTCCTCTCTTGGAAGTGGAATTGAGTTCTCTCCAACACCGCTAATCTACCAAGGTAGTCTTTCAACTGAGTTCATCTAATCTGTACAAAAGAACTGAACAAGCACATGCATATCTAGCCACATATTAAATGGATATTTTGGACCATGCCATGCCTTTTCAAGCTTCGTACGATTTTACTAGTGACGTGCATGCTTTGAAGCTACCCAAAACCACTTTGCACCTGCAATGCAGATATGAACTTAGTCTTTGTCATTACTTGACTTTGATCTCATCTTTCTACATACAGACCTAATGCATTATAGCCTAACCTGGCTTAATCCTCCTTGAAGCCTAAACCACATGATCGAGCAGTACATATTGGGCATCCGTACTGATTAGTTTAGTGTTAATTGACCAAGAACTGCGCAAGTATGGATACGTTTGTAATCCGTCCGAAAGACGCTTATGATGATTGACGGGAGAGGTTTCTTATCATATCTATCATATCTATTTGTTACACACGTCCAGGTGTGAAGACGGAGAAAACCCAGCTGCAAAATGGAGCGCAATTGGCCATAGCGTTGAGGAGAAGCAGAAAAGCTGCAGAAACTAGCAGCCCAGGCAAGCCTAAACGAAGTTAGCAGCTGTTAAAAGCGCCCGATTAGTTCGACCTAGACCAACCAATCATAGCTAGCCAACAAGCTGTGCCCGAGTCTTCGGCTTCTTCGTAACCAAAAGCACTAGTACCATTAAGGATTAGTGAACATTAGTGGCTCTTAGTGGCTGCAAAAAAAGCCTTGGCGGGGCTGAAATCAAATCAGAACATTGAAAGTTTGGCACTGTCAGGCAATCAGTAGCAATTGGAGACATCTGGTGTATTTTTTTTACGTTGCGGGAAGGCGGTCACAACAAATCCCGTTCTCTCCTACTGGCAGTACACCCACCCACCTTCGACTCTCCATAACATTTTCCTCCCCCCCAGCAAAACTCAAACTGGCACGCAATAGACGAAGGAGCTGTATTCAATTCAACAGCGATGACTTCGTCCATAGCTGCCGTGGCCCATTCTGGTCACCAGCCAGTAGTACACGGCTCTCCGCCGCCAAGCGTGCCGCCCGCAGCCGATCTAGATCCCGCACCTGCTGCCACTACCAGTACCGCTGCCGATGCGAATGCGCCGACATCTTTTTCTACTCGTCAAGATACATACCGCGATGAAAACCAAGAGATCTATTCAATGCCTTCGCCTCCTACTGTCTCCCCCCTATCCACTCCCGCCGCGACCCAAGTAAATATTGGCGATAACGATGATGTTCCCGATATCTCTACTGGGCCTTTACCAGCTACGAATGGCGCCTCCGAACTTCCCTCGGCCGTTCATCTGGCTTCTGCCAACCTAGGCATGGCTACAGAATCCTTTCCTATGAAACTTGACCGAACCCGAATACCAGATAATGCTCGACGATCGCGCAGCCAAGTGGAAGCCGTCGCGACTACCGACCCCGAACCTACAAGCATGGACTACTCTTCTCGAAATATGTCTTCCAGTTTGCGACATACTCAGGGCACGGTACAGCCTAACGCCTATATGATGAACCTATCCCAGGCCGGTTCTGCGCTGTTCCAGAATCAAGGTCCCTCTATAGTAGCTCCTTCGGAAGTCTCTTTACAGGCCTCTTTTACTCCTCAGGAAAGTGATGCTGTAACGACGAGCGGCGACCACACCTCGACTAGTGCCAGCCAAAAGCTGGAATCCTTTGCGAGGATAGAATTTGCAGACAGTGTCTTTCAGATGACTACCTACGCTGTCATCATTGGCCGTGACCAACGGGCTATGGACCAAGCCAGGAGGGATGAAAAGAGGGAATTGAACTACAGGCGCAAAGTAGAAGAGAATGCGAGAAATGGGCTACCTCCCCCAACACCTCTCAACGTCGACCGTGGGAAGTTTAGTAAATCCTACGTGAGTGAGGAAGGTGGAATGCTAGGCCCCGAGTCGGATGGTGAGGATAATGTGCGGCCCGTGAAGAAGCGCCGCCCAAGTTCTGCGAATAGGTCTCATAACGGTGGTGACGACGACGCTCAAAGTGACCATGTCAAATCCAATAGGCAATATGTTTCCCATACCCCCGGAGCCGCTGCCGTAGATCTAGGCACCTTACAACCGTCACCTACTCATATCCCCTTCGTTGGCATTCACTCTCCTGGGCCGGATATTGCAAGCAAGACTCGCGGTATATCGAGACAACATCTTAAGATTGAATTTAATGAAAAGAGAGGCGTATTTGAAGCTGTTGCCCTACACAAGAACGGCTTTTTCTGTGATGACACACATTACGGTCTCGACGATCCAGTTACACTTAGAAGCGGAGACCGACTCCAAATCAAAGATGTTGAATTTACCTTCATCGTTAACGGTGTCCAACTAGGCAAGACTGGTGGCGAGGAGTATCACGAGGAGGAGGCATCGAGTAAACGCATGTCTATTGGAGGCAAAGAGATGAGCTTCGACTTTGAACATTCAGATCATGAGAACTTCCGGGACACGAGCGAGGAGTTATCGGAGATTGAGAATGTCCCGACGCCTGCGCTTGGGTCTGATGAAGGTGGTGGAGAAGGAGATGGTGGTGGCGAAGGAGATGGCGAAGGTGAAAACGAAGGCGATGTTGAAGGTGAGGAAGGTGATGATCAAGAAATGACCGAACTACAATCGGACGAAGTAGACGAGTCGAATCTTAGCCTGCTCAGCTCCGCAGGGATTCAGGATATGTCCCAGTCCCAGTTCATGAATCCTGAAATGCCGAAACGGCGTGGTCCAGGACGACCGCCCAAGGATGGGATAATGTCAAAGAGGGAACGACGACTGCTTAAGAAACAGATGCAAGAGACTTCGAAGAAGACCCTTCCCCAAGACCCACAAGTACTGAACGAGAAGATCAAACGGCCAGTAGGTCGACCTAGGAAGAACCCTATGCCCGAGGATGGAGAGAAGCCAGAGAAGAGGAAGTACAACAAACGAAGGCCAAAGGAGGAAGGCGAAGAAGGCTCTGATGCGGAGAGAAGGGCGAGAGAAAAGAAAGAAAAGAAGGTCCGACCAAAGTCGCCACCTTTGGAGCTCCGAAAGGAGGACTTCACCGAAGAGCAACTACAGAAGCCTACAAAGAATTATGGTGTACTGATTGATGAAGCTCTCACAAATGGACCTCCTGACGGTCTAACCTTGAAACAAATCTACAAGAGGATTATGTCAAAATACCCATGGTTCTACTTCTCTGCTGAGACGAAGGGTTGGGAAAGCAGTGTCCGGCATAACTTAATTGGAAATGAAGCTTTCAAGAAAGCTGAAGGGACGGGACTATGGTCTCGTGTTCCCGGTGTTGAGCTTGATGCTGGAAAGAAACGCAAAGCAAGCTCGCCAGATCGACAGCTTGGATCAGCTCATCTTCACTCGCATTTATCAACGCAGTATTATCAAAATGGTTCTTATTTACCCGCGGGCAGCTACAATTACGGCCATAGCGTATCCCCTTATACCAATGATACGAAGCAAATGCCAACGGGATATCATCCTTCTACAAACCAACCTCAGTCCCTTTCAGCACAACCTTCTCAACCAATCGTCCAGCCAGTTTACTCGGCGCAAACTCCCGCGCCTGCGCAATTGCCTCCTGGGTATCTCGCCAGACAAGCCAACGCCCAACAAAGTACTTACAGCTCACCTTACGCGAAACCGGCCCCCCAAACTAATATTCCCGTCAAATCAGAGGCACCTGCAGTGCAAAACCCTCAGACGCTACCACCTGCAGCTCCAGTGCAACAACCAGTAACGCAACCCTCATCGCAGCATCAGCAACCGCAACAAGTATCAAGTATACCTGAGAGCACAGTTCGATCACCACTATCACCAGAAATCGAGAGAGCCATTGCTCAGTTTAGGGCAAACATGTTAAATGTGATTTCGAAGCAGACACCTCATGCTACACAAATCATCGATTCGTCCATAAATCGTGCGCGAGGATTACCAGTCCAAACAAGTGTACCTCATGGGTTTGAATCTGTCGAAAAGACACTGTATAATGCGGTGCACAATATGATTACTGAAATGCAAGCGAAGCGGCAGCAGCAGCAGCCGCCGCCGCAGCCGCCGCCGCTACAGCAGGCAACGTCTGCTTCTCCGGCTCCAGCCTCAGTGTTACCGAACGCTACAAAGTCAACACCGACTCCGAGCGCGCCCACACCAAGCCCAGCACCTGCGACTACGCTCGAAGCTGAAATACAACGTAGAATCAGGAACTTCAGGGGTACCATGGTTGTCGCTCTTAAGAAGAAGACAGAACAAGCGGAGGCTATTGTGGACTTGGCCATCAACCGAGCTCAAGGTTTGCCGAATACTGGACCGATTCCAGGCTGGGAAGAGGCAGACAGGTTAATGGTTAAGTCCGTTACGCAAATAATTGCGGACGCACGCAGAGCACACAACCTCCAGGTACAGCCTCCACCTTCGAGCACAGCTCAACTTCCACAACAGCTACCACGACAAGCTCCATCCGCATCACCGGCTCCAACCCAGCCCCCTACTCCTACAACCGGAACGGGTCAAACTGGTCAAGGAACAACGCCAAATATGAATTCACAAACCGGCCTGGCCACTACTGCAAGACCAGCATCATCAGTTCCTCGACCCGGTGTCTCAATCCAACGTCCGACTCCGATGGGTATCTCGCGCCCAGGGGTGAATTCCATATCTCGGCCTTCTATTATACGGAAGGAGTCAATAGGTACAACGAGCCTACCGAGCCCGAGCGTACCGGCAGCGCCAATGCACAATGTTTCCAGTCCAGCACCGCCCAGTGCAGGTGTTGTCGACCAAATAGCAGGGCAGAAGCGACCACACGATGATTCGTTCAGTCATAGCCAAGGAACTACTGATAGACCAGAGCCAGTTAAGGCCCCCACGCCTAACATGTCCACACCAGCACCACCCAGTGCAGGCGTGGTTGATCAAATCGGACAGAAGGGAATGCGGGAGGATAGATCTGGCAGTAGCAATGGGGCCGCTGGACAACCAGAGCTACCTACCAAGGTCACCACGCCTGCACCAGTACCCGCACCCGCACACACACCCGCGACTGCACCGCCTGCACCTGTACCTACGCCTACGCCTGCCCCTGCTCCTATATCGGCACCTGCACCAGTACCTGATATATGCAGTCCTGCACCGCCCAGTGCAGGTGTAGTTGACCAAATTGCCGGTCAGAAGAGGAACTTGGACGACGGGCCTGGGAACGCGAGTTCAGAACAACCCGATGCTAAGAAACCCGCGCTCGCGTCTGCCTCGACCTAATACGCAAAGTGAAAAACCAGGTTTGATTGCTATCAGTCTTGTACTAATTGCTCAGGTCGGTGGCTGTGGGATTTAGATGGATATCCATTAAGACATTTGTCCTTCTTGGTCTCCCCTATTTCCCTACCCCTATATATTACTTCTTCCAGAACTACCCGGCCTATTATTTAATCAAATGGACTTCTCTTTTTGGTATACTACTTCGGCATATCCGCCTCGGTGGTATTGTTAAGGATAACTGGCAGCGAAGACAAAATTCTGGACGAAGAAGACAGTGATTTAAAAATGATTCATGGGATACGAACTTCGTCGTTAAAATCATCCGGCATATTCTTCTTTTCATTTTCCTTTCTGGAAGCGCAGCATCGTCAATAGACGGGGTACGGGACCAGGCGCACATATTCTACTATTGACCAATTAATACCAACCATAATCGCCAAGTCGTGAAGCGGAACAGATGTGCTAGGCAGGCGTATCAGCGCTCTGCATAGAAGGGAAATCCCCTACCTTTGCCTCCGTCTGTCTGTCTGTCTGCAGACGCGCACCCGGTATCTTAGCGACCTGCCTAATATGTATGTGTCTCGTCCACGGTTCTACCGCAGCGGCATAAGATGGGTAGGGGATACTTGGAGGCAAGGAGGAGAAGAGTGGAATTCGAAGATGGAGAGAAAGAGAAAGAGAGTCAAATAGAGTAGGAGAAGGCATAAGGATGCCAAGGTACTAGGATGGAAGGTAGTTAAGTCAAAGTCAGCCGGAGTCGAAGGTAGTTGTAAAATAAAAATAATCTTTATTATTCTAAGTCTAAGGGTCTTCATCTATTTGCTCGCGGCGCGCTTGAGGACTTGTTTGGCCATGCTGCATAATTCGTACCTTATGACTTCTGTTGGATACGGCAGTAGGCAATGCATGTCTACGGGGTTTACGGATTTATTGTTAAGTTCGAGAACTAGGAGGTAGATCCAATGGTGGGTGAACTCCAGATTACAAATATAAGAGTAACCTAGGATAGCAAGACGACGACAACTCACCTAACGACATGAAATTGTGAAGCCGTCAAGTTTCTCCTGACTGACATTATTACTTACTATGCAACCTATCAAGATCTACAACGGGCCTCACGGTCAGGGACCTAACCCTTGGAAACCCATCATTGTGGCCGAGGAGCTCGGCTTGCCATACGAAATCGTCTGGATCCCGTACAATGAAATCAAATCCGAGCCGTACACATCTCTGAACCCCAACGGACGACTTCCGGCTATGGTCGACCCGAACAAGAACGTGACGCTCTGGGAGTCTGGCGCTATCATCAACTACCTCATAGCCACGTACGATAAGGACCTCAAGCTTACCTACGGGGACGACAGGCTAGAGGAGAAATGGCTGCTTCAGAGCTGGCTGATGTTCCAGATGAGCGGCCAAGGCCCTATGTTTGGCCAGAAGAGTGCGTATTCGAGAACATGGTCTCCTCTTCCTCTTCCTCTTCCTTTCCCCTGCTCTTCGACTTTAACCTAGAAATAGAAAGAAAGAAAAAAAGAAAAGAGAAAAAAAACTCGAATGGATTTCTAATAGTTAGTATGAAGTAAATAGACGGCTAATTTGTACGTCAAAACAGTATGGTTCACACACATCCACATCGAACAGAACCTGCAGACGGCCATAGGCCGGTACGCGGCCGAGAGCAAGCGGATCCTGGGCGTCGTGAACGACTCGCTGCTTAAGCAGCGGCAGAAACGCGGGCTCGCCGCCGAGGAGCCGGTGTGGCTCGTGGGCGACAAGTGCACGTACGCGGACCTGTCGTTCGCGTCGTGGAACACGCTCCTCGGCACCGTGTTCCCCGCCGGCGCCCGGGGTCTGGATCCGGATCCGGATCTGGATCTGGATCTGGAGACCGAGTTCCCCGAGTACTTCCGCTGGCACGCGAACATGGCCAAGCGACCGGCTACGAAGAAGGTCCTCGAGCTGAGGGAAGAGGGCATACGCAAGATGAAGGATACTGCCGGCCAGGTCGTCGAGCGCCAGGGTGATGCGAGGAAGTTACCTGATTATGGGAAATCGGTGGGAGTCGATGATAGGTAACTAATACAGATAACTACCTACCTTAGGTAGTTTAAAGTTTAGGAAATCGAAACTTCTTCTAAATCGTCAGCTTCGTTCTCTAAATTCTTGATACAGTATAGAAGATAGCTCACAAGATACATTCTTGAAGATGTTCGTATCAACCTTCGAGTTATTCGGTAGAGAACCACTTTCGGATAGCCGTTTTCCTATTCGAGTAACCCTCGAAGTTGGTCTAACGCTGTTAGGGTTAGGTCGGCACAGTATACCGCCGTAGCGCAACACATTGTGAAGAATCTATTCAGCGGTTGCTTTACCGCTTTTTTCGTTTGCTCATGACGTCTGTAGGTAACATTACGTTGGAACTTGTAGTAAATTACTTGTAGTTAACGATTGATGGAAAACAGTTTAACCTACCTAAGGTAGGTACTTTGTAACGGGCCACTGCATAGGTCAATATGCAGCTGTCCATTAGGTAGTGTATACCTAATACCTACATAGGTACTTATAGTAGGTACAAACATGTGAGGTATTAGTGCTGTCTACGTAAACTCGACGGCGCACCCCAAAGGGGTGCTGCGCTTTAATTAAGGAATTGGGCAGTAATTAAGCTAGCGTACCAGACTTTAAGCACTAGTAAAAAGTTATTCCGACCTTTGTTATATGCTTAAAAAGGAAAATAAATAATGATATTTTATAAAATTTTATGAATGTTAGAAAATACTTTTAAATATGTAAGAATTATATGTATTTGGAAGTACTTCGGATCGAATCCTTAATCTTGCCCGTTTTCCTAATTAAAGCGCAGCACCCTTTTGGGGTGCGCCGTCGAGTTTACGTAGACAGCACTAGTATTACTTTCTCAGAGCGAATGAAGGCCAGACGTTTAAAGGGTGGCAGGTGGAGACATACTATGTAGACCAAACCGTCCAGACCTGTCTCAGGGGAAATAGTGGGCATCCAGTACCTGAAGGAGGGTCATGGCGGGGTAAGGTACAACGAAGTAAAAGCAGGGGAGAGAGGTAGGTAGCTTCCATTGCCATTGGGGGGGAAGGAGGCAGTCGGTATGAAGCTTTAGAATAGAAGCTTGCTTGGTTACACCTCTATTGCTTTTTAAAACTTTATTACTATCCTAATTCTTACATATTAGTCTATACTATTCCCAAGCTAGGTTGAATTATTTCGATACGTCCAAGTTAAAAAGAATCAAAGAAAAATCAAAGTTGGGAAAAGAAAATAATTCAAAAAGAAAAAAGAAAAAAGAAACAAAACATGGCTGCCGATATCCCCATCATCGACGCTCACATTCACCTCTATCCCGAATCAGAGCTCTCAACTCTAGCATGGTGCACGCCCGAGCACCCGCTGCACAAGCAGCACTCGCTAGAAGAATACAAGGCCGCCACCGCGGGCTCCACGCCCAAGGGCTTCATCTTCGTGGAGACGGACCGGAAGAACGACCTGGAGGCCGGGGAGAAAGGCTGGGAGCACCCGCTGCAGGAGATCTCGTGGCTGCGGCGCATCGCGACGGGCCAGCCGAAGCCGGGCGAGGGCCACGCGCCCGAGGACGCGGCGCTGTGCGCGGCGTACGTGCCGTGGGCGCCGCTGCCGAGCGGCGTCGCGGCCATGGAGCGGTACCTCGAGCTGGCGGAGCGGGAGGCCGGCGCGAGCTGGCCCAAGGTCAGGGGCTTCCGGTACCTGCTGCAGGACAAGCCGCACGGCACCATGCTCCAGGACGGCTTCATCGAGAGCCTGAAGCTCCTCGGCCGCCGCGGCTTCGTCTTCGACTTGGGCGTCGACCAGCATAATCGCGGCAGGACCCAGCTCGAGGAGGTCGTCGAGATGATTGACCGCGCGCACGACGGCGTGCCTGAGGACCAGAGGGTCACGTTTATAATTAGTCCGTGCTACCTTACCTACCTGCCTTAACCCCCCCTTTGCCCCCTTACCCTTCGTCCATGAAGCACCCACCTACCACCACGCCCGAACCAAGCGAGTTTAACTAACCCCCCCCTCCGCAGACCACCTCTGCAAGCCAGACCTCAGCGTGTACAACGTGCAAACGAGCCCGTCCTTCATCGCCTGGCGCACCGCCATCTTCACGCTGAGCAAGTGCAGCCGGACGTACATGAAGCTGTCGGGGTGCTTCTCGGAGATGCCGGCGCCCCTGCGCCGGCGGTCGCCCGAGGACATCTTCGACGCCCTCGGCCCCTGGCTCAGCGTCGTGCTCGCCGCCTTCGGCGCCCGCCGCATCATGTTCGCCAGCGACTGGCCCGTGTGCACCCTCGGCCTCGGGGACGAGAACGACCGCGACGGCGGCGGCGGCGGCGGCGGCACCCCCTGGCACAAGTGGAAGAAGGTCGTCGATCGCCTGTGCTGGATGGCGAGTTTCGACGACGAGGAGAAGCGCGATATTTGGGGCGGCACCGCGCTGAGGGCTTATGGCATCGAGGCTTGAAGGGCTGGGGCTGAGGCTGGGTGGTGGGTGTCGATGGTTACATATGTAGCGAATGAGTATGTAGGACGAGGGGGGAAGGACAAGAAAGGAGGGGAGGGGGAGGGGAGAGTGTTTTTGCTACATCCAACCTGTGTCGTGTTATGCATATGGTATGGTATGCACAGGCTTAGATCTATCTATCTGATCCAAAATTGTCGAAGCAGTTATTATGGGAATTTATTTCTAGTTTATCGTGTGGTTGTTTCGCAATAGGTTGAGCTGAACAAAATGGTATATAGGAGAGGCACTGTTTTGATTATGTATTATGAGACATGCTTATTATCATCACGATATGTTACCTCGTGCTCCTCATGTTTTGAGTAAGATTATATCGCACGAATAAAGATCCTTGTGACTGAAAACTTCTGTATTTTTCTTAGGTATGAAACGTATAGTTCTAAAAACTAAACAGGTTCGTTTTAGCTACCTTACCTAGGTACCTTATAGAAACACAGACGATGAGATGAACTGGATAAATATTGCACGAAAAATGGCTACTATTAAATTATAGATTAACATCCCCAAGAGAAATCGTGCCAGTTTCCAATGCCGTTCATCAAGGCGTATATGTACTTTAACGCAATATACGCTTCCTGCCCCTCTATATGTAAAAAGTACCGCCCCCACGCAATGACTCCCATGAATGCAAGGTCTATTTAACATAGTAACGCCCAAAATACCACAAGCATGACGGACGAGTATACGAATCCGCTGCTGAGTAATCTTTCTGCTCCGCTGGTGTTCATGCCGCAGCATTGGCGGTTGTACGTGACATTGTTCATCTGGGCAGCCACTTCGAAGACGGAGCCGGGGAAACCGCCCATATTATAGTAGTCCACGTTCAAGATGTTTGGCGCGCGCCCCCAATCGGAACGGCAGTTATTAGCGGACAGGCCAAGACTTCCGTCCCCTGTCACGTTGTTTGTTACGTTGAGCTCGGTCCGGGCAGGGACCAGCATATCGACGCCGTAGATGGACAGCTCAATATTCAGGTTATGATTGATCATGTACAGTCGGTTCTTAGCATCCGCCTCGGCCAGGTTGGGTGGCCGTTGCACAGTACAGGGGAACTTCTGGTCGACCGGGTCGAACGGAGTTTCCCAGAGTTGGGAGAATTCGTCCAGGAGCCACGGGTATTCCGTCTGATTTGCCATGTAGTCCATAAACATCACGACCCTCTGTCCCGTCAATACCATCTCACTTAAAGTTGGCCAATCATTTAAGGTCATAGGGACTACCGGCGGCGTGTAAATATAACGTAAGATACCGGTTTGTTCGATGTATGGCACATAGAGACTTGGAACCGAACTATGGTATTTGGTTAGCTCGCGCGTCTTTAGTAGAGAGATCGTAGCATAGCCACTTACTAATTCCCGTTGCCCAGAAGGATGGTAACGACATCATACGGGTGGCTTGCGACCCAATTCTTCACTTGTGTGAGCCAGTCGGTAATCGGGCCAGCGTCGAGGATATCGCAGCTGGTATGACAGAAATGAGGCTCGTTTCCTCCAGCGGGCCATTGTATTTGCCCTTGGATAAATCGTACGCCGTCGTTTAGCTGCGACGTGACGTCGTATTGCTGGTTCGCTGCTAAGTTGTTTGGGGTGATAAAGGGGGAGTTATGGCAACCGATATATGTAATATTGCTATATTTCCGACTGCAAAACTCGGGGTAGTTGTTACAGGGTTGCGTGTTGGTTACTTCTGGCGTCGGTGATGCAGTGGTTGAAGTAGCATTTCCTCCAGATATCGCTGTTGTCGTCCCAGCGGATCCGGTCAAGAAGGTGACAGTTTGGCTCTTCGAGGGCGTAACGGTAGACTGCCCGCTTGTGCTGTTGGAAGCTATCGAAGTAGACTCAGTGTTGATAGAGCCAAGGTCAGTGCCAAGGGTGATCTGAGTAGAAAAGGACTGATATGGGCCGGTTGGAGTCTCAATTTCAGTCAATGTCACCGTCGAGTCGGTTGCGGTAGTTCTATCGTCACTGATGGAAGTCTGTCCGAGCACCCCGGCGATCGCAGCCAACAGTGCCAGGCTTCCTAACGGTGGTGCCATAGCTTCTGAAGATTGTAGAGAGGGAATCAAGCGTAGTTAGACATGGAAAAGGTCACTTGAGGGAGGGTGAGGATTATAGATTTTGGGGAAATGATATCGCAGTGCAAGAAGGGCTTAATTTCGTTTTAGTCACCAGACGGAAAAACCACAAAAATAAAAATAAAAAAAGGAATTGAAGAAGTTGAGACGATACTATGTAATAGGTAGTCAATACCTACCTAGTACTATGTCAGTATGTGTGTCTCTGCTTCGGCAACAGGTTCCCGCAACTTGCCCGCCCCTGGTGACTAGGTCACTTCAACGCTGGTAAGTCACTCGGTGGGCTGTAGGTGCTGCAGGCGCTGCAGGTGCTGTAGGTACTTTCAAGTACATGTGAATTAACTTTGAGGTGGGGATCATGTTGCAAGCCAAAAGAAACCGTTGGAGGGCTGAGCTGCATGTACATACATAGTAGTAATAGTGTATGTGCGTGGCTATTACCCAATACGATACCGCATAAGCGGAACTGACAACTGGTGGATAACGAGCTGTCCTGAAGCACATTGCAGGGAAGGCGACAAGGTTTTACACGCGTCCGTGGCTGGCAGCTGCTTCCGTTAACGCTAGGGAGTGATGTCAGCGGCAGGTAAGAAATATGGAGCAGATTTGTAAACCTGGTATAAAGCTCTTTTTTCATTATCGCGTCGATCAGTATTAAAGCATTATTTTAGTGTCTGCCCAGCTGCATCTAGTCCGTATCTAGCGGAGAGGGCGCTTATGAAAACAACCTATGTGCCTGGATTTACATCTCTGTTTTTCTCACAATAGTCCTGGTTACTATGTATAATAAAAAACATAATGGATTCATAGCTAAGCGCGATCGCCCAGAAAACAGCTAGGGGTAAACCGTAGTTGAAATAAAATAAGGCGCTTACATATTATGCTCTTACAAGGTATACAGAATTCGTATTTCAATTCTAGACACCCAAAGAACTTCACAATTGGTCGGACGAGCTCAGGTTATGTTTCAAAATACATTGGTACAATACCTAAGTCGATACGGTATGCTGGTTTGGGCAGTAGTAGGTGCTGGTAAGGTGCTGGTAAGGTGCTGGTAAGGTGCTGGGAGGTACCCAAAATCTGGTTCACTGCTACAGAGTCCACAAAGTGTCTTGGCAAGTAGCAGCGAGATCCGTTACCCGGCATTCGACATAAGATATGCAAGGTTATTACAGTTCTTGGAGTCCCTTTGTGGGGGGGGTTGACCCTGCCTTGGAAAACTTCCAAACTCTAAGCCTCAAAAAAAGGAGTACCTTACGGTAATTCTGAGGTACGCATGTCTCAATTGTACTGTAGCGTAATTGTTTTCCTAGGTACTTGGCTGGTACCTCTTTGATATCAATCGTATTAGCCCAGTATTAGCCAATCACTACCTAATATACATCAGATGCAGTGATCGTCTGCTCGGATCAGGCTTTCCCCCCTCGCTCTTGGCTGACTAGTTGACTTAGCTGACGATCTCTTGCGACAACTCAAAAGTGGTTTTTTTTTTATCTTCTATGTTACCTTGTTTTTTTTTTCTTTCTACGTACCCACGTGTGTTGGGACCTCGTGCGGTTCAACCGTCAGTTGTTTTCAGCCAGTATTCTCCGCAACTCAATCTGATTTACATCTTCCGGCCAGTTTACGAAATCTCTGGTTAACTACATCTACCTAAGCTCCCGAGATCAAGTTCAGTCGCTCGAGATTGGAGAAACCAGGAGCACTTTGAACCCAAGGAGTTGTCGAATATGTCCCTCTCTAGTTTTCGACGACGACCAGCAACAGCAACATCTTCTTCTAACGATGGCCAAAAGGAAAGCCCCCAGCTCAGCCTTGAGGACCCAGCAGTCTTGAAGCGGGAGACCAGAGCACGCCGTGTCTTCATCTGGATATCATGCTTCTGCTATCTAATGGCTATTATCTTCTTAATTCTGGTAGGATTTGATTGTTTACTTATATAATTAACCAAAATATACAGAACACTAATCAGTCTCATGTTATTCTAGGTCGAGATAGGAAACACTAGAAACGCGCCGGTGATTCGTGATATCTACTTTTTCAAGCTTGATCTTACCAATATTCTTCCCCAATCAGCGCCGAGAACTTTGAGTTTGCAGAATTCGATCGCACGGACTCTAGGTTTACACGATTTCTACCAGGTCGGTCTCTGGGATTTCTGTGAAGGATATAATACCGAGTACGTGAAAATCCCTTGTCCGTTGAGATCTTTAACTAACAAGACTCCTAGTGGAATTACGCATTGTTCCACCCCAACCACTCTCTACTGGTTCAACCCGGTAGAGATCATCCTGGGCGAACTGTTCGCCGGGGCTTCCATCGCACTGCCATCCCAAGTGAACGAAATTTTGAATATATTACGCATCGCCTCAAACATTATGTTTGGGTTTTTCATTACTGGGTTACTTCTAGACTTTGTTCTAATGTGTCTAGCTCCAGTTGTCGTGTTCTCACGATGGTGGAGTGGTCTTCTGGGCTCTTTGGCCTTACTTTCTACACTGCTAGTTCTAATAGCTAGCGCCCTCGGCACAGCTATGTCCCTTATTTTCAAGTACGCCTTGACATCGCAGACCGACCTTAACGTCGAGGCGGATGTTGGTATAAAGATGCTTGCGTTTATGTGGATAGCGACGGGATTTACAGTGATTTCTTTCATAATCCATGCGGGTCTGTGTTGCTGCTGTACCTCGCGCCGAGATATTCGTACGGGAAGAAGGAATGCAAGGCATCTTAATGACGTTAGTTCTAAGGAGAAGGGTAGGACTACGGCGGCCACCTCGGGTTAGCGACCGGAACTTTAAGCCAACGACCGAAGGGAATGCTTCCCTAGGGATTCTCACGGGGAAATTAAAAGATACTTCATTTCATTTATGTTTGATATTGACCAGGATAATTATTGGGCATAGACTAGGTATTGGGGATGGAGGCCGCTCTAGAAAAATACATATTATTATTAAGATATTATTATTAAGATAGTTTTATCAATCAAATAATTAAGATAATAGGTATGATGACGTGGGTGCTATGACTGATTGGTTTAATGTATCATACATATGAAATACTTTGTACGCGTGTCAGGTATTTGTATACATAAAATGTGAATGCATGCGGTACTTACCTCTAATCGAATGAATTTATTACATGTGGTTTCGTGTAGAAAAACATACATTTGTATGTATCTGTTGTATCTGTTGTACATAGGTAGTAAGTGACAGACGTTGAAGGTTCGGCTAATATCGTTTCGCTCGAGATGGCTGAAGGATGGAAGTGGGGCGAAAGGCCAAACCAAGTAGATGTCACGTGCGTAAGTTTACAAAATCTCTACGCCCAAGGTTTTACTAAGGCTACCTCCTCCCGCGCTAGTGTCCGTTGATTCACAACAATGATTCCTTCCTCTTCTTCTTCCATTGCTTTTTAACTAACGTTATTCCTCTCTCCCACCTCAACCCTTATCAATCCACCATCCATCATTCTCCCATCTTCCTCCTTTTCTTCTTCTTTTCTGTTTCTCTTTTTTTTTGTGCATCAAGCCAACACGCCTTGTTGCTACGAGTTTTCACCCTAACGAACTTAACATCGTTCAAGCAGTTGTTTTCGTACTCTGCGACCGTAGATTCCGAAATTCTTAACGAATTTCGATCAACCACCGTTTCGTCGCCTCTCCCTCTCAGATCGCCTTCAATCAACAACGTCGCAGGATAACCCAAAGGACAAGCAATGGTTCGCTAATCTTTTGTGAACTATCTTATACTCAGTAAAAATTCTGGTAGGATAGGCAGGAGGTCTCTGGCTAACGAATTTTTGACGGTTACTCTGGGTCGTGGTGTGGACTTCTGGTGGCATTTCTGCCTTTTCAATTACTGGAGCTGATTTGGTGGTCAAGTCCGCCTTTGGCTTTGTACATCTCCATTTTTCTTTTACTGGAGTTTGAGCAATCGTTGTTCTTCCAGGTACAGACTGAATTGATACCCATCTACTTTTTTTTTCTTGCCAGTTGGTCCTTGAAAAGAAAACAAAAAAGAAAGAAAGCGAAAGTTTACAATAGTCGCGCAAAGTTCCGAAACAACAAGAAGAATACAAGAACACTCCCTAAGTCTGTGCGATCAACTTACACCAGAATTGCATCATATATCATTCAACTCCATAGGATCCCCCATTTCCTAACTCTTCGCATTCTCTTGCAATCCTCTTCACCTCTACCCATCTTGTGACACGCTTAGGCGTATTATCTCTCTCATCATGACTTCATCTGTGTTTTTCAAGTTCAAGTCCCAAAAGGAACCATCGCGTGTCGAATTTGACGGCACTGGTATCTCAGTCTTCGAACTCAAACGTGACATAATCGTAAAGAGTGGTTTAGGCGATGGAACGGACTTTGATCTAGCTATCTATTCAGAAGACGGAAGTGAAGGTATGTTGTTATGCTAGATAGCCTTGCGACAGTGCTAATGGACTTGTAGAATATGACGATGACACAACTATCATACCTCGATCTACTACGGTTATCGCTCGGCGACTTCCACCCCAGAAGCCAGGTGCCGGCCGAGCAGCTCGGTATGTCTCCGGAAAGATGCCAGCAAGCGCAAAGAATTCATCACGACGCGAGAACGCCACCAAGGTCACCAAACCCGCCTCCACTGGACTTACTCAGATGAACGCGGCCATGACCGAAGAAGAGAAGATGATGGCTATGTTCCAAGCGCAATCAGACCAGTGGAATGCCCAGCAGGAAGAGATGTCTCAGTAAGTTTACCTGTAAAACATAGTCTTTATATATATATCTTAACAAGTGATAGCCAAACTGCGGTGTATAAGCCAGGTTCAAAGAAACCTGCCAATGTCCCCGATCACGAACCCCCGAATGGCTACATCTGCTATCGATGTGGACAGAAGGGGCACTGGATTCAAGTCTGTCCTACTAACGACAATCCCGAATTCGACAACCGTCCCCGAGTTAAGCGAACAACAGGAATCCCTCGTTCCTTCCTGAAAACTGTAGACAAGTCGGCACTACAACAAACTGGTACGGACGGCGAGGAAGTTAAGCCACCGGCTGGTGTTATGGTCAATGCGGATGGTGAATTCGTAATCGCAGAGCCTGATAAGGCATCATGGGAACAGTACCAAGCAAAGACGAAGTCATCGGCAGCTGCTCAAAAGGCAGCATCTGCTGAGGATAAGGATCTTGAAGAGAAAGGCCTGTTGTGCACCATCGACAAAAGGATGTTCATAGAGCCAATGAAGACACCATGTTGTGAGAAGACGTATTGCAATGACTGCATTACCAATGCCCTCATTGAGAGCGACTTCATTTGTCCAAGTTGCCAGACGGAAGGGGTATTAATTGATGACCTCAAGCAAGATGATGAGACGTCTAATAAGATTCAAGCCTATCTTAAAGAAAAAGAATCTTCTAGAACTAAAGAGCGATCGAACAGTCCGACCGCGGTAAATTCTCCATCTCAAACATCAGACAAGAAGGAGACAGCTGAGCTAGACTCGCCAAAGAACCAACCGTCAGTTACAGAGAAAACTACTTCAGAGAAGACCGTTTCGGAGAAGACTAAGTCACCCACACCCTCGGTCACGGCCTCTAAGTCTCCTTCCGCCGAGGCACAAAAGAAGTCGAAGTCGCCTACCCCTAGTCAGTCACCTGGTTCCAGTGAAGTCTCCAAATCCCAAGAAGCAACTTCCAAGAAACGACCGGCGGAGGATATACTAGAGAACCCCAAGATCCCCAAAGGGCCAAAGGCTATGCAACGGGCTCAAGCAGCCACTGATATACAAAACGTGATGCCACAGGGCATGAACAACATGGCAGGCATGATGCCCAACATGATGCAATTCCCGATGAATCCTATGAATGGCTTCGGCCAGCCCAACGTGAATATGGCCATGATGATGGGAATGAATCCCATGATGAACCCAATGATGGGTATGAACGGAATGATGAACCCGGCAGCTTTCCAAGGCATGAACAGTAACGGCATGTTCGGAGGAAACTTCGGAGGAATGGGTAATATGAATAGAATGGGAATGAATGGTGGCTACAACGGTCAGACTCAGCAACCTTACAGACCCAACTTCACGACGCCAAATAACGACAACGACGCATATTTCCGCAAACCTGTCAATCCCGGACGACACCAGAACAAGCAACGCAGAGTTCGTCCTAGCGACTATAGGGAACTTTGAGGCCGGTATCTCTGATACCGAGGATGTTATATCTCGTCCTTTTTCACACGACGCATGACCTTTTTTATACAACCACATCGGTAGTTTTCTCTTCTACGACTGTACATTATACAACTACACCTCATTGCATCTCGATTGATAGGGTCAGTCACGCAGGCGTTGGTTCAATAGGGAGTCCACGGTTGGACACACAAGAAAGGGAAGACTGGCCATCAGGGAATCCGGCGTTTGGTGTTTTCCATCATCATCATCGGCATGATGTTTGTTTCTTATCGGAGCTGCAGTGGCAGCAGGGACGAGAGCTAAGAAGGCGGCGGACGGTGGATGGGACATCAGTGCTGTTTATGGTTTTGTTTTTGGTTCCGTCAGGGCCGGGTTTGCATGAGCCCGGGGCGATACGATCATGATACTGTCTCATTTGGGTGTGCTGTGGTTCGGTGCGGTGCGATACAGTGCGATTACGGGCTTGTTCTTCTTCGGGATAGAAGAGGAAAGGGAAAGGGGACGGGGAAGGAAACAAAAGTTACAGTAGAGAAAGACTTCAAGATGGCAGGATTCGGAAGCTAGACGGTACGAATCGAAGATAATCTCGCTGAATGCTGATTACCCCTCGCCCGATGTGTGTGTGTGTATTGTACGCGGGAGCTTAGTTGAGAGTACAGACAGACAGATAATACAGTCAATGGTTCGGCGCCCACCTAACGTAGCCTTCCTTTAAAGCGATCTCTTCCACGGTGAATGCTATTGTTTGATTCCCGTACATTGTCATCGTTGTTTATATCCCCATCTTACATCTCTTCCGTGAGATGATGACTCTGTGATTGCAGTAAAATGCCTAAGCCATCATCCTGACGTCAGCTACAGTTCTACTTTAGGGAGGAGGGAATAATATATTCTCTATCCAGGAGGTGCTGCTAAAGACTCATGCTGTACAATACAGTACATCCAGAATACTTAGAAATTGGTGTATTTTCAATGCCAGGTACCTAACCCACCGTATGTACGTGGTGCAAGTGGCATTCGGTCCTATGCTACGAAATAGTTGACACTTCATCACTACCTACACAGCACATCTGGCGAACAAGTCAACGGCTCAAAGGTAATGCATTAACTCATAGCAGTTCACATCCATTTCGTAGGCTCATTTACTATTCGGGCACTTAATACTGCCTCACATTCACATCCACAAGTTCACGATGCATTAGAAGTAGTAGTTTTCAGTTTGATGAATAGATTCAAAAGTCCTCTATCCACCGAGCGGTGGCAGCTATTCCCTAGTTGACAAGATTCTGCCTTCCCAATCCATCCGTAGTAGTGTCTCTCCTTTTCTTTTTCTTTTTTGTTAAGAGGTAGACGAATGATTATTTACATTGTATTGTAATGGTGGCTTGCTCAGACCTTCACAGTCCGGCCGGATCCGAGACCACTTCTATTTATCCTTTCTTGACATCCCCAAAAGCCGTCGCCGTTTCAGCTCCCCGGCGGACGGTCTCGCTGTGTTTCGCTAGAGCAGGCTTAGTCTCGGACGGGGAAGGGGGGTGAAACTAAGTGCTTCCGGTAATGTTGTCGGAAACATACGGAACGATCGCACGATTCGGATCTCCCGTCTTTCGACGGGCGTCTCTCGATCGTGGGGGCCGTAGCATCGACCCTGATGGGTGGGGCGCATCGGGTGCGGACAGGGCTTCGATCAATAAGAACCAGCTTATGATCACGCCTGCCGCGAAAGAAACCCGTGCTGATGCAATGGAACAACTAGACGGGCAGAGCGAATAGAAAATTTTTGCTGCTCTATGCCCGTTAATGAGCGAACGGCCTCGATATCTCGTATCTTCGGCCTTCTGGCGTATTATATGCTGCTTCGTGGGACCCCCCAAGGGGTGCAAGTCTTTACGCGCGGACCACGATGCCGTTTCGGCGGGAGTTGCGGGGGACGTAGTTCTCTTCGTCACCGCTGGAGCAAGAGGAGTCATCGTCGCTGTAGCCACATCGGCTGCCACCGCAGTCGATCTTGACGCGGTCACCCTTGCGAGTGATACCGTATCGCTCGCAAGTGCAGTTGCTGCAGTCCGAGGCGGGAGTGCTGTAGCCGGAGAGCGATGAGCTGGGTGATGAGCTGTCCGAGCGGTAGGACAGGCTGGAGCCGGATGAGGAGACGGGAGAGGTGGAGAAATCGGTGATGATGTCCTCCTCGTCGAAACCAGCGCTGCCGAAGCGTGCTGTCAGTTCCTCGATGGTCTCGTCGTCGCAGTAGTCAGCATCTAGGATGTGACGGGTTGCGTGGGGGGACCTGGGCTTGGGGGCAACGATCTGCGAGACGGAGAGAGGTCGGCCCTTAGGAACATCGGAGTGCTTGGAAGACCGGTGCTTGTCCTTGGACGATGATGTGCTCTTTGACGAGCTCTTGCTGGAGCTGTGAGACTTGGATGAAGACTTGCTGGACTTGTCCTTGGGAACATCAAGGATGTTCAGTTCTCGGCCGGTAGTGGGCTCGACGGTCGACGGCTCACTGGGGTTGTGCGAGACGTGGTATCCATCAATGATGTAGTAGTACCAGTATCGCTGGCCAGCCTCGAGGTTGCCCTGGAATCGGAAAGTTCCCTTCCACGAACCTGATTTGCTGGAGGTCTTGTCCTTGGAAAGGGGGATCTGGCCAACGTAGTTGTCCCAAGAACCGAGCAGGTGGACGGACTTAACGCCGGAAGAAACGCGAAGAGAGAATGAAAGTTGGAAGGTCGCCATTTTAATTAATATGTTATTGCAAAAATTGTCGTTTCTTAAAAAAAATTTAAGGGGCGTTTTTCGAGCAAGGAAAAGCTAGTTTTTCGTTCTATTAGGGGGTATAGCGGTAGTGAATAGGCGTATAGTTGACCGGCAACTAGTATTATGGTGTATATATTTTTCTTTTTTAGGTAAGTATTAAGGTAAGAGCACAGCTCTTGTGTATTAAGAAGAGGAAAAAAAAGAAAGGGGATTAGAAGAAACAAAGAACTAGCTTTTGGTGTTTGAGTGCTTGCTGAAGAAGAAAGAGAGGAAAGGGGAAAACGACAGAGGGAAGGCTGTCGTATTATATGAATGGCGGCCGTACAGAGAAGCCAGGGTGCGGCCTAATATCCAGACCAACAGATTTGGATTGTTTCCTAGCCTACCTGCCTGCGGTGCGGACAAGATGCCGCCACGGTCACGGCAGCTGGATGTGCGGGGCCGTCCATCAAGGATAGGAGGGATGGGATCGTGGCCTCTGTTTGGCTGGTAACACACATCTAATTCGATATAATGCCATTTGAGTGCTCATCTTCCACCCTAAGCCATTCTAGTCGTTCGGTGCAACGAAGATAATGTGTGCCGGACTGCATGCTGGCGGTTAAGCCCAGAGTGGAGGGACTTGATAGAACAGTACGTGGGTACAAGGATACTAACCTTGAACAATAAATAGAAACTGGACGGGAAACAGGGCCAAGCTAATCGGGAAAAGGCGACTGGGCGTCTAAACCCCTGCAATGATTGGACAACGGCCACATGCCGGCAGCCAATACCAGTTATCGCCAGTCACATATCACACATCGAGGTGCTGCAGCAGGCGAATCAGAGAGGAAGAAGGCTCTTCTCCATCGAGATGTTCTTCCTGTTTGTTCGAATCGTTCAAAGAAGCCAGGAAGCCAACGTCGGTCTCAACAAACCAGCATGGTTAGCTCCATGTGGACGAATGCGTGGATTTTCCTGCACTCTCATCTGCAGGCCATCATGAAGGCCTCACTAGCGAGGTGATGCAATTCCACCTACTCAGCTCAGGTTAGCTTCGCGAAGAGGCAGCATCCAGTAAAAAAGAGCGATTGTTGATCTGCAAATTTGACAAGGCAATATTCGAATTGATGATATAATATGAGGCGTAATATGATGAAAGGAGGTATATCGCAATTGGATAGAAACCATAATTAGGATTATGTGTTTACTACATGGTAGGTCTTAACTAATGATTCCATCACTTCTGTCACCTTCATCACCTCCGAAGGGATGACGAATGCGCGTGAAGGATCGTGTATTTCGTAGGTAAGGGTACCTCGAGGTAAGTACACTTTCTGTCTTCTGCCATACCCTGCCCGTCGGGAAGGATTCGACAATCTAGAACTTCGACGATTCCTATACAGGTTACCCAGCGGATGTCAGATGCATCGGTTAACTATCGCTACGCTGCTGCTTAGCCGGGCGACGGCGACGGAGTCCATATTAATCCATGGTTGATCTTTCATGCAGGTCATATCACTGCTAGCTCCGGCGGATAGGCGGGATAAATAATAAAGAAATCCACCGTTGCGGCCGTGAAAGTCCGAAGTAACGGTCCATCTCGGACTTGTTTTTCGACTTGTTTATTGACCTGTTTATCAAGTATCGCTATACTACTAGGTATGGTATACGGAATATCTTGGTGGGGTGATTTCAATGCTGCATGCTGCCTGTAGCCCTACTGCAGAAAAAGTGAAAGAGGGGAAAATTGAGAGTTGAGGGTCAAAAGGGTCAGCGTGCTCAAAGTGGTCAAAGTTCCCAGAGTGCAGGAAACAAAAAGTGGAATCACTAGCACGGGAAAATTCCGGATAGCGCTTAATGCCATAGTGTATGCATTAGCGTCATGCATAACTCAAGGATAACTCAAGGATAACTCAAGGTATGCAAAAACCAATATGGGGCGTCTCTATCTCTAACCTCTGAATGGTCCGGAGAGCCTGCCTTAATCACATGACTCCCCTTGGCACAGCGCGTCCATGCAAAGCAACAGCATCGCGTATGCAGTTTGGTAATCACGCACTAAAAAACATGAACGCTGTTTTATTTTTGCGCTGCAGGAACCTGGAAAGAATGAAGTATTGAATCCGCTTTGGGATCCACTAAGGTATAGAACCCACATCTACACACCTCCACATTTACACACCTCCACTACATACACACACACAAATCGGCTCTTTACCAAGATCGTACCCATCTATCCCCGGTACCCGCCCTTCTTTTCGAAGCAAGGATGACTATACCTCTGATGGGACTATATAGTTTTATCCCTCTCTTAGGAAGTCTGTCAGGTTCGCTAAACCGGGTAACAAGCCTTGCCCAGGTCCCATTACTACGGTGTCTAGCGCGGTTCTGGCGCTTATTAGTCCCTTGTAAATCCTTCCGAGTGTTACTATGTATGAGAAGGCGATCTCGACTGTAGTAAAGTGTCCCCGTGGATAAGGAATAATGTACGTAGGGTATCAACACGCGCGTATCGACATGGGCTAACAAGTCGAAGCGCATTTACCAAACCTCCTGGGAGTACGCCATCATGTCCGCAACGGAACATTCCGTAGGAGAAGACCTCGTCAGCTCGGTCACGGAGTACGTCAGGTCGTATATGTCGAATTACGACGGCTCTCATGATTTCAACCATATCAAACGCGTTGTAGGACTTGCCAAATACATCCATGACCACTCACCCGACACCACCTCGCGAGACCCACAGGTTATCATCTTAAGCGCCCTTCTGCACGATGTAGGAGACAAGAAATATCTACAGCCGGGTGAAGATGCTTCAACCCTGGTGTGCGAGCTCCTTCGATCTTTAGGTGTAGCGGAGCAACTTGCGAAGCGGGTTCAAACCATTTGCCTAGGTGTTAGCTATTCGAGCGAGATCAAGGATCCGGCTCGAGTTCAGGATCTCATCAAGACTCACCCTGAATTGGCCGTAGTCCAGGACGCCGACAGGCTTGATGCTATCGGAGCGATCGGGGTTGGAAGGGTCTTTACGTTCACTGGTGCTCGGACGAAAGCCTCCATGGATAATGCCATCCAGCATTTCCACGACAAACTAATAAAACTCGAGAGTATGATGAAGACTGACGTCGGGCGAGAGCTTGCCAGAGCAAAAACTGAAAAGATGCAAGAATTTCTCAAATGGTGGGACGAGGAAGAAGCATTTTCTAGCAGCTTTCCCACCCCTTAACATATATTCCCTCCCCGCTATCATTATCATCCATACATTCTTTGCGCGTAGCCTTCTTGAATTATAATTGGAAACCTTATGGCAAAGACACCCTTTTCAACCTAGTTATGCCTTTTTCCGCAGAGAAGAAGTTGGCGCATTCATGAACATCAATCATGAAAGCGTGCCTCTGGTCTCATTTCCAACTACCAGCTCCCCTCGCTCACGAGTACGTAAGACAAAATGGGCTGGCCTGTAGGTCCATTACTTCACTGATATTCACCATTCCTCCTACACCACCAAAGTTCATGACAAAGCCCAAGGTGATGTTCGTATAAGGTTTATCGCCAAAATAGTTGTACGGATACGCCCACTGTGTATCAGGGCCCCCTATTTCCGACTTTCTTATTTCCCAGTCTGTTCCGTGGATTAGCAATTTGGAATCTGGGTTAAGATAACGCATACCATTTCGCTGCCAGGTATCCCATAGGCGATCTATAGCGCAATGGTGAACCCAAAAGATAGGGTCGACTGTCGAGGACCAAGTATTCGCCATCTAGGTAATACAAGATAAGCCACACGAAGAGGTTTGTTAATTATGGCTTTCTTACATCGCCAAGCATACCACCGATGCCCAGGTGTCCACCACCGTGGACCGACACTGCTAGGACGCTAAGGGCAAGACCTTCGATCCGGTGGTCGAGTTCGAAAAAGCTACTTGACTTCAGAACGAAATTGACCATATCCGCATTTAATGATCGTGACATCAGCCAGGGACTGATATCTCGGCGAATACAATGAGGAGTATATTCAGTATGCCTCCCAGGCCCCATTGACGCGTTAATTCCGGCAAATGGTCCATCCGTCAGACAGCCTTGAATTAGTCTCTGTTAAATAATCATCTTACGAAAGAAGCATTTATTGGTATATACGAAATGACTCACCGCCTCCTGACCTCCCAGGTATATCTATATCAGTTACCCATTCGTCCGGAAAGATGCTGATGTCCTCGATGTAATCACCGTTTCCTTATAGCCGCTTAGTCTACGTTCTCTAGAGGATCTCACAATTTCTTGATTTACCTCCAAACCCGTATTCAGGGTCGAAGATGGGCGAGCCCGAGAGGGATTCCACGTCAGCGACGTCTTGTGTCCAGTCTATTGCTCTCATTCATCAGCCGTGTTCCATCCTTTGCGGCAGAGATTTATATCACAGACCCCAATATCTTCACAAGTTAATAAGTCCGTATTCGATATTTCTAGTAAGAGTATACCCACGGTATAGAGCCCTCGTACGAGCATTCGCTCCTAAGGGCTTGTTCGAATAGCCATAAGAAGGATCGGTGCCATCTGCTCGTATTAACGGCATATAGGGGTCGTTATGGGAGGGCTTGTCTTACGGTAAGAAATGTCCCTTGAAGTCCATCAATATCCTTCTTTAAGTATAACGATCTAGACAACTTACGACCCAATGGATGTAGTCTGCTTGGCTAATATGTAACGCAACGAAGTCATCGTATCGAGACTTAACTCCGGAGAATGTATTAGACGTTTCTCCTGGTTTAGATTGAAGGCATTTCACAGCTGAGGTGAAGCCTAGCCGCTCGTCTTGAGATAGCGTTCTCCTTTTCGAATTACGATCCTCATTAGCTAGTGATCTACTTGCAAATTCGTTCATGCCAGAATTGGAAAAGACAATTGGTGGCTGGACAAACCATTCATTCCTAACATAAGATGTCTCGCATAGTTCTTCGGATTGCCTCAATCGTATTCGACCCAAGGCAATATTTACGATAATACAAAAGACAATAAGCGAAGAAGTAAAGGTCCACATGATATCGCGATCTGCAGATATACAATTTAGGCATAATGAGGACCCAGTATCTTGGGAATTGGAAGCAAGCCATTCTATATAAACCACCACACCGGGTCAACCCAGATAAGTCGCCTCGTGGGTGCGCGTGGCTCTGCATTAACTTTTTAGAGATTTTCTTATCATGAATTATAGATTGAGGTAAAATGTGGCAAATAACGTAAGGGATGCCTGCGCGAACAAGCTTAAACGCTGGCTGGAATGACTACCTAGAGCTAACAACGAATAAGCAAAGGCAATATGACAAGGCTCAACATCTCCCGTATTTCCTTGTACGGACCGACGCTGGAAGTAGGTGCCTGAGCGGGGAGGAGTAGACAGTAGGCAGGTACCTCTTCCAACCAATGATTTTTGATCCGATATGTGCTCCAAGTCCCTAAGAACGATAATATGCCTGACGTCTATGGTCGAGGTAACGAACCCGACAGACTGTTTCCTTCCACGACTAGTGGTAGCATTCTCCACCTGCAGACGCGGCACACATTAGTCCTTATCAGAACCGAACCTACACCAATGTTTCGGCCTAGAGACTAATAAGTAGAGAGCCTATGATACGAAACGTTGACGTTAAATTGTATCTGGCATATGCTTCGGGCTTCAAAAAGCCAAGGTTTAGGTACGGGTCATGGAGACCCGAGACAGAAGCAGCACAAAGTCCCCATGCTTACTTAAGAAGTCCCTTGGTAGTAGAGGGACTAGCTTCGAGTAACACATCGTTCATTGTAAGAAGTAAGACTCTCTCCCTTCCGGTTGTTAGGACCCTCGATCTGCCTTCCACGAGGATACCACACCGATCCAAGACTCCGCATCGCGGTGGCCCGCACACAAACAGATAAGTATAATCAAGACCCAAGACGGCGGATCAGCCCTTCTTAGACAAAGTGTAATAACGACGGACCAGCGGTAAGGGACCCCGCTTACCTCGCTTTCGCTAACAGACCAAAAGAATGTAGCCCGCAAGGCGGAGCGTTGTAATTGCAAAAGCAAGAAAGCAATTATTACCTCCCAGGTAGTTACTAGTACTTTTAGAGTATTTCACCTAGGGCAATCAACCAACTGTGGTGGCAAGCCGTTAGCCTACCTAAGGCGTAGCGCAAGCCTCGTCGGCTGATCAGATGAGATGGAGTTCACGTCCATTCCCAAGCGTACATATAAACACACTGCTTCCCGGGACTTCGATTCGAAGCCGCTCCTCGCCATGTATAGAGCGGATCTGGGGGATTGACGCCCGTTTACACCACCATTACCCTCAAGCTTGAGATGGAACCCACCAGTAGCCTAGATGAGCGCAGTCAGAGAGAAGTCGGTATCAATGGGTGGCTTATGGGGTTCTCGGCTATAATCTATGCCCTGAGGCTTTTCGTTCGCGTACGCATCACGAAATCGCCCGGTCTCGACGACGTACTCGCGGGCGTCGCCTGCGTAAGCTCAACCTACCTACACCTATTATCCTAACTCATATCTTCTAGAAAATATATGTATGTACTAATGAAGAAGAGCTAGATTCTGCTTATGCTGCAATCGGGGATGGATATCCAGAGTAGGTCTTTTTCTTTATATTCATGAGACGGAGAGGAGAGGTGTTAGACCATGATGCTAACTAACGTTGCTGCTAATAAGCTGTGCTGCTTGGGCACATAGTTCAAACAGGCACCGCACCGGAAGCTACCCAACTTAGATTCTTCACGGTGCGTCTTTTCGCCTAGACGTTGCCTTGAAATCGCGTTTGTTAATGCTGATGGATCTTTCTAGTTGCTGGCGACCGAGACGCTCGTTTACTTTTGGACCATCGCTACGGTGAGGCTCGCGATTCTTGCTTTCCTGCCTCGAATTGTCAGAGACAGTAGGTATTCCGACCATGACATCTAGATAATTTTGCTCGGGACTGAGACCATGATGTTCAGGATGCATTAGTAATATATCATGGGCAGCAGCAGCAACAATCCTCATTCAAACGATCGCTTGCTTCATATACAGACTTCTCGAGTGTCACCCAATTGCGTACGTCGCCCAACGTACATACTTCAAGCCTTCCTTGCGACTTGCCCAAGTCAAACGCTAACACGTATGCTGATGTTAGGGATATCTTCAAGCCTCCGATGCTTCCGGGGCTTCAATGTGCCGGTATGAGGAAGAATAATAGGTTGATGCTAGGACACGGTATAGTTGGCGTCATTATGGATGGAGTTCTCCTGATACTACCCATTTGGATCATATGCAACAAGATGATATGGTCCAAGAAGATGATTCAGATCGTACTGGTCCTCAGCGTCGGGGCGTGTGGGGTGATTATCGGTTCTATCCGTCTAGTCATAATATCGAAACTAGACTTTTCTTCTAGCGGTTTGTGCGTCGCACTCCTCCTTTTTCTTCTTTTTCTCTTCGTTCCTCAAAGCTCAAAACTAATGCTTCTCCTACCTGGCATGTAGTCTTTCCAACATGCACGCCCTAGGAACCTGGACCGCGCTCGAGGGCCATATCGGGCTATGGTGCGGCTGCTTCCCCGCGCTGCAGGCAATCCTGCGCTTCGCCCCTTGCGCGTCCAACAGGTTCAACGCTGTCAGCTCGATGAACAGCGCCGGCCCTAATAAGAACAGGAACGCGACCGGGACTGATGCGACGACGAGAGCATGTCGAGGAGGCAGGAGGAGTTGTACGGTGGCGATGGGCAGCGAGAGCCAATGCGCAATTGTATTACCGGACATGGAGAAATCTGAGACGGGAGCACGACATGTAGATGCGTCTGCTGTATAGCATACTTCAAGTACCTAAGGTTTTCGGTGTGTTGGAGCCCTGCGATATAGGAGCTCAGGGGGCATTACCGGTCGTGAGACTTATTCCTCTACCCTTCCATATGGATCGTCTCTCTGTATTAATACCTTACATACCTACGTACCTAAGTTACCTCACATACAAGCGTTGGATATCTGGTTTAACATTCTAAAACTTCAACTTCGACACCCTCGAATTTAGTTTGCAGTGCAAGCTTTATTATACTTTCGTCGCACTTGACTGGGAAGGGGGAGAGGATTTGAGACCTGGCGAAGAGTTGAACAGATACCTGCTTGCTGTTATTTCCATAGCCTTTTCTTTCAAAGGCCTTTTCCAAAACTGTACTCTTACTTTCTAATAGGTAATATCTAATATATATATACATATATATATAATAAGCTGAATCATACCCGGCTTTCTATATTGCAGCTATAATAGCTATTTTATTGACTATATGAGAAACCGTACCTTGCATTAGATCATCTCTAGACAGCTTTTATCGATCACGATAACCAGTAATTACAAATCTGCCTAACCACGTCTCAAATTCCCAAGTAGCATCAGCTACGGAACCCGTCGTTTTCGTCGTCCGCCAAGCCGATATTCTGGTGGCGCTACCACCCATCGACCAGCTGCTGGCTAGCTAAGCCCGATTGTGGTAGGATGTAACCGTATTCCTGTAGGCGGTTGTTTCTTACTGCGGGTTGGCCCCCTCCTTCTATGTATGACGGACCTATTTATCAACCGAAGCTGTTGGTGCTATATACTTAGACCCCCAAAATCTTACTTATGCGCCTGGCCCAATGGGCTTTCTCTTACTGCACAGATGAGTAGGTTTCTGCAGAGCCTGTGTGGGCAGGTCGCCGATAGGTAGGTAGGCTTAGGTAGCCTTTCGATTTTCGTATTCCATAGTCCAGCTTGGGTCTGATCTAATGCTGTGATCGATGCTGACCTTTCTTTCTTTTTCTTTTCGCCCGCCATTTATGCTGGGCATATTGTCGTGAAAGATACTGAACGAAAACTCCTTTTTCATCCATCTCGATTAGCCACGGCTTCTAGATGGCAGTTTTCTTTTCTTCATCATACAAGCGTGTATAACATTGTAATTGGTACACCGGATGCCCTTTATATCGCAGGTGCAGTGATACGGTTATAGACTGGATTTACAAGACTGGCTGTCGCTCTGACAGCCATCTATCCTTTGGTACCTACACAATGGCGCCTTATTTCCATCCTCCCACCTCCGCCGCTGCCATGCTGCTCGTCGCAGCCCTCGCTACGACTATTAGCGCGGCGGTCTACGACAACCTAGCTGCACTAGACAACGCGGCGCTATTCCCTCAATCGACCAGCATGTACGATCCCGGCCTCGGCCCGCGCCGCTTCCTATACGGCACGCCCGCGGTCCCCGCCCCGCCCCCGCCCCCCGGCAAGGCCAGACGTCAGGAGCAGGCAACGCCGTGCCCGGCGGGCAGGCACAGCTGCCTCGATATCGGACCCGTCGGCGCCGACCTCTGCTGCGCCAACGACGAGTACTGCTACCTGAACCCGAGCTGGGCGCCGCGGTGCTGCCACCTGGGGCTCACATGCGACTCGCCGTGCGGCGAGTCCCTGCGGTACTGCAACGGCACGGCGACCGCCACGCGCACGGTCGGCACCTCCCCGACCACGACCCTCTTCGGGGAGACCAGCGTCACCCCCGCCTGCTGCGGGCGGCCGTGCTCCGGCACGTTCTTCTTGTGCCAGGAGGGCTTCGGCGGCAAGTGCTGCGGGTTCGGCTCCAGCTGCGGGTCCGGCGGCAGGTGCCTGTCTCCGCCCACGTCGTCCAAGACCCCGATCACCTCCGCCGCGACGGGGTGCATTCATTGCCCCACGGGCGGCGGGTGCTGCGACGTCGGCAGCACTTGCACGTCGAGCCTGGTGTCCGGGACGTCGACGGCGCAGCTCTGCGCCGCGAACATAACGGTCGTCAGCAACGAGGGGCTTCCCGAGGGCGCGCGAGTGGGGATAGGAGTCGGCGTCGCCGTGGGCGCGTCGCTTATCATCGGCGGGATAACGTGGTTCTGGATCCACCGGCGGCGCGCGGCCAGCTCGCGCCGCGACGGAGGAGGAGGAGGCACGCTGGCCGGATCCGGGCCCGAAGAGCCGGATCTCGCAGGTCCGTTCCTCCCCCCCGGCAGCGGCGCGGGCACCATGTCGGACGTCACGAGTCCGTCGAGCTGGACGGGCATGAGGCCGCGGCTGCACGAGGACGGGCTTGCTTACAGCTATTACGGGCCCGACGCCGTACCGGGGCCTTATACGGATCGCGAGGGCACGAGTACCCCCAGCAGGGCCTACGGCATCGAGTCCCGGTCAAGTCCCGGGTTCTCCGACCAAGCCGCGAGAGCGGCTAACCGGTACCCGGACGCGCCGGAGAATATCGTCCGGCCTGTAGAGATGGACGCGCAGTTAGAAAGGAGGGTGGAGCTCGGCGGCATCGGATCCCCTATCCAAGAAAACGTTTCCGGCGCAAATGGCGCCGCGGCGGCTAAAGAGGAGAAGCAGGAGGCGTATGAGTTATACGGGAGCCCCGTGGGTTCGCCTGAACCGATGACCATTGAAGAAGCAGAGCAACACAGAGATGGGAAACCCCCGATCACAAAGTAGAGAAGAGTGGGCACGAATGAGCATGTGAGCATGTGAGCATGTGAGCATGTGATGGACTACTGGTATACTTCTACCCTAATCCTATCTGTAAAGAATGCATACCTCCTAATGCAATTTAATTTTGAATGAATACGAGTGGATATACCCTTCAGTCTACGGACAAAACGCCTTGCCTCGCCTTTGCCTTTGCCTTTGCCTTTGCCTTAATCCCCCTTAACGCCAAGCGTAAACATAATGCGACTGCAGCAGACAATTACTATCATCCCCCCTTGAGACGTACCTACCTAATTCCACTCACTATCCCAGCCAAATTCCTCCCGGCAGAAAAGAAACGAAATCTCGGGATAAAGCACGTTTCAGCCGAACAAACCACACCCCCTTAACTCCCAGAAAATGATGGGCCGTTTCGCAACGGGATAACAACAATTTAGATCTTCCTGTTCTCAGGCCTGAGCCCCTATCCCCGGTTAGACCACGACACCTCCAAACGGCGTATTCAGCCGCAAGTCCTCGACCAGCTCCTGGACGCTGTTCAGATGGCGACCGAGCAGGGCCTGCTTCTCCTCCTGAGTCCTCGTCTCCGCGACCCCGGCAGACGACGATCTCGGGCGCGGGCTCCCGCCGCCGCCGCCGCCGCCGCCCGCTTTCCCGACGCCGGCGAAAGCGAACGCCTTGGCGAGCTTGCTGGGGCTGCGGGCCTGGAGCAGAGGGGGGAGGACAGCAGCAGCGGCGGGGTGGTCGTGGGAGGGGGCGCGGGCGCTGGGGATGGAGGGGACCTCGGGCATGAGGTAGAAGTAGAGGAACTCGACGAGCTTGAGCTTGACGTCGCGGCTCGTGCAGCGGTTGCGGAACAGCGAGGTGATGGTCAGCAGGCCGTCGAGGGCCTCGAAGGTGCGCGTGTTGCGCGGCGCGTCGATGAGCGCCGTGACGAGGGTGACGATGGTCGCGGATTGGATTGCGGGGCAGAAGTCGGGCTCGAGGAGGTCGAGGAGGAGCTGTGGAGGGGGAGAAGAGTGCGAAGGTTAGTTTTATATGGGTAATTAAAAGTAGGACAACGACTAGATAGGTTAGGTAGGGATACATACGTTCATATGCATCTCGCGCGAGAATAAGGCCTTGCTCGGAGGGTGTAAAAGCATGACGCCCTGAACCAAATCCAAAGCGCTTAAGATGAGAAGGTCATTAGAGCCGTCACCGCCTCTCGCTAGGAGGCGGTCGAGGGTGTTAACCAGGCGCATAGCGACGTTCCATTCGAATCCTTCCTGCAGCTTGAAGAACTCGTAAAAAGCCGGGTCGTCGGTGATCTCCTCGAGGGTCTTGGGGGGTAGCGGTTCCTGCTCGTCATGCTGCGAAACGACCGAACCGCGGCGTTCTTTACTCTGTGATCGCGATAGGCAGATATTGGCCAGTAAGCCCTCGACCTGGCGTAGACCCTTGCGGATCTTGGGGCCGTCGTAGGAAGAGAGATTGTCGAACGCGAGGGAGAGTAGATTCTCCATAATTTTTTTTTTTTTTTTTAATTTTTTTTTTCTGATGGCGACTTGTAAGTACTTTCGAGTGGCTGCAGTGGCTTTCGGTAAGATAAGATGACAAGGCTAGCTTCGGTTGGAGGGGGGTATGATGTAGTGTATGCAATGCGACAAGCTGCGATGCTAATAACAAGGATTCGGAAGCTCTGTGCTGTGTCCAAAGATAGAACAATAAGAAATACGCCAAGAAGTGCTTGTTTGCCACGGCGGTAGGTTGTTAATACAAGAGGATGAAGAGAACAATTGAGGGCATCGCAATGGGGATGATTTCCCAACCTCGAAGAAATCAGCAATAAAAAGAAAAAAAAAAGAAAAAAAGAAGAAGATGAAAAGTAGGTAAGTAATAATATGCAAGCCCAGTGTCTCATTTTTGGATCAGTGGTTCTTGATGCGATAAGTGGTAGCTACAAGAGTTGACAACTGTTTAAGTGGGGAGCTATCGTTAACACGGCAACGGGGGTTAGCTACATTCCAGCTGTCCGGTCATTTAACGGGCATTGGCTGCATTGGTGCTTCCTAGAGCTAACAGGTACCTACCTAGCAGTGCCATGTAGCCTAGCCTAAGTACGTTTAGCCTTATAATTAGCCTGCATATGTACAACATGCTCTACGAAAAAGCCGTTAAAGCGACAAGAGTCCTTTTGTAAAAATATGTACTTATTATACAGGTATTTAATGGGAAAAGTAATGTCGGTTCCTTTTCAATTATATCATGACTTAGAAACTATTCATCTTGTAGTGAATAGTTATCCGTAATATGTCTAAGACAAGACCCATACCATTTCATGAGCACCCAAGTGAGGTACAAAGTCAATACAAGTTGGAGGCTGGGGATTGTAAGTGATGCGGGGTAATTATTACTGATAGATTGGAGATATGCAATATGCTTCCAAGTACCTTACCTGTACCTAGGTACCTCTGTCACTACCTGTCACTTTCAACTTCCACTCAAGCATGTCTTGCTTACGTACATGTGTATTACCACGGTAGGTACAGAGTTACCTATGAATGCCTTACCGGTGAGCTTTAACCGCCGTGCCTCCAACAAGCTTAACCCAAACTTTCTTTTCCCGTCTATCAATTCCAAAACTCATCCCTCAGGGTCTCATTATAAATCCTACTTATCACATATATCTACTTATTTTATTTAACCTCGCATTGTTAATCAGGAAGGTCAGCCTACGTAAAAATATACCAAGACGACCTAAACTGCCTTCCATATATTTATATTTATATACCATAGTACATATATATCTCGGGTGTTACCCGCATTCACATGAAAATCCCAAAAGCAAAGCATACTAAAAAGCTAATTGGTTTACCATTCAATTTTGCGCCGCATTCCACTTTCCACTCGGTTCGCCCCCCACTTATTCCCCGTCGGCCCCGTCTAGCCCGTCCAGTTACAGTTTGCGCCGGCGCAGAGCTAGGCAACTATAATCAAATCAAAAGCTGCCTTTTATTGCCTTTTACTGCCTTTTACTGCCTTTAACAACAAACTGGCCTCCCCCTTAAAATAAGCCTCGGAACTTTGTCTTCTAACAAGAAACAAGAAACAAGAAACAAGAAACAAGAAATAGGAAATAAGAAATAGGGATCCTCTTAAACTTGAAACTATGGTTCCTAACACCAACAGTAACAGTTCCGTATCTAACAGCTCTGGGTTACTGCAGTCGCCCAATGCTATCCCCCCTAGAACTTCCTCAACAGGTTACATCACTCCTCTTTCACCAGCCAAGTCTGTTCTACGTCCCGTTCCCGAATCCGACTGGCTAGGTCAGAATAGTAACCGTCATCAAAGAGGCTTTTCCAATTTTGCTGTTCCTATCACAGGTATGCATACTACAGGTCCACAAGACCCTGCGCGCTATGAGACAGAGGACTTGAATTATACTTCGCGGAAAACCTGGACAGATCAAAAGGAAAGGGTCCTTATGGGTCCCTTCGATTACCTGTTCGCCCATCCCGGGAAGGACTTCCGCACACTCATGGTCAACTCCTTCAATGCCTTGCTAGAGGTACCTCAAGAAAGTCTCGATGTTATTACAAAAGTTGTCGGTATGCTACATACCGCATCCCTACTTGTCGATGACGTCGAGGACAGTTCGCTGCTTCGAAGAGGTCTCCCCGTTGCTCACAGCATCTTCGGTACCGCCCAAACCATAAACTCGGCCAACTACGTCTACTTCTGCGCCTTGCAAGAACTGCAGAAACTCAAGAATCCCAAGGCCATCAGTGTATACACGGAAGAATTGCTAAACCTCCACCGCGGTCAAGGCTTAGATCTTTTCTGGCGCGACACTCTCACCTGTCCTACCGAGGAGGAATACCTCGAAATGGTCGGAAACAAGACCGGCGGGCTCTTCCGTCTGGCTATTAAGCTTATGCAGGCCGAATCAAGCTCCCCCATTGATTGCGTTCCCCTAGTCAACATACTCGGTATCATCTTCCAGATTCAAGATGACTACAGGAACTTATCTAGCCCGCAATATGGCCAGAATAAGGGGCTCTGCGAAGATCTAACCGAGGGGAAGTTCTCGTTTCTGATCATCCACAGCATACGCACGAACCCGTCAAACCTCCAACTTTTAAACATCCTTAAGCAAAGGACGGCAGACGAGGAGGTGAAGCGATATGCTGTAAAGTATATGGAAAGCACGGGGACTTTCGAGTATACGCAAAAAGTAATAAGCACTCTGGTCGAACGGGCGAGGAAGATGGCAGACGAGCTTGACGCTGGTAATGGGAAGAGCATAGGCATCCACAAAATCTTAGATAAGTTAGTGATCTAAAAGGCACCACGTCCTAGCAAGACGATGAAGCGGCGAATATCTATTGAAGGAAGAGCGGTGGAAGCTATATAAAAGGGTTTTATGGTTCGTCCTTTCCTATTAGGGTGGGGAGGTTTGCGGGAGCGAGCTCGGCGCGATTTAGGATACCCTCATCTCCTATTTGTTAAAGATAGGGGAAATATGGAAATGTGTTGACATTATTGTAGCTCTATTCTTTGGTGATTATTAGTCTTCAGAATAGCGAAGGTTTGGACGAATTCCTAACACAATTTCAAGATATAACGGATATGTTACTACATGTCACGATGCTGTATAGAATTATGCCACTCTACCATGCCCCTTTTCAATAGAATAGCGAGAACAGGAACATGCCTTAGGTACATATGTCAACGGACGACAATCTAAGCGCACTAAGTATCGAAGATTATTTCGTTCCTATTATACCCCTTCTCTGTAAGATCTCAGCAACACACTAGATGAATAACACCATCGAACAACGTGCATCAAATTATGTGCCTTAGCAACCGGGACGTATGGTAAGGCTATTATGCAACCGCTTTGTCAACAGCAATACAAACATGCCCTTATTTGTTGTTACCAGACCACATCGCAGTGTCATAACAATAGGCTGCAACAAGGTCCTACTTAACAGCATGCGCTCCCCCCTAGCCCTCCTCGTGGTTCATCCTGACGCGAAGAAGAATCTATTGTTCTGTAAATGTCGGAGACAGTTAACAGAGAAAGCAAAGAAAAGAAGCACTAAGAACCTTACCTATCCAAGGTACCTCATCCATCAAAGCGAATCCTAGGCCGCGAGCGAAAACCATGTCGGCCACCAGATCCCGGCTCATCGACCTCCCCGTCGAAATCTTCCACATGATCCAGTCGCACATCGCCTCGCCGCGGGACTACTTCCGCCTATCCATCACCTGCCGGACGGCATGGGCCCGGGACGACGACGTGCTAACGTCGTGCATCGTGCGGGACGCGCGGATCCTGCGCGCGCACGCGGCGGGCGGGCCGGGCACCGGCTTCCGGCAGTGGCCGCCGGCGTACGAGCCGATCGTGTACTGGTGCCTGCGGACGCGGCAGGCCATGGACGTGGTGGTGGGCGTGGTGGAGCGGTACTACTGGGCGTACCCGGACGCGGTGCGCGGGTCGCGCGGCTCGCGCCTGCACACGGCGGCCGCGTACGCCATCGCCGCCGGCCACCTCGGGGCCCTCGAGCTGCTGCTCGACATGCACGCCGTGCCCTCCCTGCGCGTCCTCGGCGACATGTACATGACGTGGGCCGTCGAGCTCGCGGCCGACGCGTCGATCGCCCGCTGGCTCGTCGACCGCGGCGTGCGCGTTCGCCCCAGACATATGTTCGTGCTGCACGATAGGAGGCTGGTCCGTTGGGGCACCCCCGAGTGGCACCACTTCATGTACGCTTCGAGCGAGTCCGGCGGCATCAATTTGGACCCTGACGACGACGAATACCGCGATTACGACGGTGGTAGTAGTGAGTGATAAAGGACCGCTTAGTAAGTTCTCAAAGTGTAAGTAGTAGTAGTAGTAGTAGTAGCAGCAGTAGTAGTAGTAGTCGTCTTTCTCCTTAGGCCATGCTATGGTTTTAGATCCAGGTGATCGTGACTTCTCCAGAACTTGAGAGTGCGTTGAGGGAGATGATGCGCTTCTCGTTAGATTTATATACGACGACGCCATCCGTAACTACTCGACCTAGTAGGTATGTAGATATTTGATGATTCGGAGTATTCATTTTTACCTCATTTGATTAACGAGTAAAACTGTCGCATGAAGGAGATTATCTGAGATAAATATGAGGCACCTTTCCAAGATAGAATCTTTTTTACTGTTAGTAGAGGTATTGCCCCTTTAAATATACTTAGCACTTAAGTGAAAGGATAAAGTAATTGTTAACCGAACGTTTATTGAATGTTTCGAATGCTTTGGATATAATGAAAAAGTCACGTATGCGTTCCAGCGAGGGTTTTCCTCTTTACCAACCGTACCCATCTTCTCCGCCTCCATTCGCCTCTCCTGCCGTCGCTATCCTCTCCTTCTTCCCAGCTGGGCTTTTGTGTGACCTTCGCTTTCTCCTTTCCCTTGAGTGGCGTAGGATGCTCGATCACGCCGACTTTTTCTGCAGCTTGCTCGTCGTAAATGTCGTAAACCCATCTCTCGCCCTCGGTTTCGACTTCGACGCCCGTGATGATGCGCTCTTCTACCCACTCGCGACTCCAGAGGTCCAACGCCCACTTCTTCTCGCTCCACTCCCATCCCTTGGGAGGCAACACATCTTCGAAGAACCGTGTGCCAACTGGCCTGTCTCCGGCGATACGCTGCGGTGACAGCGGGTCGTATGGTGCCGCGCTGAATAGCCACGGCTCCCATTCTCCCGCGCTTGAGAGCCGTTGCAGCTCAAATATCTCTACTTCCCTAATCTCCGGTGCGCTGTCAAGTATGACATCTTGTTCGATCCACTGCTCTATCCAACCTCTAGCTTTCTCCTCTTGCGGATGTATGTGCTTCTCATGTGCCGTCTGGAGTTGTCTCTGAATGGCGGGATGGCCGCTACATGTGACCACCCAACCGATCGATAAGAAAATGAACCGCCACGGTAGTATATTCGACGCGATGCTCATGAAGAGGCAGACGACGAACAGGGATACAAACAAGGCGCTGCTCATAGCTTCGTCGCTGAAGTTGGTCCGCGGCACTACCAGGGCTATGATGTTGTCGTGGAGCTGGCTGAAGTCCTCCATACTATTTTGCAAGTCCCTCATATTGCGGAAGAAGTCCCTGCTCAGCTCCTTGACAGGCTTCACCGTGACGGCGGGGGCCAACGGGGGCCCGTGGGGCGAATATCCTATCGCCTGCTCGCTTGACAAGCTGAACTCAGCCGCGGGATGGCGAGCTATAAAGCTCGGTATTAGGACGCCAACGAGGAGAGCTGTCAAGGGTAAAATGGGCAGGAGATAGGGGTCCAGGCAGATAAAGGTGAATACGGCGAGAAACGAGATAGTGTGCGTAGGTTTCCTCCAAGACAGCAAACGGATCACGCGGGCTTGAAAGACGAAGACGACTCCAATACGGGCATTGAAGCGACGGAAGTTATTGGACATGGTAGTAAGATTAAAATTGGGACGGTCTGCGCCCGGACTGCTGGGTTCCTGAGTAGCGTCATCTTGGGGGATCTGGGCGTCGTCGAGCGGCACGACCTGAGATAGCAACTTCTCGACTAACTGGTCCTGGATCTTGGTTTTCTCCTTGAAAGCCGAGAAGCGGCCGCGGAGACCTTTACGCCGGGATGGAGTTTCGCTATCGGAATGATCCCCTGAGATTGAAGGTGTAAGTGGTCTAGGTGGTGAGGAACTTTCAAGGACGATGGAGGGGATAGGCTCGTCACGGTTGGCGAAGACATCCGAACTATCGTCATCCATTTTAACCTGAGAACTTCGATACTACGGTAATATTTGTTGATACGGCTCGCCGGTTTGTGCTATGCCAGGCTTCACGATGACGTATGGGCCAGAACAAAGATCTAGGGAGATTCGAAAATGCATGAACCTTAGCCGGTATGGCTACGAGAACTTATACAATACTCTAGCATTATCTATCGTAGAGATATGTTAATACTACGATGTTTAGCTTGATGAATACTGCATTATAAAGATGAACAGCTGGAATTACGGGGATACGTGAGATGGGAATTACAAGTTTACAACAAGTTGAGACTGATCACATGCCAAAGCTGCCTGATAGGTAGCCCGGTCAGCCCGGTAGCCTTACCTAAGAAATACGTAGCCGGGAGCTGAGCCGACGATACCGCGCGCCGCGTGTTAGGGGTTTTTGATTAGCGTATCGATAGCCGATAGAACAGGGCTGACAGCGCTAAAAAGATAGCGGGGCATAACATTTCTAGGAATTACAGGGGTCTGTCCCTTGAGCTTTCAGAGTGTTAGACAAAAATGTTTCCAACAACTTAACAAACAGCATCTCACATCCTCCATCCTTATACCCGTCACATACCACCGCCGAAAATATGCCAATTACAATTCTGCAACCGGCGCTGGCTCCGGTGCACAGCTCACGAAATGAAACCTACGATTCCGAGTCGGATTCCGACGGCGGCGTTGATCTAGAAGGAGACATCTCCATGCGCCCGGCCAAGCGAGCTCGACGAACAGGCGATGATTCGATCGTGACGCCCGGCGAGGTGATTACAGAAGATCCCCAGTGGATGCGGTACGCGTAGCTCAACTACACACTCCCCAATCCCACACCGCACACCAAGAACGAACCAAAAAACAAAGCTAACGTACCCTTCCTTTTTTTTCCCCCTCTCTACAGCGGCCACGGCACATACACAACCGCGAACCCCCCCGCGATAATATCCTCCGTAGCCGGGACCCTCTCGAAGACGAACAAGCTCCTCTCCGTGCGCCCGCTGCGCGCGCGCTACACGCCGGAGATCGGGGACCTGGTAGTCGGGCGCATCGTGGAGGTGCAAGCGAAGCGGTGGCGGGTCGACGTCGGCGCCTCGCTGCTCGCGCAGCTGCCCCTCAGCGCCGTGAACCTCCCCGGCGGCATCCAGCGGCGGCGCACCGAGACCGACGAGCTGCAGATCCGCACCTTCTTCAGCGAGGGCGACTTGCTGGTCGCCGAGGTCCAGCAGCTGTACTCCGACGGCGGCGCCGTCCTGCACACCCGCAGCCTGCGCTTCGGCAAGCTGCGCAACGGCGTCTTCATGGCCGTCAGCGGCACCGGCGGCGGCGGCGGCGTCGTCCGCGCCAAGCGCCAGACCTTCGTCCTGGACGTGGGCCGCGCGGCGGGCGGAGGCGGGGCTGCGGCCGACGACGCGGAGAAGATCGACGTGGTGCTGGGGGTGAACGGGTACATCTGGGTGAGCAAGCACGTGGAAGGGGAAGGGGCGGCGACGGAGGGGACGGGGCCGGGGATCACGCGGATCGAGGAGAGCGTGGGGCTGAACGTGTACTCGAGCCAGAACGACGCGATACCGGCGGGGACGATGCGGGAGATCGCGCGCGTGCGGGGCGTGATCAACGCGCTTGTCGAGCACGGCCTGCGCGTCGACGAGGAGATGGTGATTACGGGCTACCACGAGGCGGTCGAGATGGCGAGGGCCGACGGCGACGGCGAGGAGACGCTGTATCTTGGGGGCGAGAGGGGGAAGAGGTTGGCTGATAGCCTGGTGGGACGGTAGTGACGGTCTAATATTAAAAAAAAAAAAGGTTGTCTATGAAGATACGGTTGAGTTCGTCACATCATGAGATGATTGATGAATCTTAAGGATCGTCACCTGAAAGCAATGCATTCTAGAGAACACCTACGCATTGTAAAAAAGAGCATTAAGCTGTACGCTAAAGACGGCTACAATATGTTTAATGCCATGTGCTCATGTTAATTATTAGTCGATGCTATTTGCATGTAAGCCATATGTATAACTGAACTGCCTATCAGGACATAAGCTACGTAGTCGTATACTCTTTGGAACGACCCCATCAGCCACCTTCATCGCAATTATACCCCTTTGATCATTGCTTCTCCTTATAGACACATTCTGGTAAGTTGGAAATCAATGGGAACGCTAACATGGGGTATAGGTTAGGTACCTATACATCAGGTAGAAAACGCAATGCAACTCGATACTCGAGACTAACTCGTCTTCTGTGAACTTATCTTACACTAATATAGTAGGCACGCATATGTACCCAGCCTTGATTCCGCACATCAGAGTACAAATCAGAGCTTCGCTCGCGGGGTATCACCTAGCCTGACCAATTAGTTAACTCCGATTCAACAGATTCGATAACGACCAGGGGTGGAGTGGAAGTGATCTCCCTTACATCCGGGCACGTCTTACATCAAAGAGAAACCAACGCCCACATATCACTTCCAAAACTCGAGACCGCGACCAGACCGGTAGCGGGAAAATACAGCATACGCCGAGGTAAGGAGAACGATCCACCGCAGTAACGCACCTTTGGCAGAGGGGCCGCCGAGGCCGAAGATAATCCACAGCCAGTAGCTGAGACCGGAGATAGGCTTGCCGTCGCGGTCGAAGTTAGGCTTGGGGCTGGTCATCCAGATGTGCCGCTTGAAATCGGGCGCCGAGAAGGGCGGATACCGCGGGCGCATCAGCTTATCCATCCAGCCCGGCACTTCAACTATCGTACGCCGGTGCGTGAAGCACTCGAAACCTGCTCGTCCATGGTACGAACCTGTTCCAGATTCTCCAACGCCCCCGAAAGGCAGCGTGGATATTGCGCCGTGCATCCAGGCATCGTTGATCGTAGCACCACCAGAGGTGACATGGCTAAGGACTATCAGGTATAATCAGTATGGTTCCTAGTCACAAAAAGGTGTAGACACTTACTCTTGTCGTTTTCGGCTTTCGACCCAAATGTAGTAAGCGCCAGAGGAGTAGGGTCAACCGTGTTCATGATCTTGATAGCATCGTCGACAGTATCATGAGGAATGATAGACCAGATAGGGCCGAAAGACTCTTCCTTCATCACGGGGTCATCGGTAGAGTCCACGAGAACAACGGTGGGTGAGATATAAAGATCAGATCTATCCGTCTCCCCGCCCAAGACAATCTTGCCATTAGTGGTGTCGAGCATCTTCTTCATGCGGTCGAATTGCTGCTCATTGATGATACGGGCATAATCTTGGCTTGCCTTAGCACCGTTGGGGTAAAAGTCTTTATAGGCCGCGTTGAGATGCTTGATAAAGTCGTCGACCACGTCTCTCTGGACAGTCACATAGTTTTGCGATAAACAGACTTGACCAGCATTAAGCGTTTTCCCCCACATGAGACGCCTTGCAGCGAGTGCTAAGTCAGTAGACTTAGAGATGAACGAAGGGTTTCGACCACCGAGTTCGAGAGTGACCGGCGTAAGGGTCTCTGCGGCCTTCTTTGCGATGATTTTGGCAACATTGACACCCCCGGTGTAGAAAATCTTGTCCCATTTCTCGTTGAGCAAGGCGGTGCTCTCCGGGACTCCCCCGTTAACAACGACGAATGACTCAGGGTCCAGATACTTTTCGATCATCTCCTTCATCACCATAGCGGTTGCAGGGGCGCTCTCAGAAGGCTTAATCACAGCGGTACAGCCAGCCGCAATAGCACCAATAAGCGGTGCGAGATTAAGCATAAGGGGGAAGTTATAGGGGCCGATAATTAGAACGGCACCTAGGGGCTCCTTTCTGATACGGGGTTTCATAGAAGAATAGGTCCAGGAATACTCAAGATTCTTATCGTCCTTTACCCAATCCTTCAGCTTCTTGAGGGTCAAGTTAAGATCGGTGATCAGATGATGAATCTCGGATAAGATGGCATCGTGAGGCGATTTATTCAAATCCTTCTTCAGGGAGGCCTGGAAATTTTCAGTATAGTCTGTGAGACCCCAATATAGCTTTCGAAGTTGCACAAGCCGCCATTCGACATCTTTGGTCTTCTGGGATTGATATGATTGGCGGACTGTAGCAGCAATTTTGGGAATGCTGTCAATTGGTGTCACCTCGAAGGCGGGTATCTTGATATCGGAGGTCATTATTAGGTTAGTTATAATAGTGTTATAAAATAGTGTTATAATGATAGAAATCGAAGGTGTAGGAAATGATGCGAAAAAAAAGTAGCACGAAGGAGGCACGAGAAGAAATACGGATTATTTCTTTTCTCTTAAGGGTTAAAATGACAAGCTGACGCAATGGAATAATAATTGTGAAAGTACCTAGGTATGTAATGTATTATTGGCGGTTCTGTATTCATAATAGGCCGCCTAAGTTTCACTCTATGCTACATGAAATCTGTAAAAGCTTGAGGTTGTTTTACTCTGACCGAGGTTCTTGCCCTTTTCTGTCTTAGACATCTCAGAAGAGAATAGCTGCTGAGTGAAGGACGCTGGGCAAGTACCTAACCTAACCTAAACCACGGCTTGCGCGGGGTCCGAATCAAGACCTGCAGAGTTACCTAGCAGAATGGAACAGCCTATTTCACAAGCTGGATACAGGTAGGTATTGTACGAAGTATGCATTTGCACTGTTATTCATACTGTACTTATTATATGCCTTATGTAAAACAGGAAAATCATAGAGCACAGACCACTTTAGCTTGCCCTATCAGCCTAACGAGAGTCCCCACTTCTTTTTTCGATACACCAAAAAAGTTGATATCAAAATTCAGCGAACTTTTTCTTCCTTTTTTTTTGTTCCTCAGCAATCAATCGCAACGCTTCGCCGGCAACATTAGATCCTCAATCACCCCAACCGACAGACGCAGGATTTGACCTCTTTGCGTTCCTATTCACACTCAGTAGCAATGGCTCCCCAAACAGTATGTATCACATGACACCGCTTTGCTGTTGGCCCAGTCTCTCTGGCAATCAGCGAGATCATGGCGTGAAGCAGTAGGCTAAGGTCAATTTTTTCATCATACAGAAGAAATCCGGCAAGCAGGCCAAGACGACGAAGAAGGTAAGCGTTCCTCCTATAATATATAACCCCAATATATAAAAAGAAAGAAGAGAAGAAAAATAAATGCGGTAGTTACTTACAAGACGCCTTAGTTCGTCATCAACGCCCAGCAGCCCGCCAACGACAAGATCTTCGACACCGCTGCCTTCGAGAAGTTCCTCCAGGACAAGATCAAGGTTGACGGCCGCACCGGCAACCTCGGCGACACCATCACCATCCAGCAGGCTGGCGAGGGCAAGATCGAGGTCATCGCCCACAACGAGCTCTCCGGCAGATACCTCAAGTACCTGTGAGTTTTCCCCTAATCAATCAAGTCCATCAGGGCTTATTTTATATCGTATGAGATGACCATCTCTAATGCTCGTCAAAATACAGGACCAAGAAGTTCCTCAAGAAGATGCAGCTCCGTGACTGGCTCCGCGTCGTCTCCACCTCCAAGGGCGTCTACGAGCTCAAGTTCTTCAACGTCGTTAACGACGAGGCTGATGAGGATGAGGACTAAATGGACCCGGAATCATGACAGATGGCGGATATTGGCGATTGTGTATGGACTCCACGTAGGACAGACACTTCAACTCTATGTATGACAACATAGACTTGAATTCTCAGGAATAAAATCGCCGTTACCAACAATATAACTTTGACTGACTCCCTCGTGTGATTTGTTTTATACACACATTAGATACTTTCCAATTCTTTTCAGTAGTAGCATAACTTCGTAAATGCGTTATATCTCGTATGTATTATGGCAATGCTCTCATAACGCCTTCAAAGGCTACCAAAGCCATAGCATTGGCAGGGAACGCCCTCAAGAAGCACGGCAGAAACCCTCGCCAATACCCCTTAACACCACCCTCTCTATACACAGCCCGCGCGGCCTCCAACCAACTCCTAAACCTCGGCGTCCCATCATTCAGCTTCCCGCCCAACGGGTCCGTCATAACGCGCTGCTTCACCACGTCGCTCGGGTAGCTCGTGAGCCAGAAGATCTGGGCGCTGAGCCCGCCGGCCCAGAAATTGATCGCCGGGGCGCTCAGGTTCGTCCGGCCGCTCAAGAGGCGCGACAGCACGTCGTACGAGCCCCACCAGAAGAAGAAGAAGGACCGGAACAGCAGCGTCGAGAGCAACCCCTTGTACACCCCCCGCGCGCCGTGCGCGCCGTAGATCTTGCGCACGCAGTCGAGCGGCCCCGCGTACAACCGCTCCCCCTTGCGCGCGGCGTACTGGATCTGCAGGCGCGCCTTGACGTGCTCGACGGGCGCGGCGATGAAGCTGACGGTCCAGCCGGCGAGGACGCCCGCGAGCCCGTGGCCGTAGGAGGGCAGGTGGGCGGCGGCGTGGGAGGTGGCGACGATGGGGCCCTCCTTCTCGGGCGCGGGGGCGTTAGGGGAAGGGGGGTAGTGGTGCGGCGTCAGATGCCGGTAGAAGACGTTCTCGGCGAGCAGGCGGCGGTAGACGGTCAGCGACCCGAGCATGAGGGAGTCCATGAACATCCAGCCGACGAGAGGCGGGCTGGCGCCCTTGTACAGCCCGCGCACGCCCTCGTGGCGGATCGTCTGCACCACGCATTGCAGCGGCCCGCTGAAGCGCGTCGGGTCGGTGGTTTGCAGGCGAACCTTGACCGTGTCGAAGGGGTGGCCGACTAGATATCATCTCACATCAGTATTGAGAAAGGTAGATATGAGGTGCAATGGTAAAAGGAAGAACCTACCCGATAGCTTGGCGATGCCAGAAAAGACGCCAGCCACGAAACCCTTGTAGTTTTTGTTGGTCTCAGCCGGCTTCTGCTTGAGGTCGGCCGCCATCGTACGGGATGGGGTACATCTACATTAGAGTCTAAAGAGGGAAGGTATGTAAAACGACACAATTTTTATTCCAAGGAACAATGACGTCCCGTCTAGTTTTTTTTTTTTTTTCTTATTCGTACTATTATTCGAATTGAGCCAAGTTCCGGACTTGACGGCCGAATTGGTGCCGAGATCGGCGGCCGGGGCTTTAAGCTTAAGATACAAGTTCCACTCGGTCCGCGCCGTGGACACAACATTTGAATTCCAATGGCCAATTGAATTTCTTCCGTTGTTAATACAGAACTAATGCAGAACTAACTCTGAATGATTTATAATATGCATGGCGTTGGTACCAGGTAGGCACTATGGCATTAATAAAATTTTAAGTATGACGTCGGTTAGTCCAATGCCTACTCCATAACCCCCTTCCTATCTCCGTTGAATACCTAAGGTATCGCCGAAAGATGTGAATAAGCTCAAGTTACGACTTTACAATCCAGTCTGTCCCTATAAATGATCTCAACTCAGAAGTAAGCTTCATATTTTTTTATTTTAATTTTTTTTTCTTAAGAGGTTGATATCTTTGTACGCTGCCGCACATGGCCTCTCATCATCCGTATCGTATCCGCGCTCGTTTTTATACAGGCCAGTGCCATGATCGTCGGTACAGCAGCTAGTATTTTGAACCCTTCCATCCGCCGACTAGTAGTCTCAAACTTCATACACTATTCTTCACGTAAACCTTCTTGGGACACTAAGAAAACTATTCGCAGTGATTATTCTTCGGAGATGTCATACTATAAAATAGGACTTCATGCCCATCATTCTAGCAACAAGTTCAGGCTCAGCCCTTATAAGGGATACCACCATTGATTACGTAACTAGGAACAACATTTATTTTAATGCAAATAAAATATAAAAAAGGATGGATACTAGAAAAAATTTAACCAGGCGCTACGGGAATATTTTACACACGCAATCCTCGTGTAGAGGTGCAAAAAGATGACCACCCTGGGGCTCGAACCCAGAATCTCCTGATAACTATTCAAGTGTGTTGACACACTCGGTCGTAGTCAGACGCCTTACCATTGGGCCAAGCGGCCTTGAATCCGACCGGCGATAATTTAGTATATATCGTTTTGTTAGGGCTTGTCGCGGTGGGCATCATCATATATGGTCCGTGCACCGCAACATCTCCCCATCTTGGTACATCCTAGCCTCTAAAAATGTTAGCTTTTTTTACTACTTCCTACGTCCGGTCTCCTTCTGAATGGTGCTATAAGAATAGGCGCTATCGAAGTATCTTGATTTACAAAACTTGAGAATACCTATTCAGCGTATGAGACATTCCGGAAGGCTGACTCTTCGTTCTACTGGTGTCTACAGGGGATCATTCTCCTTTTCTTAACTGACCTTTATTAAGCTAATGGCGTCTTGTGGTACTCCCAAAGCGTCGAGGGCCGATTGGGTGTTGACTAGGATTTCGCAAGTTCAGTTTTGCCCCGGCAATCGCCGCTGGAGATTGTAGTGTGATACCAGAGTGTATATGGAAAGTAAGCTGGAGGATAAGTGCCTTGGAAATCTTAAGGGATACGAAACGTGGCTTGGAGCATTTTTAACCAGCCCTTACTTAAACTTCACGGAGTACGGTTTATATTACTTCGTCATATGCTATGAAGTAGCTGTCCCAACTAATACCATGGATCCTTCAATCTCTTCACGACATATCATTGCTACCTATGTAATCAAGGTGAACGTGTTCAGAAATAATTACCAATCTACGAAAGCGGACTCCTATGAGACGATGTGGCATTATGTATTATACCTATAGTGCACTGCAGTAGATTCAGCCTTATCGCGCTTCAAGGTGCAGACGCTGGATCTTAGCGGATACTCCCTGACGGCCCCCAATAACTGCTCCATTAATTGCTGACTGCAGATTCAAGCTGAACGAACCCAATTTAACAGCATGATTACCTACCTAAACTTAAGTACACTCGAAGGTTATGAATGCTCTCGTTGGACTTGGGAGATCTAAGTCCTCAATTAGCCATCAACTATATGAGCCACTTAAACCAACTGTCTATCGAAGTTCGAATAAGACGGATAAGTTAGGTAGTTCTCAATATGTGTGCGGAATGACCTTGTAAAAGGTCGAGCGTTGAGGCGAAAGCAGCCGCGCCCAGAGGAGACCGGGAAGTCATCTCAGAATTTAGACCTGACACAGTGGCTGGGCTTACAGGGCTCATAAGATTAGGAGGTACACAGGGCTATGTGTTCCCAGTTGTAGTCCAAGGTTTTCAGAGCGTGTAAGGTATCAATCGAGGCATAGACTGTGGAATATCAGACACCGCCAATACGTAACCTCAGAGGGAAATGGAGTACTTTGTTCTCTCCTCGAATCGTCTTCTTCATAAATACGACCATTTGTTCAGTCACAGAAGGAGAGAAAGTCGTTGTTAAGCAGTAACAAGCATCCTGGAAAGGCGATTAACTAGCCCTATCTACCATAGTATATACCCTTCGGGTCCAGATCCTTCGCTCCTCAGGAACCCCCAGCGCTATTCCCGACAGGTAGACTACATAGTACCTGATATTAGACCTACATGATACCAACTCGTTACTGGCGATCGACAGAAATAGAAGCCAACCAATTAGAACTTACGTCTAACATATATTAAACGTACCTTATAAGGGTCAGCATCCGGGGGAGTCCTCATAAAATAGTACCATGATCCACCCAGGCCGGCATGTTCCAGAGCTCATCAACCTTCCTTCCTTCCTTCCCTTCTCCCTCTCCCTCCCATAATTGATCTTCTGTCGTGTTTGTTCTACCTACCGTTTCGTAACCCGACAATGAACCGGCTTCCGGAAACGAACGGCGGTATTGTAACTTCCTGGATCCCCATTACGACCGCGCATCCCCACCAGCCCGGCTGCGAGAACTTCGTCTGGAGATATGTCCCGAACGTCATTGCCGCGTGGGACCCGGGCTACGGCGTGTCGGTCGAGACCGATGCCACCTGCCACCCCAAGCCCGTCACGACCTGGTGGCTGCAAGATCGCCTCGGGTCCAATCGACTGACGGTGCTCAGCCTGGGGCCTGTGACGTGCCCGAGCGACTACTATACCGCCACGATGTCTGCCAAAGATGCCTCGAGCACCTACGTGGCGTGTTGCCCGCTGTGCGTGATTCCAGCGCCTAGCACGCCGTCCATTCTGGAGCCCGTGTGTTTATTAACTATTCTGTGTCCGTAGAGAATACGACTTCGCCACGTTCATGAACGCCGGGGATACGGGCGAGTGTACGTCGGCGCTCAAGAAGGGGAGCGTGGTTACCTACGCTCAGAGGGACCCCGACTGGAAGATCACCAGCTCCAGCGTCACGGCGGACACGGTCGTAGCCGCGATTCCCGTAAACGGCTGGACGTTCGCTACTCCGACTGGATCAGCGACGAATAGTGCGGGCAACTGCGACGCCTCCGTGTCGGATGCATTGGCAAACCACGTAGCGACAGGGAATTCCAGCTGCGCAGGGACCGATGGGGGCGGGATTTCAGGGGGTGCAGCAGCCGGGATTGGCGTTGGAGTATCTTTAGGTGTTACCGGGCTCGCGGCGTTAGGAGCCGCTTTATTCATGATGTACAGGACGCGGAAGCGAGCTAACGAGAGAGTATCCACAAGCGACATTACTCCATTCGCGAATGCTGGAGGAGGAGGAGGAGGAGGAGGAGGAGGAAAAGGTATGGATGCCAGCGTGCGTGTCTTGCCCACGTACCCACCCGATCGAGAAACGCCAGGTAGCTTACCCGAGAGATACCCTTCATACGAAAGAGATACTTGGGACGCCTCGACACCGTGCTTACCACCGCCGCAATCATCAGACACGCATACCCACGCCAGAACGGTGCCCCACGGGGAGATGGAGGGTTCACCATACCGACATATAAACGAAAGTGCGAGATCGGAATTAGGGGGAACACCATACCAATATACAGACGGCAGAACAATAGGAGCAGGGCTCATAGGACTACCCCACCACGGTTCCGAAGAAGAGACAAGGAGGCGGGAGGAGTTAGAAGGGGAGTTTGATCGAAGCGTAAAAGTATCGTTGTCGACGCCGTGGCTAGCAGCAGCCAGGCCCGTGCCGTCGTCGTCATCCGAGTCGTCAAATTATTACCCTCCTCACTAATGTAATCGAGGAAGACATAGCAATGTCGACATACTATTTATTACGTACGGTACGATCACGGAGGCATACGGGATCTGTTTTAAGCGTGCTTGGCGTTATGGTTAGTATCATTATACCTGGATATCAGATGCGCATTGTATGTCTTTTATTTAATATTGCAAATGGTGTCAATCATATTTATACCACCGTGTAGAGAAGGGCATGGGGGGGGGGGGGGGGGGGGTATATTTAGAAATTAATAGTTGTTTTCATCGTTCACAAGCAAGAAACCGTTTTTACCTACATGGTTTGGGACAAAAAGGTATAAATAACTTCCGATAATGAAC
>MU284085.1:0-190683 GCA_022478815.1 Daldinia bambusicola | reverse complement strand
CTTCTCACGCCTCTCTCCAAGCTCACTCTCCCCCCCCCCCCCCGCCCCCCCCCCCCCCCCCGCCGGCCGCGGCGGGCCGCCCCCCCCCCCCCATATGTAGACAGATATAGGTGGTTTCATCGTTCACACTCAAGAATCCGTTGTTACCTACATGCTTTGGGACAAACAGGTAGAACTAACTTCCTCTAATGAACCATCCAGACGGAAGTTTATGGCAAACATCAGTCTAGTAGAATCGTATACCTAGGTAACTATCAACAATGACCATGAAAGTAAAGATTGCCTTTTAATACTCTATAGGCTAGTGAGCAGAAGGGAATGACAGTTGGAAGGGGTAGAGTACAACTGAAGCCTTCTGAGTGATAGGTATTTTCTCCCGAGAATTGTCAATGCATGGGGGGATATGAGAAGTATTGTTACTGCCAACATCTTGAACTCCCAACATTACCTACTTTTCAGTAGGCTAATACTAGATAGCTATCTGCCGCTCGATTTCATCTGTTCAATAACAGGTAAAGTATCTTTTCTGCCAAGAGTGTGTTGTTTTAATATATCCCCTTTTCAAAAATTGGAAAGGGATTCTTTTAATGTGTCGTGTCTATCTATATCGCTCGGTAGCGTCACCAACACTAAGGAGAAGGGAAAGGCCTCCTCCACAGCTACTATGCATGCTTTCAGTATCAGCTTAGGAGAAAGCAAAGGGGGTATACCTAGAAAAAACTTACTACGAGGTGAAGCAGGCATTTTCTATTTCTATATGCCAGCAATATGAATTTCATTAACTTGTGTACCTAATGCACAGCAAATAGTTTAAAAATATCCCTAAAATTTCGTTTGCCTGCCCATTGTTGAGTTAAGGCATTAGGGGAAGTAATCGTTACACAGGAATCGAAGTGCTTGGGAGACTTGGAGCCGGGTATTTCTACTAGGTAAATTCATCGAATATTGTTTAGGTATAACGCAAGTACACAATCAGTATAATATTAGGTACCTACCTAAGATATGCAATAGGTAATGACTGCTGCCCATTAAATGTGACTACTACTGTATCAAGTACCTATCTGTACTTAAAAGATCTCTTATCCTTAAAGATACCCTTTGGCGGCCTGAATAAAGCTACCTACTTAGCTTGCCACGTAGCATTAAAATCAACATATCACAAAATACAACCCTAAATAAAAAGGTAGGTGGTCACAGGAAGTTAGGAGCTAAAAGGAGTAAGCTGGGCGTCCAATGTCTGGTAATAGCTCTCAAAATGTATGTACCTAAGTCCTCTATCCATCCCGTTCGTAACTTCATTCCAGTACCTGATAATAATCCCGACTATGGTATATAGGGCTTCATGCCTATTTATTTACGATTACATGTTGATATCGTTTCGTACGCCAGGTAGTTTATACCTGATGAATATCCGTGTAAAATATAGGTACTAATTTCTCCCCCCTTTTTACTCCTGCAGGCTTAAAAGATAGCCGACTTCAAGAACACCAACGATCTCTCCATCTTCCACTACCGCCAGAATCGAATCTTCGCTAAAAGCCGCCTCGCTGTAGTTAGGCGACATGAGAGGTTCTCTCAGCCACTCCGCGGCCTGCGATATTCTCGTGTCCGCGCGAATGCTGATCCATTCGCCCCTTTCGACTATTAAATCGGGAATATCAGATACCCGCCATGCCATGTGTGCTGTTTCAAGCCGCTTAATACGTCTCGGGGAGGCGACCGCGTTGTTAATGCGAGCCCACCCGGAGTCTGAGTTATAGCCCAGTTTGAGTATATCTGCGCCGCAAGCCTCGCCTGAATCTGGCCACTCTGGGATTTCACAGAGAGGGACAGCAATGTCACGAATTTGACGGGGTTTACTGAAGGCCTGGCCGATGGCTCCGCCAGGGTGGTTTTTAGCGAAAACTGGCGCGACAGTCGAATGCAGCTCCTGAGATGCCACTACGGCAAGCGCATCTCCTAACGCGAGAGCCACAGTAGTAGATGTCGTGGGAGCCGAAACACCAAACGATACGACCTCAGACTCGTGGATGGGCGCCGGGAGAAGAATTGCATCCCGCCGCTGCTGTATAAGCTCGCACCCGTCCGGTCGGGTATGCGCAGTGAGCACAATCACTGGTAACGTCACATCCAGGTGTGGTAGCAAAGCCAGAAGCTCAGGTGTTTTACCCGAGAACGTAATGAAGAGAACAACGTCATGCTTTCCAATCTTTCCAAGGTCGCCATGGAGAGCTTCTGTAGGATGTAGAAAAGTCGCATGAACTCCAAGGCTATTGAAGGTTGCGACTAGCTTTTTTGAGATATGCCCCGATTTCCCAACTCCTATTACAACTAATTTGCCTCGTTCACCTCCATGTCTCGTTATAGCTCCAACAGCGGCGCTGAAGCCCTGTATAGCGGTTGCATCAGTCCTGTATAAATGGGTGAGATTCCGAAGAGCAGTCGCTTCCGTGCTTAAAACATGAACGGCACCCGATATCCGTTGCTTAGCAAGTGAGGTGGACTCTTCAGAGTCCTCATAGCTTTCGACGGCATCTAAGCAAAGCTCCTCGATAGCGGTGTTATTCGGCTCGGCTTCTCTCGGCGTTGAAGGCGAAGGCGGAGAAGGAGGGGGCTCGGTAGGGCGCGGTCTTAATCCTAACAGATAGACTTCGCTGTTGTGAACAGGTTGGTGTTCAACCATTGTAGCATATCATTACCGTGGACTGATAGGCTGTGAAACTAATAAGGACAAGGAATTGCTAAAAAGGATAATTATAGCCCCTGCACCTATGGAAGACAGATTCGCCCAGTTCAATGACTCGAGAGTGGTCATAGTATAGGACCACGGGATATAGCCTCAGCCTTCCATAGCAATAAATGTGACGGGGTATATCGAGAAGAGTACTTGGGATCTCTCTAGAAGGTATTTAGGTACCTATGGACGTAGGTCCTAGGTATATAGGTTCTAGATAGGTATGGATAGGAAGGTAAAATATTGAATGGCGCTATCAGTAAAATCTGCCGCCTTGGGAGGACCTCCAGAGAGACACGGCGACCTCCAGGGTCAATGTTGTTTCTCGAGCAAACCAGTAAGTCTGGTAAGAAGTTACCGAAAGGATATCATTTTTTAAAGAAGTTTCAAGAGAAAGGCAAGAGATATTTACAAATCGACAATATTTCAACATAGCTCGGCAGCCGCGAGCGCCGAGACATTAGTAAAGTCCGACGCTTGCAAGGAGGGCCGATTATCTCAGTTATCTGATGAATCATTGGACCGAATGCGGATTGGTACGGGGGTAAGATAATGCACCAAGGGAAGGCTAAATATTGACGTGTAGGGGATCGAATCTTGCGTGCTTCTTTCCCCTTACCTACTTCTACTTCTCTCGCACCGATGATATCTGGAGTATATCAGTATCTTGAGCACATATGTTGAGAGGTACTGTACTTAACATTAGAAATGTTTGTAGCATGCCGATTGCGGCGTACAAGCAGGCATAAAAATCCAGTGATGTTCGCTTCCTGCGATGACCCGCATGAGATTCCTTCATCTGGTGCAATCTTGGGTATAGATCCCTACCTTAGGTACCCTGAGATACTAAATGGATACTAGGTAAGAGGTACTAGGAAAGCCATAGATTTTTAGTATTTGAGGTTTGTAATCCACGTTAGGGAGAGGTAGCATCGAAACTAAGCTATTAGATAGTCGATCCATGCTTTAGCGCAGATAATGGGGAAATTCATTGTTGAAGCTTCCGAATGGACCCCTTTCTTCTTCTTTGGTTAGGTAGCTTTTAAACCTTCTCACGAGCTAAAAAGGAATAGCAGCGTTGAATATCGATGTACATACTATGTAGGTGGTAGAAGCAACCCTACGATATGTAAATGTGCGATTGAAGAGGAGAGATCTACAATCTCCAGAGTCGAAGCTAGGGCACGCCTCCCGTTTGCGGGCTAACGATTGGTGCCCTCCAAGTCGGAATCGGGCTAAAACCCTTGAAGGGTCCCTTTTATTGGCTTGCTTGACCCCACGCCTAAAAGGTAAAAAGTAAGAAGCAAAAGTTCCAATCAAATCTCGAGTTAGGGGTTCTGAAGACAAGATATCGAAGCAACAGCAACTTGCGCAGCTCGTTACATGGTAACTTTAGTAGAGTTGAATGGTCTGTAACATCTCTGCAGTACCTATCTCCCAGTCTGCATCTGTACAGAAAGGGTTATTCGAAAAAACTCGCAGGCAGCCAGTAGGGTTCGCGGCAAACACGGAAAAGCAATTCTCATCGAAACGCCTGTAGAATCTCGTAATACCACATAGTAAAGAGAGCCCCCCCTCTTGGGGGAGAGGGTTGATTAACGGCGCGGGATGCTCATATGCAGCAACCGCTCCACCAGATACTACCGCAAGTAAGATAGAGCGATGTAGATCTCACGAAAACGCGGTGTGCCATGCTCGTGAATGCTTTGCAGAAGGCAATCTTGAAACAGACGACAGCCGTGATACTCTCGCTTAAGTAGCATATGTCACATTGGCTTCGTTAGCTGGCAGTCATAAGACAACTATCTCAAGAATTGTGATTGTGATTTTTAATTAATAGTATTGAACGAACAGCTTGGTTCGACTTATTCATTTCAGAGATAGATAGAGATAGAGAATAGATGGTTCAGGAATCAGATCATAAGTAGATATAGGTATGTAATACATACCTAGTAGTCGAATTGGAGGGTTGGAAGTACAAGATGAGTGTGAGTAAGTGCGCAGAATATAATTCGAGGACGAGACCCTTGGTGGAATTGGTGGAACTGGTGGAACAGCTGAGGGATAACCAGATAAGATAAGCGTCAAGTTACAGGCAAATCTGCCAATAGCTGCTAACGAAAGTACAGCGTACAGAGCCGTAGGAGGAAGGCTTAAAAAAGCTTGTGGGCTGTTGTGGGCCCCTTGCGGATTCCTACTATGTATGCGACCACTTAGAGAGCAGCGCCAGCCACATGATCTGCATTGGATTGAAACGTGCAACTTGCAACAGTTTCCCGACAATGAAATCCGCTGTCCTTCCCACAGCCTTCAAAGTCCAACGCATCTTACGCATCTTTCCAACAGAAGTGTAATTCCCAAAACAATCTGATATGAAGACGAATTTCGAGATTCGTCTCAAAACGATTTGCGCATAGTTGAAGGACCACCAAACAATTCTATAATCTTTTTCCTTTTTCCTTTTTCCTTTTTCCTTTTTCCTTTTTCTTTTTGACTATTCTCTTCTATTTTCCTCTTCCCTAGGTACCCCAGGTCCACAATCGCCATGACGCGCCCGATTGTCTATAGCGTTGCCCTCGGCGTCTTTGTGTGTAGTACGTCATTGTTTTCTCCTTATCGTCCCACGCAGGCAGAAACAACACAATGTGTTCACGACACCCAACCCGAGTCATTTTTATCTCATCTACTCTTCGTTCTAAGAAGTGCATGTATCGCGAAAATGGATCGGAGATATTTTTTTATATGATGAGAATATTTAATTGAGTGAAACATGCGAATTATTCACAGCCAAGCTATGTGTGGGGGGGAATCGCATGGTCATCCTCGTCATCCTCGAGTATCAGCTTCATCATTGCTAACATAAACCGCCCATCTCAGCAACGATCATGACCATAGTGTCTATCCTAACACCGCATTGGGTCACATACTCCGTCACTGCGGATACCGGCTCGACTTTTAAGAAATACATCGGGCTTCACCAGAGCTGCTCCTCCGTCGATGACCCCTCGTGTCGACCCTTCCCCAATGACGATGACTGCCGCGACGATCAGTTCTTCTGCTCGATGTGGAGGAGCAGCGGTTTCCTCATCTCCTTCGCTACTATCGTCGAGCTTGCGACCCTCATCACTTTCCTCGTCGTGATGGTCGGCGGCAAGTATAAGCGCGAGACAGGCTGGAAGCTTATCGGCTTTTTACTACTTGCCGATGCCGCCGTTGAATTCGCGAGTATGGGCATTGTGGTAGGTTCTTGATTGTCATTAAACGCATCGCTACATGAATGTGAAATATTATTGCCGATCTATTTCTAACGTTATGGGCCAGGCCTATCTTTTCGATACTGATTCCCAATTCATCATTCCTGGCTGGTCCTTGGATTGGTCCTGGATCCTATGCACTATCAGTGGATCCGTATCTGTTCTGATTGCCGCGAGTCTAGCTGCCTCGGCCTGGTTGCTGCCGCCGGAAGACGACTACGAATATCTCGAGGACCCTGCTGACGCCTGAAAAACGAAACGATCAATGTCAGGCTAGAATAGCTTATACGTGACGAACCAGGAGCAGAGCTCGAGTATGAGGTTTCCGTATAAGCAACCCCTATACTAGCAAATCGGGAGATGAAATGCAATTGGTGATGAAGGTCTTAGTTGGTGAACGGAAATACCGTTTTTTTTAGTACACGGGCGTGCGATATATGGGGCATGCGGCGTTTCAAAGGTTTTGCTTTTCGGTTGCATAAGACGCATTAGCCACTCGTCTAAATTGCATTTGGTGTTTGAACAAGTTTTCATGATCATGGAGGCTTGAATGGCATATTTAACTAGGTAATTGAAGAAGGAATAACGTATCGATCCCTATCAAGTTTGACAATCGGTTCTGTTACAATATGATCCTTATCGTAAAAGAGAAATTGGGTATCCTGTGCGTAGAACGTGCGCGTCTATCTATTATTGTGATGGGTTGCAATACACTTGGGATTTTCGAGTCGGATTAATCGTCATCCTCGGAATCGTCATCTGAATCATCGGACGTGGATTCAGACTCCGACGAAGAGCTGCTAGAAGAAGTGTCGGCATCGCCCGTACGCGATTGGGGCTGCGCTACCTCGTTCCCTAATTCATCATCAGAACTGCTACTATCGCTGGAATCAGAATCAGAATCGGAGCTAGACTCAGATTCCGAACTTGTATCTTCGTCGACGACTGCCGTCCGCGCCTTTCTCTTCCGCTTGACCCTTTGTGGGGGCCCATCATTCAATCTTAGGCGTTGAACATCCTCAGCCGCTGCCGTAGCACCTTCGCTCGTAGCTCCCTCTGACTCCTCGGCAGTGGTCATAGTTGATGATACTGTCTCGGTCTCGCTATCAGACAATTCATCCAGCACATTCTCACAACGCATCCGCTTAACAACCCGTCGTTGCATTTCAATGTCAGAAGTTCGTAACACATAGTCTACTTCGTCGAAACGTCGTTTTCCTGTTGTCCTTGGCTGACGTAGAAAAGCCGCAATGATCTCCTCGTATTCCCTCTGCCTCTTCTCAGCCATCTCCTTGTTGGAGGTAGGGAAACCTTGTGATCCTAATTCCATATCCTGCGCCTTAGTGCCAGATGCAAGCTCCTTTAATCTCGTCCTAACAGCTCCCTTCAGGCCCCGGATATATTCATAGAATACGTTGATATCAACTGCCGGTATGGTAGTCTCACCAGCAAAGACCTGTTCCAACAGCCTGGTCTGGTGATTCTTGTTGAACTTCCAGGTGTCCTTAGATGTGTGCCACTGTCGTAAGTACGCAAGCGCCGGCTCCAAGTTGACAGCAGCTTGCTTCTTGGCCGGCTTTGCAGGAACAGCAGTGGATTTCTTAGGTGACTGTTTTTGCTTGTTTGTGACTTGTGTGCCGTTCTTCGTTACCGCGGACCCGGCCTGTTGGGTGGACTCGGCAGCGAACGAAACAGATTTTGTCTTTTTTGGTGGTGGTTGAGTGGAAGTAACCTGGCTTTGAGCGCTGTCTCGTTTTGGCTTTTTTGCCGAGTGATCTAATGCAGGAACACCAGAAGATTTCCTCTTCGCATTGACATTGATAGGCCCGGCAGGGTTTTCCCGATGATGGTTGGCCACAGGCGGAGTAACGGTGCCGGTATGTAAGGTAGTGTCCTGGCTCTCTTCAGGTGCAGCCTTAAGCTTAAGGCCCAATCGTTTCCATGCTGGAACTCGTTGGGCTGACGCGTTCCCAGTGGAAGACATTGGGTAAAGGTGAGTAAAGGTGAGGTAAAGAGGCAAGGCGTATTGACAAAGATAGATAAAAGTCAATCGGTAAGGGGCGGGAACAGTCAGTAAGTGGTTACTCAAGTGTATGATATGAACCAGTTAATCAAGCAAAATCAACACACTGCCGTGTGATATCCACGTGCTGTTGGTTGCCAATTTTTCGGGCTTGACAACTTGATTGTGTCTTGTCTTGCCTTGCCTTGTCTTGTCTTAAAAGTGTGGCTAGACTTGAGGAATTTGCCTCGGTCAATGCAAGACCAGCAATTCAAGTTGTACTAGTTGTACTAGCCAAGCATATACGTAAGATGAGATTCCACGGTTGGAATTGCTGCCAATAAAAATTTCATGAAGGCTTCACATTGAATCTTTTCAGTGGAGAACTCGTCCAGTTGAATATGGATTGACGGACAATTGCTATTGGGAACTTTTTAGTGGATAAAGCTGATAAGGCAGCAAGGTGGATACAATATACGTATCTTATCAATTATCAGATAAAAATATCGATAAGCAGTTAGGGACATACCTAAAGCTAGGTTAGGTCATTAGGTACCTAAAGGTTCCACTGTTCCATCTCGGATACCGGTCTCAGTAATATCCGTCAGCACCAGCGGTATATGTCCTTAGGTAATCATTTCGAGCGGGACCAGCTTCCACAAGGTCATAGCTTCGTTGCTTGCATCCCCAAGGCTCCAACCTGGCGCGTCAGAGCTTCCCAGGCTAATAATAGAGCTGGGCCAATCGATTCGACCTCACTTCCACATACTGTTCCTCCTCACATAAAAAAGAAAGAAGACCAAGAAAGCCATACTCTATTCCTTGAGCAATCAGCACAAGTTTCCGACTCTACCTTCGAAACTCACCGAAAATTGTCAGCCATCAGCTCTCATCTTTAACAAGACTTCACCATGTCGGGAGGTGCGTTCGTCATTTTCCTAAACCTGGCCGCATGATCTGAGCTAAACGCTAACTATTGTGCTTCTCCCAGGCAGCGCCGGTTTCGACCGACATATCACAATCTTCTCCGAGCAAGGAAGACTTTACCAAGTCGGTATGTTGTCTAGCCGTCCCCGGTGTCCCAGGTGTACCCAGCGTCCCCCAGCGCCCCCCAGCGTCCCAAGAATTCCGTCACCCTCAGCCGTCGTGGGTATCATATAGATTCATAAGACGTTGAAGCGGAAGCGAGTGCAATGTGGGGGGCTTTATGTTAGCTGACAATCAGTCGTTCAGAATATGCGTTCAAAGCCATCACCGCTGCAAACATAATGGCAGTTGGGGTCCGAGGCAAGGATTGCGCCGTGGTTCTCTCACAGAAAAAGGTTCCTGTGCGTACTTTCAGCTTTACCCTAGCAACAGCAAGTTGCTGAACTCTACTCCGGAGCTAATGATATGGAATAGGACAAGTTGATTGACCCCTCCTCCGTCTCGCACATCTTCCAGATTTCGCCTTCCGTCGGTTGCGTCATGACCGGATCCATCGCGGATGCTCGGGCGTTCGCCCAGCGTGCCCAGGGCGAAGCTGCCGAGTTTAGGTACAAGTACGGATACGAGATGCCATCTGATGCCCTGGCCAAGCGACTTGCCAATATCAGCCAGGTTTATACGCAGAGAGTAAGGCTCCGTCAACAAAAAAACAAAAAACAAAACAATAGTAAGGCTAGGGACGTTGAGAAGCTGACCCGCTCCGACAGGCTTATATGCGTCCTTACGGCGTAGCGACGACGCTGATATCGCTCGATTCTGAATTCGGACCACAGCTCTTCAAGTGCGACCCAGCAGGATACTACGTGGGGTACAAAGGAACAGCTGCGGGACCCAAGCAGCAGGAAGCGCTTAACCACCTGGAGAAAAAGCTCAAGAACAAGGATCACGCAGATGGCACATGGGAAGACGTTGTGGAGCTAGCCATTACTACGTTGAGCACGGTCCTCAGCATGGATTTCAAGAAGGGTGAGATTGAGATCGGAATAGTTGGAGGCCCCCGAGCGGACGGTAAGGAGGGGACAGATCCGTTCTTCAGAACCCTGACGGAGGACGAGATTGATGAACGATTACAGGCCATTGCCGAGAAAGATTAGCGGGTAAGGCGGTTCGTGGCGTAAGGCTGGGGTTCGGTTCAGTCGGTTGAGCGCAGCTGATTCGTGTATGCTGACTACAACAATATGTTGTGGAGGCTTGGGGGTTCATCATTATATCCTTGTCTCCGTGTGTCACTAGTTTAGATCTCGCATCAACAGGGACCTTTGATCATCATTCTAATCTGGGTCAGTCTTGGTAATCCAGATTTTAAAATCCATCTGAACTTGGCTAAGGTGGACTGGCCATAGCTGAAGATGCGTATTAGAGATGCGCATTTTTTTTTAAGGATCCGGATGTTCAGGTGGTGGCGAGAAGGATGATCTGGGGGTTACAAAGCTCATGCGGTGAATTATTGTCATCAAGAACCACATCTTGAAATGTCAATGCGACGCATCAGGCGCCTCAGCACGTAAGTAGCCATAAGCATTCTCAAATAAGCATTGTCAACAATTACCCAACTATGGGTATCTCGGGCATACATTCATCTATAGTATATCATCCGGAAAGCTAGGATCTTTCAACCTCACGGACGTCAGCCGCCAGGGTGGTATTGACCTCAAAATGTCCGACCCACGAGGATGGTACCTCGTGGGAATTCATAAGAGGGTGTGGAATCCAAACAAGGGTCTAGCGTGGGATGACGACGACCGGTTGAAAAGCCGGGAAGCACGAGCGTTCCTTTTTTTTTTTTTGTTTTTTTTTTTTTTTCTTTCTTTCTTTCTTCTCCTTTACAAGTGACCCTGTTTTTCGGTTGTTTCAACTGTCGTGTTTAATGAGAGGACACGGAAGATTGTGGGACTGTACTGTGTAGATCGCAGGCATTTGGCAGCTGGGTCGTGAAGCCTGAAGGTTCTTTTTCGGCCGACTCTCTGCAAATAATAAGCTACAAAATTTGGGTAGAATAATAATATTGATTCAGCTCAGCCCGAGAAGTGGCTGAGGCCCAACGGCGATACGCTATTGGTCGAACACTTAACATCTTAGTCTGAATAGTTCCACGATTTTGATTTTTATTCCACCTGAGAACTCTACAGTCTATACTGCATTTGAATTTTGGTGTCATCTGTGGCGCCGCTGAACTTTTCTCCTAGCATCCCGCTCCGCCAACCCGTATGCTCTATGAAAGAGCCTCCTACTCGCTTAACCCTACGATCATAACCCCTGGCATTAGCCCCCGCCCTCTCCTACAGATAGGTCAGATAGGTTTCCACTAATAGATCCATCCTATGCCCTACAGTGACGATGGGCGTTGAATTTCCTGCATTGGTAACGCAGGTAGTGGCGTCGGTTGCCCAGAAGGCTACAAGTAAAATCCCGGATGATCAGGGGTTTCTCTACCAGGACGACGGGAAAGATCTGAGATGCTGGTATGGTCCAGCTCAGTTAGGATGTCATAGGTTTGAGCTTTCAGTTATTTTCCCGCTTAGTTGGTCGATAATAAACTCCGATTCGGCAATGGGGACAGTGAGCAGAGTGTACTGAGCTGATAATCATGTGTACTGTGACTTGCACTTCGAAAGGGGAGGAGGTTTCGGCGAAAATCAATCTTCCTCTTGCGAAATTGTTCTGTATCGTGAGGGCTTCGAGTCTTTTTTTACTTGATCCGTAGTATGTTCATTTATCCTACAAAAGCCAAGTGAAGTCGCCGCTTGAGATGTTCAACATGACGCTCTGTTCTCATCAACCAAGACCAAAGGAGTCTATACACTTATGCAACCTTGCCATCCTTCTACCGTTTTCGCCCAAAACCCGAGATTCTCCCTTTTTGTCGCAGAGCTCCCATTAGATCGCCATAACGATATTATCCTGAACTCCTACGTATTCTAGTTGGCCATCGTGCTTTCAAGTCGAGCATTCGATTACGGGAGCAGCATATTACAGGTCACTTCCTAAAAGGGGCATAATGGACGGACGTAAGTAAAAGCCGCTAAAATACTCTACGTCTCCGGAGGTCAAACTGCAGGAGACGGCCTCATGAAGGCACATCCCTAATGATAAAATCAGTTAACGACTTCCGAACGGCACGGGTTGCCGAACTACTTGAGGAATTCCGAGCCCTACAGTGCTGTATCGCCGACGTTTCAGTAAACCCTCCCTTCGAGAGCGACTATCATACCGAAGGCTGGGCAGCCTTACGCCAATGCGCTCTGGATGGCCAACATATCCTGAACTGTGCGGCAGACGTTACAGTGCCCCGGGCCAGAGGTGGCGAGTTGGAGCAGAAAAAGGCAGAGTTGAAGCAGTGCGTTTGACCCTTTTCTTCGATACCGTCCACGAAATACCGCTGACAGAAAGCATTACCAACAGAGTCCTCTTAGATGCCTACTCCCGCAGACACGAAGCCCAGAAGATCTACTTCCGACAGGACGCAGCACAGAGATGGATTAACAATAGAGAGGCAGTTCTCCAGGGCCAGCGGCCGAGCTCTGCGAATCGACACCAACTGAGAGCTTGTGATGAACAGCTACGACTTGTACGTTCCGCTTTCTCCTAGACAGTATCCGAGTCAAGACTAGCCACTTACCTCCTTCGGCGATAAACATACCCCTTGTGCTTACTACTACACTTCCTTCCGCTAATAGCATCTTTCAGGAACTTTCACAGGTCACAGACGAATACGTTTGTCAATATCTTCAGAATTGCGACGTCAACATGGGCCATTGGACAGGCGAAGACCCAAGTCTGTCGGCGGTTCGGAGGTGGGTACGGGCACGCCCGCAAACAACCTAATCACCACGAAGAGGCGAAGTATGCATGCACACGGCGTATCATACTATTTGGAGGCTAGTGGCTCGCTGTTAGCTTCAGCTCTGACGCGAGACTACAATACAAGATTGTACGATGAGAAACATTTGTTACAAGTATGAAAGGGTTTTACGAATGTCGTCAATAGCAAACGGAGGATTCAAGCAGGTTACATCAGGATATCAAAGGAGTTAAACTTGGGTATTACGGGAAGCACAGTCGTTACGGTACACATCCAGGGTCATAGACTTATGGGTCACCCTCAAAGGAAAGAGAAAAAAGAAGAAAAAAATCTCTCATGGGAGCCCTCCGAGAAAAGGGGGTCCACCGATTTTGAAAGGAGGCTGCCAGGTGCAGCACCGGTAAATGTAAATACACGTCTGATACCAGGCATGGTATATAAAGTTAACTTAGACCAACAAGAGTGCTATCAGGGCACAAAAAGAGCAATCGTTTCAATAGATCTCACCTATACCTAGTATCTTGGACCCACTAGTATTATCTCAAGTTTCGTCCTTTTAGGTACTTATATGAGTAATAGCTTTCAGAAGGCTAAACTAGTAATGAGGACAGCTTCGGAGTGAAATAGGAGTGATATAAGCTAGAACTTTTCTACGGCCTTAGGCTGAGTCGAATGTACTAATCACCGGAAGAACTACCATTAGTAGATTAGATTGCGTGCGTTCGTAGACGTTGATCATGAATCTAGACGTCCAAATAGACAACTACTAATAACCAACAGTCGGAGATCCTTAGCCTCAGGCACCATTCACAAAATGACGATAGCCACTACCCACAACAGCGCTTAAGTCGAGTCTACTACCTGCCGGATTCAAGCGCCACCACATGGCACTTCAAGGATTAGCAATAGCAACTAGGTAGCTCTGTAGCGTGTATTTGCCAGAAGATGAACATGAAGAATCTAGTCTTTTACAAGACTCGGCAAAGAGAAATTTCTCCTAGAGGATCTACCTAATGTCAAGTTCCCGCACAAAGCTAAAACGACGGTTCCCATTTTAGAAGCTAGAACAGTAAAAAATTATCTTGGCGTAGATGAAGAATCCACGGCCAAATTTCAGCTGGTTATGGGTATAACATTGTGCTCCCTCAACTCTAGGTTCAGTTCTTAGACTAAAAGCTCGGCTTAAGGGAGAACCGAACTTTTTTCTAACATCCCAGTAGCTAAGATAGTAACTAAGAGAAATAAGACGGTAATCTATCTCATTGAAGAAGAATAAGCAGTTCTTGTGCTCCATGCTATCGTACCTACACCTATAGATCATAGATTGTAGTTGCTTTGTTGTTGCAAAGTCTCTACCCCCCTTGACCAGCTGAATCAACTTTGGAACTATTGGATAGTAATCGCCAATGATATTTAGTCCGTTGGCTCCGGAGTTTTCGTAGGCGTGATCAAGACCCCCGATTTTGTTACTGGGGATCCATTAATAAGGTAGCTGATATTCAATGTACTCTTGTACCTCCAACTCTCACCTAATATTCGGTCCGGGACCACATAAATCCATTCAAAAAAGCATGGCCCACTTTATTTATTTTTTTGCCATTGTTGACTTCCCGAAGTGATGCAAGAAAATCTTCACATTGACATGTTACATTATACATTCTATAATCATCTAACCGTACCAACCATACTTTACAATACGTTGTCGCATTTCGGCAGAGGGCCCAAGTAGTCTTTGCCGCTTTGAACAATATCAATCAGACCGAATTGCCGGTCTATATTGTCAATTGCAACTATCCGTTTGCCTTAATCCAATCAATCAACTTAGTTAGTGGTAAGTCTATGCGAATGTCTTTAGCTTTTCAACGCTGCCATCTTCTTTGCATCCAGCAACTTTTCCCAACATAGTGCGTGGATTCACTCGGATGGCGGAGATGGACAGATCTTGTCCTCCGACCCAATCATTTTTCTGGACCATCTCTCACGTCTGATGGATACAGACACCTGGGTTTGGACCACATTCTCACACCTTTTCTGCTAGCTCTCTAGCCATTTCTCATTGTTCATTGGATCATACTTGCCGAATATCACCTATACATTGGGATAAGATGGCTGCATGTAAGGTTTGCGAGCATCCCCTGACGCTAGAACTGGATGGCGATGACGGCAACGTTGAACCACAGCTGGTGCCTGACGATCTAGAACTTACTTGCGGGTGCCATTACCACTGGCAATGCCTTCTCGACCAAGCTGCGGAGCTGGCCGCATCGCTTCAGTGTCCCTCGTGTGATACAGGACTTGCCACGAACACGGCAGGGCCTTCTTCTAGCAGTTCCTTCGTTCAATCAGCGCCCGGCGCGGCTATCTTGACAAAATATACCAATGAAGGTGGCGTTCAGGAGAACTACGACATCCTGCCCGCAATTACCGAGGAGGCTTATCTAGAAGCAAATCCTGAGGCTCGTCCTGCTCGTGCGTTCCACATCATGTGTAGCGAGGGTGATGTAGGCGGTATAGTAGAGCTGCTCCGTGATGCGGAGCAAGCGCAAGGGGACGAACCTACGATGAGCGCTGCAAGCCTTATCCGCTACCAAGACCCGCTAGCAAATTCCGAGAGCGGTTTGCACCTCGCGGTGGAAAAGGGACAAGAAGAAGTCGTGTGGTTGCTTTTGTGGATAGCATCGACCCTCCCGACGGGATCATTCCCTGCGCAGGCCGTGCAAATAGCGCAAGCAATGGGGATCCAACGGCCGAACACGTTGGCCTCTGAAGATATCCGGGCACTCACAGATAACCAAGGCCGGACGGCAGAGGAGCTTGCAGCAGAGATGAGTGGATTCTGGGCGAGCCTAGTAGACTCCGGTACTTTACATCCCGGGAATTAGCTCTGATCATTTCGAGAATAGCTCCGATTAATACAATGGCCACTTCGGTTATTTGCATGATCCCAAACCTTGCACACAGATCCTAAAGTGAACTACCTGATCTCGAGTTACTCGAGGTCATGTTAAACTCGGCGTAACGGTTACTTGCAGCGCTGAATTAATTAATAAGCGTATTATTTTTATCTTTTCTTGTGTGATTCGGGTTACTTTTGCCACCTCCCTCTAGCAAGTTTCTCATTTTTCACTTACATGTTATGCATGCGGGCAATTCATCCAACCCGCATGTGACGTAGGCGATTAGACCTCGCCAACAAAGATCTGTTGCAGAAAAATCTCTGGGTGGTTCGTGATCTCGCGCAGGCTAGTACCGGGGAGCAGTGTTAATGGTGTTACAGTAAGTAGTAAACTCGAGGCCAGGTTCTCCTCCGTCCAGCTGCGGTAAGACGAACGAATCCTAGGATGCTACCATCCGAAAATAAGTAAAATACCCACATACATACTGTACCTGGTATGTAGATAGTTTTTGTGTATAATTTACGAATTGATGTTATTCTTATATGGACTACTATGTCTTACAGTTACAGGTGACATAAGGTCTATACTTCAATAAGTCCTTACACCCAGGAGGTATGTATGCTTTATAACCCCTCATATCCTATGCATCAACGACGATAATCAGATCATTATCTTCGGCAGATCTTGTTTTTCCTTGATTGCTTGCTTGCATCTTCCTGCAAGGTAGCAGCCCTAAGCTTCCAAAAGTCCCCGGACCAGAGGCAGCGTGAGACACGTGCCGGAACTGCCGTTGAAGACATCTATGTACCTAAACCATAGTTACTCTTTTTTAACTTGCATCAAACTTGCTTGCATCAGGTACCTGGGTATGTTACATTAGGGTCAGGTCAGGGTACATACATAACATACCTACCCCTGGGAAGAATTTGGTCGGCCACACGAAACGAAACGAAATCTTTTAAACCTCCGCTCGAGATGCATAGATGCATACTGTAAAACGTCGCTGTCCAGTAACAAAGCCCGTAGTTGGGGCTTTCCCACCACCACCACCACCACCCCTCCACCCCTCCCCTCCCCTATGCCGCGCTCCTGCATCAGGGGTTTAGACCGCCTTATGGCCCTGTCGGGACCCTGTCGGGACTTTACATGCGCACATGTAATGTATGTCTATCATCCCTACCGACACAACATCCACACAAATCTATACCTAATGTTTGTAGTATGTAGGTCCCGCCCACAAACTACTACTACTACTACTACCACCACCACTACTACTACTACCTACATACACTTTCCTGCCGTGACCTGATACCAGCCACATACATTGTATCTCGTAGTGACCTACTTTAGGTTAGGTACACTACGTTAAATGCCATGTACCAAGTCATGTGGTGCCAGCTATATTTAACTTTTGGACCTCCCTAGTATAGCCAAGCCACGGAAAGCAAGCACCGCACGCTATACCACCTACATACTCTACCTACCTACCTCCCTACCGACCTCCCTACCTACCTGGGTACATATCTAATCGCACTAATGTCGGATCTTTTCTACTGCGTTGCATTATATTGTGAGTTATATACACCACCGGGACCGCATCCGCAATGGTGTGACGCCGTAAGTCGAAACAGAGAGAGGCACTTCGGGATCGATCCGGGGGCGTGGCGGGGTTCCTAGCGGCCGGTGTATGTATGTGCTATGCGGCCGCGGAGCGATTGCTCTCGAGATCATGGTGGAGTGGGCTTTACGTAAGGTATAACCTTCGGGCTGCGGGAAGCTTGGATGGTATCGAGGCGGAAAAACGGATGCAAGAGCGGGAGGTAGGAGTTTGGCCCAGGAGAGTGACTGACTTCTACCTTACCTACTGGCTTTAGTCCGCCGCATTTGCTTTGCTGCTGAAGTGTATATCCCCCGACTGGACTAATCTAATTGAGTGTATGGGTATAGCTGACTCTAGGCCTGGGTGTTGATAGGGTATATAGTATGCGGTCACTCGCACATAGACCGGCTAGCCCCCACACTCCAAACGGTAATGTGAGGATACCAATGCAGATAAAATTGCTCCAAACTAGAGTAGAGGTCACAATAAACCTCGTGATGATCCGGAGGCGTGTCTCCTGTAGATTAACCTTGGTAGACTCTATCCTTTACTCCACCTGTCCTTTGAGTGTAATTCGGCCATCTTGAGAAGAGAGTGCTTATGTCGTCGTATGTGCCCATTGCGGCCGAAATCCATCCACACACACATACTCTCTCTTGTCTTCGGCTGACACCATACTACATACACGCGCACGCGCACGCACACACATACATACATATTCTAAACCAAAACTCGCTCCGTTGAAAGGAGACGAGTTTCTTGTGCGAGCTGAGCTTGCCCCGGCCAGCCCAGATCGGAAGCAAGGTATGTAATAGGCCTAGCCAGTCTAGACCGGCAGCTCTCTGACACCCGCGAATCGCCCCCCCTGCGAATACCACGTGGGAAAAAAAAGAAGAAGAGAAAGAAAAAAAAGCCGTTATCGGACTTACAGCTTATATTCGCCTCGTCGGCGGGACAGCACGAAAAGAGGCATTACGGGCAATTGTCTCCCAAAATAGGAACTTACTGTATTAGGATGTGTATATACCTCTTTTTGCTTTTTGCTTCTTCTTTTTTTTCTCTTACTCCTTTCGTCGTGCAAGGCACTGCCGGTAGCCGTCGAAGGTCTAGGCATGTAATGCAGGTAGTCAGGTAAGGCCCTCGTATCGCCGAAAGGATTTCCCTCAGGAGGAGGGGCGTAGCAAGAAGAAAGGGCGCCCCGGGTTAGGGCAGCTAGTTAGGTAGGTAGGTAGGTAGCTGAGCGATACGGTAGCAGCAATTCTCGAGATGGGGATGAGGAAGGATAGGTTACCTAGGTACCTAAGGTATCAATTGTATGCCTGCCTGGGTAGATACCTACCTGAAGCTAGACCGTTGCAGGAGCAGGAGGATCCGCGATGTACCGAGGGAAGCGTGGGCGTCTGCAGGTAATAAAAGCGTAATAAGTGGGCGCGACTCGTGGCGGCGCAGCAAGGCCCTGAATCCTAAGGAAACACTGCTACTCTGCTTAGATTAGGTGGTTTACGTATAATGCATTATGGGGGCTTTTCGTTCGTTATGTAGTGCGCCCCAGCGTGGTCTCGGAGGATCTTGGTTCTCGGAGGAGCTTCTGTTTGATCGGTATCGTTAAGCGGGAAGGATTCGTCCGTTTTCGTTCAGCTCAAACGACATGCTGAATACTAGATACCTAAGGTAGAGATAGGGAGATCGAAGCTGCTTCTCCATCGGAGAAGTGATGATCTTTAGGATTGCAGATCCGAAAGAATTGAAACAAAAAGGTCTCAAAGACGAATCTATTCGGGTGTCATTTGCGGTTACGAGATATGCACTCACGATGGATTTGCGGAACGTGTGGGTTGCAGCAGAAGTCTTTTTTTCATTAACCAGTAGTCTCATAGCAATAATGTACATCTATGGCGCAAGACTGGACCGCTTGTAGGTGGAGGATCTATTTCGTCTTGGGGCTCTCTCAAGCTCCCAAGCGGCCTAGATCGTCGTTGGCAGTTGAGCCTTTGGGACCATGTTATACTTTTAGCACCGTGGTAACCACCCTTTCCGTTCCTATACAACGAATCCTACACACTAACCCCATGTACCCTCGAACCAACGACCCCTTGATGCCAAAACAAGACAGGAAAAATAACAGACTCTTAAACAGCAATGCCTTTCGGCCTTCATAACGCACTGAACGGTACCTAGCGCACTGGGTATAGAGGTGCCCGTTGATATCAGAGGCGCGTAGCGAGAAAACCCGAGGACGACCATGACGCCTTGAGATGGGAGTATTAAAGAAAGTCTAATAGATGAAAGTAATGAATGAATAAAACTCCAGACAATAAAAGAGATTAAGTATATAAAAAGGTGAGAACGCCTGGTTTTCTAAGGTCGTAAATGCCAATATGTCTAAAGGAATGACTAGAAGTGTAAGATAAGAATGCAAATGATCGCTGTGGCCGGCCGTAAATCGTCGATCGTCATATAGTTGAAAAAAAAGAAAACAAAAAGGAACGTAGTAAGTCGTTATGCAAAACAAGGAGTGAGTTTTGCAAGTCTAAAGCAATGCTAATAAACAGGATGACCAAGTATAAAAAAGGGTGATATAATTTAGTTAGGTGAATGGTTTGAATTCGGCTGGAAAACGGCGGATGACAGGAAAAATTCGGCTTGTGGAGAGTTCTTCATCGGCGGCGCAGGTGCAGGGGGAGAGATAGGTGGTGTCTTGTTGAGACATTTCGGATACGGATTGCGGTTGTGGTTCTGGTTGCTGATAATATCGTGGCTATGGGCACGATGTAGAATCCTACGCTGCTCTTCTGATTTTGGTGACACGGTAGGTTCGGGGTCTGCAACGCCACCATTTAATTTGGTGAATTCATTCTCCACGTCTGCCAGGAGAGCATAAACATCGCTGTCAGCGTAGATGCGAATGCTCTCCATCCTCTGTAGAGTAGATTCCGCTGAGCTCTTTCGGTTGCCTTCCACTACATCACCCTCAGTCTCCTCGTATGGTAGCTCAGGAATCATTGAAGGCACTCGGGCAACAACGCGCTGAGGTGATGGCGATGGGGACTGGGACTGAGTAGAAGAAGTAGTCTTTGTTGGGCTGCGAGGCGGGGTCGAAATATCGGAGGTACCGTCAGGTAGACGAACACCCATGATTTGTTGAAGGATATCACTTGTACCGCTAATGTCTTTAACCAAAGAAAGTGTGGAGGCGGCGGCCACATGCTCCAGGAGTTTTTGTCTAACACGGGTCCGTCTATTTTCGGCCTGTTCCAGTTTTGTAACCCACTCATCAATCGAAGCATCGAGCTCGGCAAGACTTTCTTCTTGCTTTAACATCGACTCGTAGCTGAACTTAGCAACACGAGGTGACCGCAAGTACTGGCAAATGCGACTGTGAAGGTTTCGGCGCCCGGCACGAAGAGATGTATACGTACGGCGAAGATACTCTGTTCGCTCATCAAGGTGGCGCAGTTCCTATGAATGATTAGATTACGGGGGCGTAGCAATGGTTGGAGATATATGACTTACCTTGGACAGGTTTTCGACATCGTCTTTTTTGAGTACCTCAAATCTTAGAGTCTGACCCAAGGCCTGCTTCTGCAAGAAAGCAGCTTCAGCCGAGTCAATGTTCTTCACGGCTTCGCTCGGCTTCCATCCCTGAGGCAAGTTCTCAAAGGCTCGACGTTCGGCGCTGACACTCCTCTTGGAATTGCTTCGCTTCAAGCCACCACCGCCACCGATTGGCGTGCCATCACTTCGCTTTCGTGGGCGCCCGCGATCCATGATGCTTCCAGAATCGGATCGACCACGTCTATGAGATGGGCATAGGTTAGCTCGTGGTTGTGCTTCAGGTTCTACTTTTGGTATCGCCGTGGATTCAACGGTCTGCTGCGTAGTGGCGATAGGTGTGGTTGAACCCAGCCTATCCCAAGGTTTTGGAGAACTTCGGCATTCAGCAGGCGCTGACAACGGTGTCGGGAGTGTCGAGTTAGTCATAACAGTAGTCGTCGACATAGGGGTTGTCGCTGAGGCCAGGCTTGAGGCGGGTGTAAATGGAGTGCGTGTCTTCGGTGACTCAGCCCTTGCCGATCGAATTGTAGGCTCCTGTTGCGTATCCCTAGCTCTAAGTCGGCTTAACGATAGCTGCCGGGCCAGTCGTGGAACCGGACCGCTCTGCGTCGGTATCGTTAAGGGCGCCAGATCCCTTGGAGAAAGTGGTTGCCTTAAAGTCGGGGTAGACTTCTGTACATCATTAGAATTCTCTAGGCTCTCCTCTGGACACTCCTTCAGGGAGTTCGCAGTAGGGTCTAAGACGTGACGCTGACGCCAAGGGTTGATAGGAGAGCTGATGGATCGTTCATGCAACGCAGGCCGGCCCGGAATCGTTGCTACTGCTAGTTAATACCAAATCTATCTCTCGAGAATGGTATCCCGGACACTTACGTGAATCCATCGCAACCTCTTGTACCGTCGTCATTGGACCTAACTCAGGTACGCTGACTTTCCTTCTCCGAGTCATGTTGTGCTCCTTGATACGCATCCGGAGGCCATTGCCTACGGAGCCTTTCTCCGTCTGTCCCATAGCCATCGCGAAGGCCTGCTCCGGATCTAACTGCTTTCCACTCGTGGCTGATGGAAGCTGTTTTTCTCTTGGGAACAGCTGATACTTCCGGTTCTCCGGGTTCTGCATCCTCCAAACAAATGGCTTCTTCTCCTCAGACGAGCTTGTAGACGATAGCTATAAAGTAAATATAGTTAGTTGGAACCGGCCATCTGGAATTAAAAGAGATAAGAAAGGAAAAAGGTCGTACCGAATCGGTGGAGGCTTGAGCTGAGAAGGCATTCGCTATATAACTTCTAAGACTGCTGACTTCTCCATCGCTGTCAAGCATACAGGTAGCTATATGAGCCATTGAATCCTATGACTGGGGTCCCTAGAAGATTTGCAGAGCCACACTAAGGAATTATCATAAAGCAGGGAAATGAAATAAGGTTTCTTTTCATGCGGACGGCAGGCGGGTGAAGTGGCGGGTTGAAGTCATATATGTGTGTTATATGTGTGTTATATGGGTGTTATATGGGTGTTATGTGGGTGTGACGAAAGAGCGACAAGATTACCAAAAAATGATACCCAATGGACACAATTAAGAGAATTAAGAGGCAGCTCGAGCTTTCATAGTGATAAGCATGTGTAATAGACGTACGGAGAACACGGAGAGGCAAGGGAAGCAGGACATGCATGCCCTTAATACGCAAAAATATAGTCAGGACCATGCTGTCTAGTTTTGTATCCTATAACGAAGCGAATAAGGGAATTGTAAGGCCAAATGCATCAGGGGAACTTGGGATGCAACCTCCACTTAGAAGCGAGACATGATACCGTACCGCATGCATGACGATATTGGATAGTAGGTACGAACTTGGATCGATGAGACTGTACTCGCATCTGTAGGGTATGTAATAGACTGGAATAGACTGCATCGTCTCCAAGATAGCCAGCCAGCCGGGCTGCGTTTCAACGTTCGCTGAACTCAGGATCGGGGCAAGATGCGAAAAAGGGTTTAGATACATCGGGAGACCGTTTGGTCGAGGCCCAGAAATGCTGCCTCGACAGGGTGCTGAAACCGCTTAAGCCCTTGTAAGCCCTCGAAAGCCCTCGAAAGCCCTTGACAGGGTTTCTGAATATAGCTAGGTTGGTAGAGCTTTGACCCCCGGCATCACAGGGGTGCCCCATGGCCAGGAACATGGATTGTGGTGTTCTAATATAGCGATGCTTGTAATAAGTTAGTTAAAAGCTTCTCTCAACACTGCTTAATTGAAACGGAGGGAACTTGTTCTGTGACGCATGCTACAGAATACGTCGAATATTTCTCGACTTCATAAGTATTTCACTTGTGTACATAGATCCGACTGGCCGGACCTTAGGAAACACACCTGTAAGATAATTCTTCCCGCTAACCGAGGTTATGCTGTTGGGAGAAAGTTAGGGTTGCTACTACAGGTATTCTCCTTATCTATAGTATCCCCTATAAGTTCCAAACTACCTAACCTTAGGTTAGGTAGGCACATATATAAGGCAAAGGTTGTAGTATTACCCAATACGGTACCTCAGTCAAATAAAATAAGTGTGGTACAGTACCTAAAGGAGGACCTCAGTGATAAGAAAACGTGGAGAAGCGTCGCTAACCACATAAACCCGGTAAATGACTTGGGTAGACACTGGGTTAATTTATTAAAATATGCAAACCGTATATCCAGCAAATGTGCTGTGATATCCTCATCACATAACCGAGCGCGCAGAAACACTACATATACATATCTCTCGGGCTAATGATATGCGGAGATGGTGACATCGATGCACAAAAGTCGGGAAGGATATTCTGATTTTTTCTAACTAGCTTGACTGCCACTGGATGGCCATGCTGGCGCGTATGCAGCTTATATTGTTGCTATGACAGTCTTCGACAAGTCTCTTATACTGATATAATGGTAGTAGTTAGGTGTGAAGCTTGGGACCGGGCGTTGATCAACCGGTCCAAGCACAGGAAATAATTACGGCATGGGATGAAACTATTCGATTACATTTCTCTCCATTTCTTGCGATTATCATGAAATCCTGCGTATCCCACATTTAAACGAACGCACCTAATATATGTTATATGCAATTCCTCCCTGCAAGATGCACGAGGAGCCGTGGTAGCAATGGATGTAATCTACCTTATAGCGAGTAACCTACCTACATAGATTAAGTCGTACTGCCTTTTATCTTGGGTTACTATTTTTTAACCTTTTCTTCTTTTTACTGCCGGCAGAGGGCGAGGGCTACAGAGCCCTCTATACATACTAACCCCGTGATCGTTGAAAGAAGTGGGTGGTCATGAGTTTAAAGTTGCATACAATGCGGTGAAGCTTACCGCGCGCCTTCGCCAATAGGGTATGTCTGATCACAAGTACTACATCTTTAACCGCCGATTTTGGAGCTCAAAAGTCAGAAAGGCATGGTGCAACTTTGCCATTTATTGCTCATTTTAGGGAGGAAGGGTGGTTCAAGATAACTGGTTTCCTCCTCATTCGCCCACTAGATGACCAAATAGGGGTGGAAATCTGTTTTGAGTCGAGACGTTGCTCGATATATGGGGGCCGCGGCATCAACATACCTGTCTAATAGAAGCAATGCTTCCGCTCTAGGTAGTTACTGACTATTACTCGTAAATACAAGGAGACAACAGCCTACTCCCACCCAGTTAGCACATTAGGTAGATAGTGATACGCCGCTAGAGGATGAGGAATTCTTAGTATCAGTCTTCGTACTTATCGTCTTCGAGCTGAAAAGTTGTATTATGAAGAAGGACCAACCCGGTATATGAATAATTCAACTTCTGGGATACCCGATCAATGCGTTGAACTTATTAAGTTTACATATCAAAGTTCATTTACTATGGATCTTCGGGGCTGTCTGTGCACGCGATGTTAGCGCATTACAGTGGCGTAGCGGCGGCGTAACTAGTTGTGACTTGCGGCGCGCACCCGTAACCGAGCCTTAAAGAGGAATAGGTCCTAATAGCAGTTGTTCTTAAGGTTTAACAAAACTTGACCTTGTTTTCGTTGTACTATGTAGTTAGTTGGCAAAATTTTCTTCGTGTTTTCTTTCTGGCATATGTAGTTTATACCGAGATTTGGTGTGGTAAGTATCGGAAAGGATTGATCGTCTCAAGTCTTACTTGATGTTTTACTGATTCCTATGCTAGGCAGGCAGCTTTAACGGATACCTACGTAGGGTTAACCTGAAGTCAATAGAAACTTGCTCTTGGCGAGGATTCTAGGACCTGCTTACCATATTCCAGTATTATGTAGAAATAGTAGGCAAACAGGGGGCTATTTCTTGATGAGAGTGGGGATCGAGACAGGTATGGATGTACATCTCTTTGTGTTTCACCCCCTATTCAGACACATTACCGCTGTCACCGATTGACATCGGGAAAAGCTAAGCATGAAATAATTGGCTTTGCTCTTAGTTTGTACTACGAGATGGTGCATGTGGTGACTTGCAGAAGGAACACGGAGATACATGATGTTTGTCTTCACTTGGCCGGAGAAATTACCGTTTAGCGTATCTACGATGAGGACTTTGGAGACCAACGATATACATAGTAGGGAAACAAGAAACAATCAGTATGTACGTTACAGGTAACTTATATGATAGATGTTGTAGATTTAAACCGAACTATGGGCGCCTACAGAATGAACAAGGCTGAGATGAGACATCCTGTGCCCCGACTCAAACCAATTCACAACGTCATCCGAATTTCGTCCGAGTTAAAAGATCGGGATGATCATTTATCATTGGCGTTTCAACCTGGAAGACTCATGTCCCGAAACAATCAATTGCCGAATGGCAAAACGCGATGGACAACCAAATGTTCCAGACTTTTACATAGTAGGACTTGGCTCTTACGTAGTTGAAAAAAAAAATGTCTAGACCACTATACAGCTCTAAGACATAGAGCAGGAAGATATTCGGAGTTAACAGCATTGCATATCTCCAGTAACTACCCCCCTATGATAACTTCGTAAACGATAAGTTCTTTAATTACCACGTAACAAAATTGGGAAGCAAATTTCGGACTCACTCATCCACCTGGGTCTCAAGGCTTAACAAAGACAATTATAAAATGTGTTTCTACATAGTATGAATGAAAATGAATTAAGGTAGAATTTATGATCACCGTTCCCGTCTGCCATGGGCCTGGAAGTTGCCCGGGATCTAAACGATCAGCACCCCAGGGCATCTAGCCGATAAAAGGTTGCGATATCGACAAGGCCCCCCCGGATTGGTTTCTTACCTGTTCCTGGCAACAAGGCAGGGTCCTGCGGGGTTTCTCAGGTACAGCCTATCGGCATAAAGTCCATCTCTGCTGTGGAACGCGAAGGAATTTTAGGAGGTCTTCCATATCCGCCGCCACCACTGTAATACTCTGTAATACTTGCTGTAATATTTACCAGTCGTTATCGATTCAAAGTTGTAACTCAATCTCAATAACCTTTGCCGTCCTCAGACAATGTTTTTGTTTAACACTACATAATGTATTGCTTAAGCCTAAATACGAATATATGACTTGGTATTTCAAGATGGATGCAATATCTAATCAAGATTCCGAGCCCAGTAATAGCCGCATAGAGAAGCTAATGCCATATGGTAACAAGTTAAGTGACCTGAAAACTGATCTTGGTTCATCTGACGCGCCCGGACACCAGAGACTTCCTTAAAATAGTACTAACACTCGTAAACTTCACGTACCTATCCTGCTATCGGCTATATCAAACCAGCTCGGATATTACGATCATATGAAATCCATACTTAGGTACAGTACCGAACTCTAAGAATGTTCTAAGGATATTTCCATTTCCGCCTTGTCCAAATAATGCTTCTTAATATTAATATTAATATGTGTTCCTTAGCAGACTCTGTTATTATGTATAAGAAACAACGTTGAACTTCACGATATCAGCTCGGTTTAGTTAACGTTATTCGAAAAATGGAAATTTTAATGCTATCATTCCCGAACACGGACTCTGTTTCGCGGAACTTTCCAGGTCTGCTAAGCTTATTATGGAACTAGGACCAGGCCCGTATCAAAGCAACTCTGAGCAGTACAAAATTTGCTTAGCGAATAAATTTCTAAGTGGTCTCATTCCCCACGCATAACGTTCGCGAGATCCACTGCGCAGCGTGTCCAGCACATGGCAAATTGGGCAGGGCTGTTAGTTGGACCTCATTTCCGACTTCAGTACCAACCTTACCAGCACCTCGACTTTTCAGCCGGGCTTCCGAGCCGTCAAAAATGAGACTAGGACGCATTCGTTCACGATTTCGAAGCTAGTGTACTATGTAGAAGACTGCGGTGTTAAACTTAGCAGTCGCGTAAGGGGACTAAAGGTTTAGAACGGATCTCGATGGAGAAAGCGTGCGCTTTGACAGGAACGGGTTCTACGGCATCCTGCTGCTCGGGACCTATGCATCTAACGACGATAATGAATGATGCGATGGCGATTGATATTCCGTGCCGGGTAGATCCTGGTCTTCCCCGCGTACCCATGATCTGAAGGGTTTTTGCAACCCCTTTTATTCGAGATGCTACCTCCCGTCCCGTCTTAGCTCACATGACCTGCCATGTACGGACATAAAGGAATATCTGCCTAATTTCTAAGGTTAGATTCTGAGCGCTGGGTTGGGGAAGAAAGCAAACTTCACTTGCAGACATGATTATGCATGATGCTTGATATGCACTCGACGTAAGTATTGCAAAGCCTTTAACTCTTATGCAGCATCGAGAATCCTGTCGACTCGAACCCCAGAATTCATGGAGCTACAAGTCAGAAGTGGTAACTTCCTGATGTAGGAAGGACGTCGGGAGAGCTATTCAAGAAGACGAAGGTAACATCAAGCCTGAAATCATACCCATCAGTTTAAACAAACACGGGAAGTTTCTTGGATATGTAGAAGTATCTAGCTCTGAAAGCATGAAGGGCGTATGCTACGCACAACTAATGCAGAAATGCAATATCACCATGACGTCCGGGAGAAGCTATTCCTTTGCCAACCTGGACTACTTCTGACCGTTTATGGCCATAACCGTGCAGCAAGTTTCTTCTGCCAAGAAGCTATCGTGAAGAGCAACAACTCAAATTGTCGAGCTGCATGCTGCGCCATGCCAAGATCTGTGCACGGACGTCCTGAAGATTTTACTTTTGTAAGATAGCCAACTCTTTACCCGACCGGGTGGGAAGCACGCATGTCACGGCACCAACCAACTAGCGACAAACAGTAACGATCGCCGAAGCAGCGCCGTAGTAGTCATTCTCGCCAAACTCGCCGTCTATCATCCTTCGATGGAGCGGCTGCTAGAAAAAAAAAAAATCTCGACTGCTATGCAGGGTTGACAGGTGAGATAGCAGAAGCATGCTTACTTTCTGATTCTTCCCCCTTTTCTTTGCGAACTTTAGTAACTACTGCGAGTTTTAAGTCAACCACCACAACCTCCAACCTAATGCGTATTGAGTACCTAGGTATCTATGTGGTTCTTTTCAGTTTAGGTACCTAACTCGATTCTAGGACATCGACATCTAGAAGTATTTCCTCCCGCCACGTAAATCATTCTAGATCTCCAGGAATATTTTCGTCCCATGCTGCCCTGGCTACCAAGTATCTCAAGTGTGGGGACGGGTATCCTGAAGCGTGCCCCCGGCAACAGATAACAAGAAAAAACAACGAGCATGGCTATCTAGCAGATTGTTTCAGAACAGAAGGATCTGGTGCAAGTCATGACGAGCTAGTTACAACTTAGTAAGTAAGCCGTCAGGGAGCGTTGTTTCAAGTTATCTATAGGCTACCGACCCTGTTGCAACTTGTAAGTCGATTGGAAGTTGATGGTTTACTATCTTGGGTACATATCTTCTAGATTCAAGCTAGCCATTTTTTTTTTTTTTTTTTAAAAAAAAAAAAACAAAAAAACAAAAAAAAAAACTTATTTAGTCCTAATATTTGCGTCTATGTTATGGATACAAGTAACTCAAGAAGAATCAATCTCGAGAAGAGGACGATTATGATGTTTAATAGCACTTAAGGTAGCACATAGGTAGATGTGATCTGGTCGTAGAATATCGCTATATCATTATCTTCCAAGTTGGAAATATCCAGAGGTTGGCATTCAATTAAATAGACATATGCAGATGACAAGATAAATTCTGTTCTCTTAGGTGAATCCCGCAGATTCTTTCCACGGCTTGCTTCGGGGACCCACCAGCTTCGCATTCAACGGGCTTGTAAGTTCTAACCCGAACGAACCCGCAGACAAAACTCTTAGATACGCACTTATGCCCAGAGGCTTGGCTTAATCTGGAAGGAGGCTCATATTCCAGTTCGATGCGAGAACTGAATAGCATCGTGAGGGGCAGTCTTCTGTTCAGAAGTATTCGACTCACAAATAGCAAACTATCGGTGCATCTCCATTTAAGACACTTTAGCCTCATCCCGAAAAGAACCATGGTACCTCGTGATCCCAACACTCTGGCCAATTATGGCGAATGGGGCATCAAACACACCACCGTAAACTTCAAGGTCAACTTCGAGAAGCAGCGCCTTGAAGGTTCCGTGCTCTTGGAGCTCGAGTCTCTAACGGATAAGGCAAGCCGTGAGATCATTCTCGACACAAATCACCTGTCTATTTCATCTGTCAAGCTTGATTCAACCGACTCGGAATGGGCTGTCAAGGATCGAGTCGAGCCTTATGGCGCACCACTCCATGTCTCCGTGCCGAATGGAGTATCTCAGGGTGATGTTGTAAAGCTAGATATCGCCCTAGAGACTACCGACAAATGCGTTGGCCTACAATGGATGACCCCAGCTCAGACTGGTAACAAGAAACATCCGTATGTATACTCGCAATGCCAAGCCATCCTAGCCCGATCTATCTTCCCTTGCCAGGATACTCCGGATGTCAAGTCAACATTTACTTTCAACATCACCTCTCCGCTACCTGTAGTTGCTAGCGGAGTGCCAGTGTCTTCCGATAATAAGGGAGACGGCGATAAGCTGTTCCGCTTTGAGCAAAAGGTCCCTATCCCCTCGTACCTATTTGCCTTGGCCTCTGGAGACCTAGCAACTGCACGCATTGGCAAGCGGTCTGTCGTCACTACTGGTCCTGAGGCCCTTGAGGCTGCAAAATGGGAACTCGAGGCGGATATGGACAAATTCCTCGAAGTAGCGGAGAAACTGGTCTTTGACTACCAGTGGGGAGAGTACAACGTATTAGTGCTCCCACCGAGCTTTGCTTACGGAGGTAAAGTTCCGAGTAGATTTCAAAGCAGCCTTAGAGCTCTGCTAACTTGCACTTGTAGGAATGGAAAATCCCATCTTCACTTTTGCTACTCCTACTATCATCAGTGGAGACCGCCAGAATGTCGATGTAATCGCACACGAGCTGAGCCACAGCTGGAGCGGCAACCTCGTAGGTTGCTCATCCTGGGAGCACTTGTAAGTTTTCCTATGGCCGACTATTTTGTAGCTGGAAGCTAAGAGAAATATTTATAGCTGGCTAAATGAAGGGTGGACAACGTATCTTGAGCGACGTATTGGCGCGGCTGTCCACGGCGAACCTCAATTCGACTTCTCAGCTATCATCGGTTGGAAGGCACTGGGTATGTGATTCGGCATTTGAATTTTATCTAATGCTAACAGAATTATAGAGGACACGGTCGCACTATTCGGACCTGAACATGAGTTTACCAAACTTATTATTAACCATAAAGGAGTAGATCCCGAGGATGCTTTCAGCACGATTCCGTACGAGAAGGGCTTCCACTTCCTCTACTACCTCGACCGGCTGGTTGGGAGAGAGCATTTTGACAAGTTTATCCCTCATTACTTTAAGACGTGGGCTAACAAGTCGCTGGACTCCTTCGAGTTCAAACAAACTTTCCTGGATTTCTTCGAGAACTATGGTAACGCGGAGATTAAGGAGAAAATTGCCAAGATCCCCTGGGAGGAGAGGTTCTACAAGCCAGGCTTGCCGCCGAAACCCGAATTCAACACGGCCTACGTTGACAGTTGCCTTGCGCTGGCAGAGAAATGGAAGAGTGATGATTACCAACCATCCAGCAAAGACATCGAGCCATTCACCGCCAACCAGACACTTGTCTTCCTGCAAGCGATACAAAGCTTCCCTAAGCCTCTGAGCGTTGAGAGGTCTCATCTTTTAGGAACCACTTACAATATTAGTTCCTCGAAGAACGTCGAGCTGAAATCGGCTTACTATTCGATTGCCCTCCAGGTGGGAGATAGGCAGGAGTTGCCTGGAATAGTCGACCTTCTTGGCTCGGTCGGCCGCATGAAGTTCGTGAGACCTTTGTACAGGAAGCTGAACGAGCTAGATAGGGACCTTGCCGTTAAGACGTTTAAGGAGAACAAAGACTTCTATCCATCCACTACCAAGGGCCAGCTGGAGAAGGACCTGGGCTTGAAATAGATAAATGTCAATATGTAGTTCTACCAAGTACATACCATATACCTAGGAACTATGAGGTCTTTGGGGTTAGACCACTTGCATATAATTAAAAAAGGTGTTACATGCAACCTCAAACTTGCTGAGGGTTAGTGATTCGCAGACTTCTTCTATAAAGAATTCCTAGCACTTAACTTAGGTGCCTTAGGTACCTTGGGTACATATTACAGGTTGTTCTTCAGTGAATTCCAGCTTCACTTCCCGAGGTTCCAATGCTAGAAAGTGGACCAATAAGGGGAAAGAGTGCCTAGCACAAAACCATTAATTTTTGTAGTTGGTCAGCACCTAATCTTACCTAAGGTAGCTAATAGTTTTAATTACTTGCACTGATTACCTTATATAACTACTACTAATTATGTACCAGAACAAAGAGACACGTGAATGTCTTGGCAATGTGCCCCATAGTTCATCTCTTTTTCGGACGAATGACAAGCCGCCGGTCGCGATTCGCGTTCTCCATTAACCTTGGAACCATTTACAACCATTTACTTGTTAACAAGTTGTTGACCAAATCCCACCAACCAAAATCCAATAACTATCTCCGCGACAACGCCCAACATTCTATCATAGACTCTTGCTGCAAAAAAAGAAGCCTAACCTATCACATTTACACCTACACCTCCGCATCCCACGATCTGGTCGTCCCACTATACGCATTATTCGGCAACGCGCAGCCGCTGGGCTGCTTTTTTAGCGATCTGCTCCCTGCATTCACACGACTCCACTGCCGCCGTCCGGTGCTTAGGTGCTTCACCTTCAACGGGAGCTACGGACTTCTTTTTTCGCGGCCGTACCAGTGTAATAAAGGGGAGGATGATAAGCTTGGAAAGACCAATATTAGATTAGGACCTTTTAAAACTATAACGCTGGATAGGTTATCTGCTTGCGACTTTCGAAATCAGTGAGGGGCTTCAAAAGTCTTTGTGACGCGCGAGGTCTACACCAAAAAGTCCCCACTAAAGACCATCGCTGCGCGCGCCCCTATCTATATCGGATGCCTCGACTCTGCTGTATACTTGGTGAATAGTTGTAGTGGATAGGAGGGCATCTCCTTCATCTAGCAACCATGGCTCCCGCAGGCGGAGGAAATATTAAGGTGGTGGTGAGATGTCGGCCTTTCAACAGCAGAGGTACGGTTACGACTACTCGCCAGGTTCATAAGACTTGGATAGCCCCCTTAGGCTCTTGCGCCCAGACTGGATAGATGCTAACTTAGTATAGAAATTGACCGTGGGTCAAAATGTATTGTTGAAATGAAAGGCAACCAAACGGTCCTGACACCACCTGCCGATGCTGCTCATGGCCCTAAAGGATCTAAAGACAATTCAGTGAAGACTTTCGCCTTTGACAAATCGTATTGGTCTTTTAATAAGAATGATCCTAACTACGCTGGCCAAGAAAGCTTGCACGGTGATCTTGGAAAACCACTTTTGGACAATGCGTTTCAAGGATACAACAACTGTATCTTTGCCTATGGACAGACGGGTTCTGGTAAGTCATATTCCATGATGGGATATGGCAAAGAAGCCGGTATCATACCTCACATTTGCCAGGATATGTTTAGGAGAATTGAAGAACTACAGAAAGACAAGACGACACGGTGTACTGTAGAAGTGTCCTATCTCGAGATTTACAATGAAAGGGTACGGGATTTATTAAACCCTGCCACTAAGGGGAATCTGAAGGTCCGAGAACACCCGTCGACTGGCCCTTACGTGGAGGATCTCGCCAAATTGGTAGTCAGCAGCTTTCAAGAGATCGAACACCTTATGGATGAAGGCAACAAAGCAAGAACAGTCGCCGCGACAAACATGAACGAAACATCCAGTAGGAGTCACGCCGTATTTACACTCATGCTCACGCAGAAGAAGTACGATGCGGAAACGAAGATGGAGATGGAGAAGCAGGCGAAAATTAGCTTGGTCGATCTAGCTGGTTCAGAAAGAGCAACATCAACCGGTGCCACCGGTGCTCGACTAAAGGAAGGTGCTGAAATCAATAGGTCCCTCTCGACGCTTGGCCGTGTGATAGCAGCATTGGCTGACCTCTCAACGGGGAAAAAGAAGAAAGGACCGGGAGGGAACGTTCCTTACCGAGACAGTGTTCTGACGTGGCTTCTGAAGGACTCACTGGGTGGAAACAGTATGACTGCTATGATTGCAGCAATCAGTCCAGCTGACATTAACTACGACGAAACCTTAAGTACTCTACGATATGCTGACTCCGCTAAGCGAATCAAGAACCACGCTGTCGTCAACGAAGACGCGAATGCTCGTATGATAAGAGAGCTGAAAGAAGAGTTAGCAGTCCTGCGAAGCAAATTAGGAGGCGGTGGTGGCGGCAGCGGCACTGGCGGTTCAGCTGTGCCCCCGGAGGAGGTTTATGCTGAAGGGACACCTTTGGAGAAACAGATAGTCAGCATTACACAGGCGGATGGCTCCGTCAAGAAAGTATCAAAAGCAGAAATTGCTGAGCAGCTGAGTCAGAGCGAGAAGTTGTTGACTGATCTTAACCAAACCTGGGAGGAAAAACTTCAGAAGACGGAAGAGATCCACAAAGAGCGAGAAGCTGCCCTCGAAGAACTTGGTATCAGTATTGAAAAGGGGTTTGTAGGGTTACACACACCGAAGAAGATGCCTCACTTGGTCAATTTATCTGATGACCCTCTTCTCGCGGAGTGTTTGGTCTACAACCTTAAGCCGGGCAGGACAACAGTAGGAAATGTGGAATCGAACTCGGAGCACCAAGCAAATATCCGCCTCAACGGCACACGAATTCTTCACGATCACTGTTACTTCGATAATGCTTCAGACGGCACTGTTACAATAACGCCAAACGAAGGTGCGTCAATCATGGTCAACGGAAAACGCATTTCAGAGACAACAAGGTTACACTCTGGTTATCGTGTTATTTTGGGCGACTTTCATATATTTAGATTCAATCATCCTATGGAGGCACGAGCAGAGAGAGACGAGAACCGGCAAAGTCTACTGCGCCAGTCTGTTACCGCAAGTCAGTTGCGAGATCTAGAACGTACATCCCCCTCCCCGCGGCCAGGTCACGAGCGATCCGTAAGTAAAGCTGGTTCCGAGTTGCCTGACAGCCGTCCGGACTCACCTGCTCCGTCTCGAAGCGAGAGGGATGCAGATTGGTCATTTGCACGACGAGAAGCCGCTGGTGCCATGCTCGGAACAGATAAGAACCTTCAAAGTTTGTCAGACGAGGAACTTAATGCGTTGTTCGAAGACGTGCAGCGGGCCCGAGCTGAGCGTGTCAATGACCGTGAAGGCGATGACGATTTAGAATCTAACACTTCTTATCCTATCAGGGAAAAGTATATGTCGACTGGTACCATTGACAATCTTTCGTTGGATACGGCGCTTACAATGCCGTCTACCCCAAAAGCCGGCGAAGGAGACGACCGTCTAAAGGAAATGCGAGATAGCATGCAAAACCAATTAGAGAGGCAAAAGGAGGAATACCAAGGGCAACTTAAGAGCGCCGGAGTAGCTAACGTTGAGGTGGAAGAGATTAAAAAGGAGAAGGCCAGAATGGAAGAAACTCTAGTCAAACTTAAGGCGGATATGCAAAAGCAGTTGGAGACCCAAAAGCAAGAGTTTGAGGCTAAGATTGAGAAGCTGGACCCATTGAAAAGACCCAAGGCAAAGCCGAAATTATCCGCAGAGGAGGTTGAACGGGCCAAAAAGGCCATTGCGCATTGGAGAAGTCGACATTACGTACAGATGGCCGAAGCTGTCCTGCAGCATGCAACTACCTTAAAGGAGGCGCAGATCATGAGCGAGGAGTTGGGAGAAAACGTTGTCTTCCAATTCACCGTTGTGGATGTTGGTCACGCACGCTGTTCTTCCTACGACATGGTTCTGAATGACGTCCCAAGCGAGGGAGAAGATATAGCTCTTGACGAAGCCCAAAAGCCGTGTGTAGGGGTCCGCGTAGTCGACTACAAGAACACCGTTGTTCATCTGTGGAGCTTAGAAAAGCTTCATGACCGAGTGCGACAGATGCGGCAGATGCACCAATACCTCGACCAGCCGGAGTACTCTCAACATTTCAAGCTAGACAATCCCTTTGTTGAGACCTGCATGCCTGAATATTCTCTCGTTGGTGAGGTTGACGTTCCCCTCCGGGCTGTCTTTGATAGCCGAGTCCAAGATTTTGCTTTGGACGTCTTATCGCCTCATACTTCTCATGCCATTGGGATTATTAAAGTGTCCTTAGAGCCTTCTAGCGCCCGAGCTCCGTCAAGTACTCTGAAGTACAATGTTGTTATGCACGACATGATTGGTTTTGCCGAGCGAGAAGGAACTGACGTACATGCGCAACTGTTCATCCCTGGTGTTTCGGACAGCGTTACTACAACTCAGATGATCAAAGATTTCGATGAAGGTCCGATACGATTTGATAGTGTCCATAGTATGAGCGTTCCATTGTTTGGGTCTCGAGACGTCAACCTTAGAATTGCTATATTCGCTAAGGTTTCTACGATGCATCTTGACAAATTGCTCAGTTGGGATGAGATGCGTGATGCAACTCCCAATCCTGACCGTAATTCCCCAGGCGCGCGAATCAACGAAACACAGTTTTACACCGAGGAGAAGCACGATATACTTGCCCGGATTCAGATCCTCGAACTTAACGAAAATGGGGAGTATGTCCCTGTTGAGGTCACACAAACAAGCGAGCTTGATACTGGCACTTTTCAACTACACCAAGGCCTTCAAAGACGAGTAGCGATTAACCTCACACATAGCTCAGGAGATACGCTACCTTGGGACGACATTATATCGGTTCGCGTTGGTAAGATTCAGCTTGTTGATCACGCTGGCAAAAATCCTGATATGGGGTCGGCTACTCCCGATATCCCGTTAAGATTAAGCGCAAACCCATATCGCCGCCAAAATGCAAATGGCACTCGAAGCATGGCTATTACAGGACAGTGGGATTCTAGCTTACACAATTCTCTATTACTCGACCGCACTACCGCAGACAAATACAAAGTACAGATGACCCTGTCCTGGGATATAACCGCTGACAATCTTGCTGAGCCGATGAGATTCTCAACGAATGTATATTGCCAGATTCTAGGCAGGACATTTGTCCGGCAGACTTCGATGTTATCGTCCTTGTTCCAGCATGTTAGGATCGTACATTCTTCTACAGCCATCTTCACTTTGAGTATGCGACCTGCGCCTATTAAACGGGTTGGTGATTTGTGGAGAATGAACAGTTTGCATAGCTATGTAAAAGGCGAAGAGAACTTGAACAACTGGGGACCAAGGGGCGTCTCATTAATAGCGGACTACATCACGGCACGAAAGAAAAAGAGACGGATCACCGAAATTGCGGCTGCCCAGCTGTTCCTCAAGAAAATAGGCTTACCTGAACCTAAGAATAAACCTGCTGAAGAGGACAATTTCGACAACGACATATCCCCGGAACTCAATGCCCGTGATGATGATCAAGATTCGATTGACGCACTTCTTAATGACACCCCGGATACATCGCGGCCGTCCACGCCGAAGCAACCAGAATCAGTGGAGGGCGAAAAGGTAGAACAACCCGAGCAACAGTCCGAGCAACAGTCCGAGCAACCCTCTGAGCAGCCTCCTGTAGAGTCTCAGGAGCCGGAGTATACCGAGCATGAAGCCCTTATCCTTAACAAATGTCTAAAACTTTGGTTGCGCCATCCGGATCCTATGGCACGCATCCTTGGTCCAGCAAATACAACACCTCCCTCAGATGGCGTCGCGCCTGAGTCTGTGGAGCCGCCCAGGTTGATTTCAACCATCATCCGAGTCCCGAAGAACCCGAAAGTCCTGAAAGGAGGCTATCTTCTAGTCCCTAACAATGACTATAGCAAGTGGGTGAAGAGATTTGTGGAACTTCGAAGACCTTATCTCCATATCCATAACGCTAGCAATGGGGACGAAATGGCAATAGTCAGTCTTCGCAATTCTAGGGTTGATAGCCAGCCAGAGATTTTGTCACTATTTGGTGGCCACGACGACGAACCAGATGAGTTAGCTCCAACAAATGGTAATGCCCAGGAGAACTTTCAGCCAGGCCATCAAAGGACATCATCAGGTCGGACCATCTCAACGGTTTGGGCTGGAAATCCTAGGCCCTCAGGACCTAGCCTTGGCGGCTTAAGCGAACGCCTGCAGGCGGGCGTTTTTGCTGTTTACGGAACAGACAATACGTGGCTGTTTGCAGCTCGTAGTGAGCGCGAAAAGCTTGACTGGATCTTTCGCATTGACCAAAGCTATTATTCCGGTAGCGCAAGTGTGAGCGTGAGCGGCAGCGGTGCAGTGAGCCCGCAACCTAGAAATTACATCATGGACGCCAATTGAGACATCCAATACCTCATTATAAATAAATCAAAGCGGCTAGCTAGTCTGGTTCGTTTAGGAAGCTATGAGTTACGACTGCCTTCAGGCATCATTATGAAAGCATATATTGGTTGGGATAGTTGAAACAGATGGCGTTGCTCTTTCATTTTGCTTTAGAATACCCTTTGTTACGTCTCTAGACAGAGAAAAAAAACTCTGTATTATCTAGATTATACCCTCAGAGTTTTCGAATTCACAGGAAAGGGCCAAAAAAATGCAAATGTGAGCGTGCGCGCGGTTGTCGGGGCGGGGAGAAAGGAGCGGAGCGAGATCTTTTTTTTTTTTTTTTCCCTTTTGTTGTAATAACGAAGTTTTCGTTCTGGGATCGAGAGAAGGAGGATTATGGTACTGATACCATCAAGGCAGGTCGTTCGTAATTGGATCGAAAGGAAGTTATATTTTTTATGCTTTGCCGTAGCAGAGAGAAGTCGAAATTTCTAGGAGGTGTATGACACACCTCCCCCCCTTTTTTCTTCCAAGTAGTAGATATTGCTATATAAACCTAACAGGATACAAGGAGCTTGTGCTCCGGTAGAATACTGCCATACAAAAGTATATTAGAGAGCATAGACGCGTTTATAGCTAATACAGGCATATATGCACACGAAGGGAAAGTGAATCTGAGTCGTGAAGTTGGCTAAGAATGTAAAGAGTATATTAATAAGGGGCAAGCATCATGACAATCAGGTCATCCCCGTAGAGATTCACTATCTAAAGTATATCAAGCATATTATTCAATCAAGTTTGCTTGCTTGCTTGCTTGCTTGCTATATCCGTGGGTTCATAGGCTTTCGTGAATATCGAAAGCAGCAAAACGCACCTGGGCGGAGAGCTTGGCGCAGAACCTGTCCGCCAGCACATCCGGGGCCTCGAGCTCGAAGTCGATAGCCGGTGCCCCGTACGAGCTCGGATGAGGCTTATCAACAACCGGTTCGAAGAAAAACCCTCTCATCCTCCCCCTGTCGTCGTCGTCGTCGTCGTCGTCGGCGCCGCCGCCGCTGCCGCTGCCGCTGCCGCTGCGGCGCTCCGACACCTGCACGTAGTAGAACCTCTTCCACGAGCCGAGCACCCACGCGGCCGCGTCCGCGAGCACCTCGCAGGCGTGCGCCCAGTCCCTGATGGTGCTGCTGTGCTCCGGCACGGTGATCTCCACGGCGATGAACCGCAGCTCGATGGCGGGCAGTCGCTGGAGGTCGTCGTCCCGCGCGGTGGTGCGGCGGACGTACTCGCGCGGCGAAAGGCTGACGCGCAGCCGCGTGAACCGGATGGCCTCGGCCTCGGGGAAGGAGGCGTAGAGGAATTCGGTCTCGTGCGCGATCCAGTGGGCTTGCAGGTATCCCTTGGAGGGGGGCATGGTGGTGCTTGTACCGCTGGTACGAGATTGATGGCGATGCTGGTATTGGTGGAGCGTGGTGAGGAGGAAGGAGGAGAAGCGGATGGTAAACTGGGGGGAAAGGGGGGGGAGAGGTAGGTTCGGAGTGGAAGTGGGAGGGTTATATGTATTAGGTGCTTGAACACTCTACTGCGAAGGGAGAAGGTGCTTGCTACTAACTATTCTAAAGACTTAACTCGTCGGGTTGGTGTGTTGGCTGTAATACGACGTGACGGGAATTTCTAACTCCTGATGAACTAACTGTCTTTAAATCACATACCTAACGGGTATATCAGGTACAAGCTGTGAGTCGCAAACTCTCCAGTACATTACTGTTGGGTATTTTTCTAGGACTAGGATGTCCCCGAGGAACGTAGACTATCGTCACAAGTTAGAATCCAAGGAAGCGTTATTAGGACGCTTCATCCCCCGTCCCCTATTTCATATACATACTTGCCAGCCGTGTTTGATCATAGATTAGGTAGATAGTGACTATAATTTGTAACTAGATATAGACCCTACTATGGTATGTATAGCAAACATTCGCACTTCCCAAGTTCCTTAGATGGCACGGCCTCAAAGAGTCCTCCGGGATGATAGGTAAGTGTCACCTAGATAAAGGGCCAGAGACAGACGATGTGGCTGTAACGATGATGGTGGTGAGGTACGTCGTGAAGAGCATTTTCTAGATGATATTTCAGAATGATATAATTGTAAGTCTAGGAATTAATCGTTGTATTAACCTTGACTCTTCTCCTTCTCTCTCTTTCTGTCTGTCTGCCTGTCTGCCTGTCTGTTATCTTAGCAACAAGAATACTTACAATTTTTCTAACACGACTTCTCCTCGTAACATTGCGACCTCTGCTCATTTAATTGTTCAGCTGAGAATCATCTAGTATCTCCTCATACATAGACCGCCCATTGAGAGCTACCAGGGGGGGGCAAAAGTAAGTTCTTGACCATTTGGGCTAAATTATGGGGCGGGAATGCAACCCTATATGAGGCTATGCGGCTGAGCAGACTGATAACAGAAAAAATATTTTCGCTCTCGTATGAATCAGTTCATCTTCTAGAATCCAAAAGATCCCATAAAATGTACATAATTCCAAATGGTAAAAGTTATGCGGGCTCATTCGATAGTGGTATTTATGTGGCTGGCTGTTGAGGGGCGCAGATAAGGAACATAACGAGACATCTGCTTATACTCGCGTGATGTTAATATTAGGGGATCGCGATACAAACTATACTTATTAGTTTGCCATAAATTGTTTAAAGAGATTTGAAATAGACCAGCATAGGCCAGTAGTTGACTTATTGGTTCTTGCGCTACCAAGGTTCGGTATTTGAAGCATTTCATAAAGGCCATGAGGCTCATACATACATGTCGAAGAGTATGCGACCTGACAGAAAAGCTTAAATTAACGTATCACATTAGAAACAGATACCTCTCATGTAGTTCCTGACGGTAGGTAATTATTGGTCTATTGTTATTACTATTACTATCGACTGGCGAACCGTTCCATCTATAACCTCTACTCGATGCTATGCCCCATGAAGTAACATCATATCCCTCTAAACAAATTAAAAGTCTAATAATCGTAAGCTCATTATAGTCATGACGACATATGCCTTGGCGTAATAGGTACCCTTTAAGAATGGAGCCTCCTTAGGAGGAGCGGGTCGATTTTAGGTAGGACGGGTGGATACCTAAGCAAAACATTAATCAGGCTTCCTTCTCTACGTCGCTCCCGCTTTTGGAGGTAGGTTTGACGTGGGCGTGCTTTTTTTCATTCACGTATACGTCTTCATCCTTACCCTCAGACAATATTTCTCGGTTGATGATAGCTTTTATGTGATGGGTAAGCACGAAGATCCACATCGCGACCAGCATCAGGGTCATTGCGCTACCAACTCCCATAATTCCCCGGCTTTGGAAATTCTTGCCGATGGAAATGGTGCTAATCGTGAATCCAACGTTGGGGAACACGTAGGCGTACCAATTCAAGCGGAATTTCAACTGCTTTCTGACGGCAAGGTTAGCCAATACAGAAATACAGAAGAACCATAAGCTGAGAGACCAGAGGAATATGCTCGTAGATGTTGCCAAGACTTGTAGAATCTGGACAGTGACGGAGTCGGGTCCAAAGTAATCGTAATACCGGGGGAAATCATTCGCAAAACCGATGATAGCGAGGCCGGTGAATGAAGGTGGCCCAACTGCTATGAACATGCCAGGTCTCGAGTTAGGCGATGGAAAACCCCACTGAATCATCCGTCGTACATAGCTGGCCTGTTCTACGTTAGCACTTCTACTAGTGTATTGTTCTAATCCCCTCTAAACGTCCTGTCGCCAAAGCGAATGACGACATATTCGATAAACAATAAGGACTGTTAATACTTACTATAAAACAATTAGAATCCGGTTATAACGTGTAATATAAGACTAGGTATAGGCGATACGTACCATACATCATGATCGACACCCACATCCCCAGACCTTGAGCAGTCAGACCCGCAACGATCATAGGGACAGCTTGATCCGGCGGCTGTAGAGCGGCACCTGAGGAGGCAACGGTGCCAGACAGCATAAAGGGAAATATAGGAAGATCCCATGCTGGAGTCATATCCTGAATCTTCAAGCGAGGTGAGGTAAACAGTAGAGCATACTGGCCGACTGCAATTCCAAATGTGATCAAGAAGTATATCCAGAACAATACCCTATACGCCGTGATAAGCCACGGCCCGCAGGCGGGGATTCCATAACGGGCAATGCCGGATATGATAGATGCTATGCTGAGCGTCGATGTTCCGAGGAATAGGGCCTCTGTCGGATGGCTGACTGAAGCCTTCAAAGTGCCGGGGAATTTGATAAAGCGATAAACGATGGCGGTAGTAACAAGTGTGAAAACGACAAGGTCAAATATGTAAACTACTTTCCCGATTGTCTGAAGGCCTGTGAACGTAAAGCCCTGAGTCTGTTCTGCTAGAAGCAAAGCAAGACCGCCGGTGGACATGGGGAACGTGTAATTTGCCCAGGTGAAGTGTTCAAGCCTGGCGAGAAAATCGCTTACGGCGCTATAACCTCGACCCTTTTGAGGGCCTTCGCTCTCTTGGGCATCTCCATAACTGCTCGATGAAGAGCTCTCCTGCCCCTCCATCATTTTACCTAGAAGGTATCTCCCCTAGGGAAGATTGAGGTTATCGTAAAAGACGTTATGAAGTATGGCGGTGAGATTGCGAGGTGGTATGATCTGAGGATATCAGTGAGTAAGACAAAGCAAGAGTCTGAATTTTTCGAGTTCAGAATTTCAGTATTTGAGGGGTTCAAGGTTGGGCTTCCAAGTTGGTCAAAGATGTACAGGTTGGTGTACAGGTTGGTGTACAAGCTGATGTACAAATCGATGTACAAGGCGGTATCTCGGGCCTATCTCATACGTGCTATCTCATACGTGGAGTGGTTGTTCAGGCGAGATTAGTCATTGTGGCCTCACGTTTTTGCAGAAACTAGGGTCGTAGTGGACTTGATTTAAGCTTTTGCCGCTCCTACTATGGTATACCATACACGTGGTATGTAATGAGGGCAGTTACGTGCATTAAGCATGTAAGGCATAAGGCACCTACGTCTGTTTCGAACTTTATATTTTAAGAAAGAGCGCTGTAGTTGCTGTGTTTGTTGGTTGCGTTTGCTTGCAGTTTCCTGTCCATTCGCGGTTTTTAATAGGAGCGGGCAATAGCGACGCGCACACGCTAAATTTAGACGCTAACAAATTGTTTAACGATAGTCCAGGCCGGCCTCGGTCCTGTGCGAGCTGGCGAGCAGGTTCTACACGGATTCTACACGGGTACAACCGTCTTATCAAACGGGCCTTTTGTCACCCAGTCGACCAGTCGACCAGTCAACCCACAAATTGGATTGAATACATCATATCATTCAAATTAATATCATCACTCAATATTAGCCCCTTAAAATTATTGCAAGAAAAAAAAAAAAAAAAAGGAAAATGCTGTAAGTTGTGTATGCACTGCACGAAAGCTATATACAGTTTGAAATCTTCAGTACAGGAATTTTTAATCAAGGGGAAAAAGAGCGTCTGCGGTCCGGACAGCCAGGTTTCCTTTATCTACATCGACACCGTGCCATGTAAACCCATTTAGTCTTACCTAGAGGTTAGACAAACAAGCTTCATCTCACGTCGTCCCACCAGCTGCATCGTCAGGTCGGACGCAAACGCCACGATTGTCCACACCAGTCGTTTAAAACTGGGGCTTGGCGTTCTTGAGGAGGTCCTCGAAGTAGGGCTGGTTCCACTCACCAGCTTCGGGAGATGGCTTGTAGGCATCGGGCTTTCCGCAGAAGGAGTCGTAGCGGGTAGCACTCTCGTCGCTGGTGCCGTCAGACTCACCGCCGGGCTTGCCCCAGACGAAGGCATCAGCCAGCTCAAGGCCGGTATCAGCGGTCGGGCGGACACCGAAACCAGCACCCTTAACGTTGCACCAGTTGCCCCATTCCTCACGGAGACCAGTAACGGCGTTACGGCCAGTGTCGACGATGGCGTGGTTGGGGAAGCCAGCCGTCTTAAGGGCGGCCGAGAACTTTGTCACGTAGGTCTTCTCGTTCTGGCACGAGTTGTATTTGGCGTCGGACGCGTCCGAGAACTCGCCGGGCTCTTCGTCCCACGAGTTCCATCCCGCAATGTTGGTCGCGTAACCACGAACCTGCTTGGGGCTGCCAGCGTTCTTGTAAACCTTGGCAAGCTCCTCAGCACCAGGCTTAAGGTTAGCATCCCAACCGAGCCAGCCACCGTGACCAGCGTCGATGTACATCACGACGTTAGGAAGGTTGAGGTTCTTGAGAGCGTAGGCAACACCTTGCTCGTAGGCAGTCTTGCTCTCTTGGCAAGTGCTGAGGTCGGCGTTGGTGACCAAGTTAGGGAGAGAGTCGGGCTCGATCAGAAGGGCGAAAGCCGAGTTGGGGTTGGCCTTGATCTTGGCAACGATAGCTGCAGTGCGGTTAGTTGGGATGCTCATTCCTCGAGAAGTGTTAATTCGAACTTACGGTCGATGTACTCGGACTTGTATCGGCTGAGCTCGTTATACTTAAGCTCACCGTTGGAGGCCTTGGCGGCACAGTCACGACCGGGCAAGTCGTAGATGACGAGACCAAGGATATCCTCGCAAGGAAGGTCCTCAACAGCTGGGTCGAACTTGGCGATGTTGGCAATGGAGTCGCTGAATTTCTTGTTAGTTTCAGACACTTCGTTCTAACTGATGTTTTCTGCGACTTACAGCCATAGGAAGCTACCGACGTCAGCAACCTTAGCAGCCGAAGTCTTCAAAGAGGCATCGCTGATCTGCTCAACGGCCTTGGTGACTTCCTCGCGGTAGAAGGTGTTGGCGTGCAGCTTGTACTTCTTGAACACGTTGGTGCTGGCATCCAATTTGACGGCTGATGAGCAAGCTGCGGCAGCCTTGCGAGGAGTGGCGTTCGAGGGTGCGGCAATAGCACCGGCGGCCAAAGCCGCAACGCTAGCAGTAGTGACCTTCATATTTGATTCGACTCGGATATAACCTTTTAGTCTGTAATGAGCGAGTGCGGTAAGAAGGGAATCAACATCTTCGGGACGGGGACTTTGGGCTTTTTATGCCAGCCGTTGTGGCGGAAGTGGCCACCCCAGGTCTTCAAGATCTCCATATGGAGGGATCTCTACTAGATGTGCGTGGAGTAGCAATCAGGAATTAGGCCCGTCAAACGCGAAAGATCTCGGTATGTCTACTCCGAATACATACTCTACCGGTAAGCTTCTTCGTCGCGGGGGAAAGACTGCGGGGGGTCCTGTTGGCCACCGTAAATACCACATGGCCTGAACTAGACCTCTGGTATATTCCCCCTGCCGCAATCTTAATTTACCGTCTGTATTACCACACGTTCGGTCCTACTGAGGTTGTGTAGAGAAGAGACCTGAAAGCCTCCATCTATGCTATAGGTCCTTGTTCACCCAGCCTTGGTCAGAGTCTGGCTAGCTACTCAACGGTTTTCCAGCTTATTCACTTACATAGCAACCTCAAGATACGTGGGGGCCAATGTATGGTGCCACTTGCTTCTCAATACTGGTAGACGACAAGCATTGTAAAAGACCTCGCCGGGATAGGCAGTGCACAAAGTCACAATGAACCAATCTTCGCGGCTTATAGTAACTTCGCTCGCGGCGACATGTATAAACGGAGAATGCCAAGATTTCTCCATATGGAGTGATCTACAGCACGATAGATTATTTCCCCATGGGAGATAATATGTAACGGGCAGCGACTAGGGGGTCAGGCCAAGAGAAGTAAGGTACCGTCCTACTAGCGACAGAGGCGAAGGCCTCTCTGTTTGGCTAAAGTCCCTTCTTAGGTGAAACACACGGTATCATAGGTCTGCCCTGCGAAACAGAAAAGGGTCCTTTCCCCATTTAGCCGCAAAGGAGGTAACAGTTTTCCATCCGGCGAATCAAGGGCACCGGTTAAACAACCCAATTCTGCTCCAACTCCGGGAGCAGATGTCACATCTCGGCATCCAGTTGACGAGCGCCTTGACTGCGTTGACGGAATTGGAAAATAACAAAGATGGCGGCGCGTTGCCGCGTGACGTTACTGCATGAAAGGGCGTATCTGATCTGGTAAAAGTGTCCCGGAACGCGACTCCGAGGGGATTCCATAACTAGCAAGTTTGACAGGATTCGTTGTCGAGCACGCATTATAATTAAGCTGTTAAGCTTGCCACCTACTTAGGGTCTGTCCGATGGGAGGAGTACTGATTCTCGCGCTTTACTTAACCGCCCGCGAGATTTCGTCATGTCGAAAACTTCTTACGCGTCAAAGATAGACGATGATATTACAGCTAGCTCAATAGCATAGGCAATTATCTACCTACCTTAGGTATGTAAAGCCATCGGCCGACTCGTTTAGCTACCATGACTAAGTTGCCTTCGCGATCGAGAGCATAAGTCTCATAACAAAAGCTCTCATACACGTGGCTCTACCAACGTCCGAGATCCCTTAGGTAATATAGGTAATACCCGAATATCTAATAGCAAGCGGAGCTATGAGCTCCTGGGCATCTTTAGAGTCAGCTGTTCAGCCCCAATGTCATAAAATTTCCCTAGTCGCTAATTCCCCCCCGGTGGACTATACCAGCGCGGTAGTCATGAGGCAATACCAATAAGTTCTAGAATTGAAATTTAAGCCGGAATTATGAACGCGTCAAATCGCTAAATTGCCTGGAAGTTGAGCCGCCACCTTATTACCAACGGAAACCAAATCCTACGATGTTTTCTATGCATTAGTTTAAATAAGCTATATATGTAGGTTGACTCTCATCCTAACTCGAGTTCTTGATTGGTATGCCTCGAGGGATCTAGTCGAGTCTAAAGAGGCGAACGGTATATACCAGATACATTGCAATCTGAAGCGTCTTGCATGGGGACTGGGATGGGAGAGGGTTATTATGCGCATATAGGGCAATATAAGACGATACTCCGATTGGCTAAGGTAAGCGCTCAGAGGTTCATAACGTGGCCTGAAATTTGAGGCGAAATAGTAGGTACCTAAGGTAGGCACTGGGTGACGAAGTATGACTGATAGAATAGACGATAGCTCAAATTGTTAACTTTCTCCTTATTCTTCGGTATAATATCGGTTTGGCGGCTATATCACAGTATGAGAGACTATTTCTGAAGTATAGTCAAACAGCAATGGTTTATGATTCTATAAATTCGAACTATGGTAACCAATACGGTAGGTACAATATGGCATGATATAGGTAAACTCAAGCGGAGACAAAGTAATTGAGAGAAGTGAACAAAATAGAAACATATCTTAGGTACCTAGGTACTTAAGACAGCATATATGATGTCTAAGCGTAATAATTGTCTGGACAGGATATAATCAGGTAGTGATTTGTTACTGGCCACTCTTGGAGCAAATACAACTCTTTATTATGTGCAAGCTAATAAAAGCTTCATGCCCATGCATAGGAATATCCTCCTTACTATACATACCTCCGATTCTAAGAAGCCATATATCTATTAGTTATCAAAGGAAGGATGTGAAGATATCTTGCTCGGATTCGCCAAGTAATGTAATATTGCTAAGAGAACTAACTATCTATTCATAAGCGCTCTTTCAACATGCTTCTACTCAAGGTAATAAGATGCGCTTAAGCTATGCAGTTATACCTATGCAACCCGCCAGGACCAACTCCCCCATGTTAAAAGGTACCTAGGGTGAGAAATTCCATGTCCTCTCAGCGTTACCTAATAACCACAACTAATAACGCCCTACGGCCACTAGATATGCTCCTCGATGTGGCGTATGGCCCCTCCCTTAGGTTAGTTCAAAACCATGATACCGTCTTCTCCTCTAGAGTAAGCTTGGGCGATCCTCTTCCCAACCGATTCGCCACTCCAGTATGCACCCGTAGCTGTGCCTAGGGCAACGAAAGGTGCCGTGTGTTCACCGGCTAGCCAAAGACCGCGGTCCGGAAGGCCCTTTCTCATAGTTTCGATATCCACATCGCCTTCCTCGAGACCTACTTGGAAATTGCTGTAACTGCCGTTGCCCGCAAGGTCGTCGTTGAGCCACTCGGTGGCGTAGCAGCCTATCGGCTGGCAGTCCGGGGAGCTCTCGTCGTAATTGGGAAGACGCGAATAATACGGCTTGAACCAATCGATTAGGAACGCGTCTTGCTTTTCCTTCGAGCCAAGTTTTGCCAGCTCGCCCGTGATGAACTTTGACTGGTCGCCGTAAAAATAATAAAGGAGCGTTGGTTGAGCCGCCGATTGTTCCAGGGAAGCTAGTTCGACAAATTCTTGATTCCACTTGTGTGGATTCGAGTCGGGAGTATAACTTGGGGCAAGCATTTGGCAGAATCCCTGAACTGTGCTATCCTTGGTTTGAGTGGAGGCCCAAAATGCTTTTGGGAAGTTTATATAGGCCTATACAAACGTCAAAAAACAAATGAACTCAACGGGTATTCGGTGAATAGTTACCTTCTCAAGACAACCGTATCCTATGTTTTTGATAGCTTTGGTTAATCTAGATGGCAGGGCGGGTTCAAAGGCGTCTGAATGCTGCTTCAACCAGCCCAGCGGCGCCGTGAGAACAACTTCATCAAATTCGAAACTTTCCCCGCCCTCGGTGTAGACTCTCAACACTCCACCGTCGTCGTTGGTAGTTTGTATTTTATCGACGATCGTCTCGTATTTGATTTTTGCTCCCTCAACAGCCGGCTTTGCGACCAGCTGTAGAATCTTCTCGTAAGTATCCGCAACGAACAGATTCTCTGTGATTCGTCAGCGCCTAGGGGAGGATTATAGCAAAGTCGTAATTATTTTTCAGCTCACCTCCATCTATACATTCTTCCAGCCAGAAGAACTTTAAGCTTTGCGTGAAAATGTGGCTCCCAACAAACGCGCCCCACTGGCCGGCAAGCTGATATACGGTATTCCTTTTCTTTTCAAAATCTGCGTCGCTTTCTGGTATCCTTTTAGGAACCTCTCTCTGGAAGAAGTCCCAAAGACTTTCATCCGGACTTATCGTGGCCGAATGCTTATTGCTGTAAGCAAAGGCATCGGCCACAACATCCCACATGATCGTGGAGTAGGCCGTAGCATCGGGGAGAGGAACCAGTTCGCCATTCTCACCAAAGACTGAGCTTTTTTCCTCCCACTTTCCAACTATGGTGTTGGTCTCTTTGGCAAGGTCCAAAATGGGATTTTCGTTAGTACCGTGGATCCAGTTGGGTCCCGCATCCACTTTATGCCCCGACGGTAAGGTTGACTGATGCACTCGCCCTCCTAGGCGATTTCGGCCTTCAATCAAAGTGACTTCGAAGCCATGCTGGAGGAGGATATCCGTGCAACGTAAGCCGGCTAAACCCGCGCCAATGACCCCGACATGAGGTTTCCGACCGGAACTCCGTGCTCGGCGCTATTAAACGTGTGAGTCTTGTGTGTCAAGCGCTTGGGGTCACTCATCTGAGTACTAGCACTATGAGGAGACTGAGCCGCATCTAGCCAATATACTAGATAATTATCACCGATGGGTGCCTCGCTCACATGATAAAACCCAAGAGCTTCGCTAAGGTTGGATTATACCTCTCCTATCCTCTGCCCCAAGCTTGGAGTCTCGGAGATGTCTTCGGTCATCTCTACGATGCTGTACTGGCGGCAGGATTTGAGGTCTCTCCAAACTCGTGAGAAGCTTCGTTGAGAAACGCTGGTGAAAGAGACCGAGTAAGCATCCATACTTAGGTATTTAATATGTAAATGTTAAGAGTTATTGTTTTCGCTTGAACGTTGTTATAGAATATCAAAACAAGAAATAGGATATGTTTAATATTAGGTTAAGTTAGGTTAGGTTAGGTACCTAAGTAGGTAGAATGGTTGGAGTCAAAAGTCTACTGTGAAAGAAATAAAAGGGGGTTTAAGGGTGTGATGTGAGCAAGCGCCACAATAAAGATTAGGTAGAAGAATGGGTCTGAAAATTGGTGGAGACGTGGGAAAAAAAAAGTTATACAGGACAGGTACATATAGGTATCGCACCTGGCTGCACCTAGCTGCCACTACCTAGGGTAGGTAAGTACCTAAGCTAGGAATAGGGGTAGATAGGTACTTCTTTGTATAAGTCGGCAATTGCCATGTTGGGTAGATTCAAGCAGCCTTTGATAGATATCTTGAGATAAATGCATAGATATTCCGTAAATCGAGACCTATGATAAAGACCTAGACTTGCTTGGCATGATAGAGTATGATAAATGATAAGGTAAACTTCTAGAAGAGGGAACAAGAAGGACGATGATACAACGTACATCTACCCTCTTACCATTCAGTTTTGGTTAAAGTGCGATAGACGCAATAAATGCAGTAATAAAGTGGATGCTCAGTTATAGGAAAGCGCCGCATCCGCTAAGACCGCGATAGCTTCCTAAACTAATCTCAAGATAAGTAGGTTGTTATAAGTAGGACAATGTATTGCGGTCTGATGGAATCAGCCCAGATATTATCGATTGGCGGTTGCTATCAACGTAGCAAAACGCTGAGAACGCCACGCTGATAGACTGACGTATCTGATTGGCTATAAGGCTGCTGCATTAAGGGACTGCATTAAGGGACTGCATTAAGTGACTGCGTTAGGGGACCACCATGACCTCTGCTTCACTGGTCGGACTATCGGAAAAAAGGGAGCGAAAAAGATGGGTAGTGGAAGTTTATAGAGTGGAGAAGGGGGCCGCAATCTTGGGATGTGCTACCTAATTTTTCAGTGAGAAAAGAAGTACGAAAATGGACTTACCACAAAAGCCTCGGAAGAATAGCTTTAGTAGCTATCATTCAGATGATTATACAGGTACCTAAGGCAGTATGAGACAAGTGAGAAAGTAACTAGAGCTCGTGAGGTAATGTGTTTCCGATACGAAGAGAGTGTGTGTATAAGGTAGGTAAGGAAGATATAAAATACAGTCAACTGTGGCTGTTGTGTTGGATGCAAGCACATATAAGTTAGAATCCTATTAGTAAAGATAAGAGGTACCTAAGTGGACCTATATATCCCGCATAGTTGGTAAAAGAGACACCGGACTTATCGGCGTATCTATAAAAGCTGTCCGTTACACCAAGTACGTGTAGGTACCTTAGTACCACACCTCTTTTTAAGGTGCCTTTTATATTGGTGGACCTCTCAAAACCGTCCAACGTACAAAAACAACATCAAACTGTTTTACTTCCATCACGCCCGTAGATGTCGACCACACCACGCCACTCCGGAATTTCCATCAGACCAGATGGCGAATGTACAGCTTTGGGCTGAGTAAACTCGTACAACGTTTCTATGCAGTGTTCTCTACCGTAGCCAGAATGTTTCACCCCGCCAAACGGTGTCCCCAACACGTTCCTGTGGTAGTTGTTTACCCAAACCTATAAAATCAAGTAGTTAGTTTATTTATCGGTCTGTACCTTTCAGGCATGTCTCGAGTTATCCGCAACTTACCATCCCTGCTTCAACTGCGCGGACGTAACGATTCGCCTTTACTTGATCCTTCGTGAAGACGATGGCTGTCAAGCCGTACTCTACCGAGTTTGCTATGCGAACTGCGTCCTCAAAAGTATCGAATGGCGTGACTGTCACTATTTGATGGTTAACCTATTAGGAAAATAAATTCAATTTTCGCACAAAGAGCTTACCAACCGCGCCGAACATCTCCTCCTTGGCGATGCGCATATCTTCAGTCACATCTGCGAAAAGAGTCGCAGGTATGAAGAAGCCGTCCTTACACTCAGGGTCTGAGGGAAGCTCAGCTTGCGCAGCGATTCTAGCGCCCTCCTCCACTCCGATGGCAATATAATCCAACAGACGCTTCTGCGCGGCCTCAGTTATTTGCGGCCCAACATGTGTCGCAGGATCGAGACCGTTACCCATCTTGATTCTTTTCACCCCTTCAGCTAGTTTCTCCACGAACCTATCGTAGATTCCGCGCTGTACGAGGATTCGCGAGCCGGCGGTACACGCCTCGCCCTTGTTGAAGAAGGCCCCCTCGAGTGCGGTGCGTACTGCGGCGTCGAAGTCTGCGTCTTCGAAAATCGTCATGGCGTTCTTGCCACCTAGCTCAAGGGCTACCGGCGTGATAGAGTCGGCTGCGGTCCGTGCCACAGCAGCTCCAGCAGCCGTCGACCCTGTGAAGGTAACCCTTTTAACGAGCGGGTGCGATACTAAGGCCTGCGGGACTTCGGGCCCGATGCCTGGTACGGCCAGCAGTACGTCTTTCGGCAAGATGGGTTCGAGGATCTCAACAATCCGAAGCACCGTTAGCGGCGCTTGCTCGCCCGGCTTCATCACAAACGTATTGCCCGCGGCGAGCGCTGGAGCTGGCTTGCTACCAGCAAAGATGGGCGGCCAGTTGAAGGGAAGGATACCGGCGCACACCCCGTATGGCTCGTGTATCACGGTCGTATATAGGGGGCCCCTGTCGTAGAACGCGGAAGGCAACTTGTCCGCTAAGCTTCCGAAGTATCGGTACGACCGCACGAGCATGCCGCAGTCGAATAGTTTAGCGTCTTGGAAAGGCTTCCCGTTCTCCATGCATAGGAGAGTGGAAAGTTCGTCGATATGCTTCTCGAGCTCATCGGCGCAGCGGAGGAGATACGCCGACCGTTGAGCGTGAGTCAAGGGCCTCCAGCGCTCCTCGAAAGCTACTTGGGAGGCGTGTACGGCTGCGTCGATGGTAGCAGGGTCTCCGCCTTGGACCGTGGTGAGAACCTTACCCGTGGCGGGATTCTTGACTGTAAAGCGCCTACTTGGGTCGCTACTCGAGTAGCGATATACAGAAACCTTAGGGAATTCTAGGGTCGTCATTGTCTTTGTATGTTGGAAGTTCTGTGTTCTTTGCGGTGGAATTGTAGATACAATAGGATAATATGTTCTTTCTATATCTACGTACATCAAGCACTCTATATACGCAACTGCGATACCCCATTTACCTCTCTGATCAGGCGATATGCTACACGTTCGCCATGTTCTTCGACTCGCGCGTTGTAATCTCCGTCCCTATACTGCACCAACAGCACAACTCCTTTTAGAAGGTTTGGGATATTGAAGTTAGCAGGAAACCCATTCGGCAGCTAGTTGCTCCGAATATTTCTCTACGGCGGATTTACATGATATGCATGCATTTAAATCCGAACACAACCCCATTCGCATATCCTAGCACAGAGGAGTTGATGGTTAAATATGATCGATAACATGGCGAACCTAGCCCGTTAAGAGCGAGTGGGTAGTATTGGTTCGGCCTCCGCTATCTCCTAAAGCGCGAGGTAGCTGGGTAGCCGTGGTCGTGGTTTGATCTGCGGTTATGAAATGCCTGATTGGTCTGGGTGGAGAAAAGGCCTTTCCATGCCAACGTATACAACACGCACTGGTCTACTACATAGGTAATCTATAATGTTCTCCTATTGAACGTGATTGAAGGAAATGTATTACACAGATGAACGGGAAGATACCTATGCTCTTTGCACATCGCCCCCTTACCTTAAAGGGGACTTTAAAATTTACCCTCTCGATATAACCTTCCTTGCGGTCTAAGCCACAGATCCTATAATATTTAAGTCACTAGGACGTACAATGTATTGATATCCAGTGTATCAATCGAAGCAATTTATATTTTTCCGGCGAGGGCATAGTATACGAGCACGTACACGCATGCAGTCCCCAACTCTATTCTAACCTACCCTATCTTGTCTAAAAATCTCATCATATATCATAACCCATGATACTCCTGACCGTTCTGCTCATGAACACGTATACGGAATCTAGAAAACCAGTAAAGTAGACATCTATAATGCGTTTACGTATGCCCGCCTTCTTCCTCCTCGTCTCCTTCCAACCATATCTCGTGTCCGTCCCCCTCCCTCACCCAGAAACTCGCAGCTAGCCCGCACAGAGCTACCCCCGCGAGGCCCCAGAATACCCCCCCGACCACACCGTGGCTCAGCCCGAGACCGTACAGCCACCCGCATAGTATCGGGCCGACCGTCCGCGCGAAGCTGCTGACGCTCTGCCCGAGCCCGTGCACGGTGCCTAGCACGCTGGGGTGCGGCGTGCAGTTGTTGACGAGAATCGTCTGGGCGGGGAGCGCGAACGTGCGCCCCGTGACTTGGACGAGCAGCACGCCGGCGATGGCCGCCCATATCCACGCGCCGGTCTTCTGGCTCGGGGGCGGCGTGCTCGACGGCACGACCGACAGGAACGGGATCAGGGTATACGCGACCGGGAACAGGAAGAGGAACGTGCGCCAGGAGCGGACGGTGCCGAGGCGCGACGAGAGACGCGGGTAGAGAAACAGTTGCATGGTGATGCCGATGACCCCCAGGATCGCCATGGCCATGCCGACGGAGCGAGGGGGTAGGCCGAGACCGCCGGTGAAGCGGAAGGGGAGCCGCGGCTGGAAGTCCGGCGGGTTCGGGTCCGACGGGTTGTACACGGGGGTCGAGAGGAATACGAACCAGAGCGAGTTGAAGGTGCCGATGTGGAAGGTGAGGAAGAAGTGGGCGACGAAGGTGAACGTTACGTTCGGGGTGAATATGCGGCGGAAGGGAAGCCGGTTCGTGTACCGCCTCTTGGAGCGCCGCTTCGACGGCGTCGGCGCGTCTTCAGAGGAGTCTCTGGGTGTGACGGGCGACAGCTCCATGTCTGTGCTTATGCTGGAATCTCTCGAGTGAAGACGCGTGTATGCTACGGTCGCGCTGCGTCTCTTGAAGAGCGATGTGAATAGTGATGTTAACTTCTGACCTAGGATAATTCCGAAGTCTCTCTTATCTTGAAGAGCATCGTGCGTCTATAGATATGTGAGATGACCGTTCTAACATGATAATCGAAACCAGGGGATAAATAGAGCATACCTCTTCCAAGAACATCCAGCACATTGACAAAGCAATGAATAGGAACCCTGTACTGACAAGGTTCGGCATCGCATAGGGAAATTTCCGGAGAAACTCTACGTTGCCAAAGGTATCGGGGTATGAGCCTGCTGGGTCAGATAGGAGACCACCAAGGATAGGACCAACGATGACGCCAATATTAAAAGTCATGGGTAAGATTAGGAATGCTCGAGACTGATATCTGCGAAATTGTTAGGTCTAGCCTAGGTACGTAGGTAGTGTCCGGCTATGGGTAGATTGGAGAACGTACTTTTTTTCACGAACGATCTCGCTGATCCTATAATTTTCGTCGTTAGTACTACTAAATCAGTCAACGTAGTCGAGGTGTTGGGACCTACATAGTCCTCATAACGCCGACGTTGCCGTTGGTTGCACCGCCTAAAGCTCGGAAGAATAGAGCCTGGGCGAAGGATCGGGAGAATCCATAACCAAGACATGAAATGACTTAACTCTCATGTTAGCAAGTCTCACTCATCTACGATAGTGTTTACAAAAAGGTAAAGAAGGGGTGGGAGCATACGAGTCCCAAACAATCCTATCATGATAACAGTTTTCCGCCCGGCCCAGGTGGAATCAGCGACCCGACCCCACACCATAGCAGTGAAGAATTGCGCGGCGGTGAAACTCGCATGCAAGATGCCGGCTTGGCTCGAGATAGTAGAGTCCGACAAGCTCGGGTCGAACCATCGGAGTTGGTAGAACATGTACGACTGCCTTATGTCAGTAACTATAGCCTCCCCCACGCGATGTGCCCCAATCGGAGATATGATGATAGATGCAAAAGGGTTGACACCATACCTGCAGAGACGTCTGGACCAATGGCTCACTGAGACGGGCTAGCGTAATAACTACCAGCTGTTTCTTCTTGGGCAGATCCCTCCAAGCCACTACCTTCTTGGAGTCGCTCGGCCTCCGGCTCCGCTCCTCGTGGTCGGCAACGGCGGCGCTGGTGTCGATGGTCAAAGCGCTACCGCGGGATGCCACGAGCCGGGACCCATCCTGGCCACTCTTGTCCCGGACGCCGGGCCCGGGATCAACCACGGCGGATTCCTCGTCGGAATCAAAGTCAAAGTCGCTCAAAGGGCCCCGGTCTTCGTTGTTGTCGACGTCATCGTATTTGCGATCACTCATTGGCTATTCCACCAGCTAAACCAATAGAGATATTAATGTCCGCAATCTGAAGTTATGTTATGTGTGATCACGGAAAGGAAGGGAAATCTTATGGAGCATTCACAAGTGACGAGAAGTTAGATTCAATGGCGAGAGTATTCCGTAAGACTAAACAAAATAAAATAATATGATAACTACTTGAAAAGTAATGCAGATGCAAAAACTTCGCCGTCAACCGAACCACCGAACGAAGATAAGAGAAAAAAAAAATAATTACAGACTACACTACGTCTATGTACGGTGTTACCAACAAAGACCAAAAGGGAAGAAGAAAAAAAATAAGCACTGTCATGTGCGCAAGGGCCGGGTAGGCCGATTCTTCTTCTGGGACCGACCTAGCCGAAGAAGTTGTCCTTCTATCGCCGCTCCAACATTGAGTGGGCGGTGGAGTGGGCGGTGGGAATGTGGGAGGGAGGCAATAAAGTTCCGACAACATTTAGGTGGAAAACATGGGACCAATGAGATTAGGCCGGCACCGGCACGTCGATGAGACAAATCGACGGTTCTTTGATGCTATTGAGCATTGAGTTTGCTTACGAAAGGTCGAGAGAGATAGGTGAGAGATGATTCGCTACTGAGGTACTATGGTAGCTTTTGTCGCCCTCCAGATCCCAATGGAGTGGGCTGGTGGGAGTGGACCCTGCCACCATACGGACCAATCATATCATCAGTTCGCTAGTCCTTGCAAGACTGAACCGAGATTGGTTCAACTCTTAAAAGATATACTAGGTACATCCTTGGACGGGACGGGGACTAGGGCCGGGGACTAGGGCCGATCTTATACAAGGTAGTTCCTATTTCAGTAGGAAACATGTCGGACGAAACGAACAGAACAGAATATGCCATCTCATAAAATACCATAGTTATCATAAAACAGATTGCTGGCTGGCTAGATAGTTGAAGATTTCCCTAATGGCTATTTGATCCCCCGTAAATGCGAGTGTAAGTGTTAGTCTCAATAAAGCAAAAGAAGTCTTCCCAAAGTCCCATTCTCTAATTTCATATTGATACAACTTTTAACGCGTGGTACCAGCGCTCCCATCATAACTCATAGGAGTCTGTAACAAACCTCTAGTTAGAAATCTATATTCCAATTATCGTCTCCTAAAAACCCAAACATAAACGGTCCCCACGATTGATTGTGAGGCGCCCAAGGCGCCCAAATGTTTGAACTACCGACCAATTGCGGTTCGCCCAAAAGCCCAACCCCGGGGACTAGCGTCACCTGCGTTGAGAACCAGTGTTTGATCCATTCAAGCTTCGTCGCATACTTATAAAGGCGATCGCTCTTAAGATCTTCCTCCGTGTCCGGCCTGAATTTCACCCCGAAATTAGCCGCCGACTCCGCGGCCCTCTGCGCCTCGAAGTTAACCACGTTCTTAAAAGTCGATATGATGCTCTCTATCGCCGCCGGGAAATCGAATACTTTCCGTGCTTCGATCAGGTCCCAGCCGTCGATCTCCACTAGTAAAAGGCGCGAGGCGGCGACGAGCACGAACAGGATCTCCGCGAAGGAGGTGAAAGACCGGTATGTGAACCCTTCCGTTCCTATCGAGACTACGGCCGCGAAGAAGGACTGCGCTGCTTGCAGACAGTAGAGCATACACTGCCGTTGGAGATGCGCTGCTAGTTCGTCTTGTGGCGGAGACAAACTTGACGCTGGTAGATATAGCCGGACAAGGACGTAGTTATGCATCGCCCAGAAGAATGCTAAATAACAGTCAACCCCATGCGTACCAGCCATCAGATCAAACTATACGGAAATGCTTACCAAACTGTCTATGTTCTCGGGCCATATTCGCAAATAGCTGATCAAGCTCTTTGCGAATGGACTGCATGTCTTCGTTCATAGAAATAGTAAACACTTTCGAGCGCTCGCCCTCGCAAGGCATCGGCAATTTCTCCGAAATCTGCTCCACGATCTTCTGGAACCTCATAATCTTGTCCAGGATGAAGTCCGTGCCGCAGTCCGCCGGGTGTCCTAACGAGTCGAGACAGCGACCCACGTAGTCGCCTTTCAGCACGCCTTCTCTCGCGAATTGCGACGCGTTCCTAGTCTCGTCAGCCTATATGTTGAATAGTGACGCAAGACGCGCTGCGGTAGGCTTACACCGAAACAAGGTATTTGCAGCCCAGGAAGGCTCGTCGCTCCTCGGGGGTATGCGACTCTTCGAGAACTGTCGTTAAATGACAACCCATTAATGCTTCCTTTACGTCTTTCTAATGCGTCGATAACATCGAGTGTTAGTTTTGCAATCCTGCCATTTCAAAATTCTACCGCCTTCTTTAGGCAAGCTGTAATTACAGCGTCGTCTTGCTTACTGCGACGTATTAGCCACTATAGATGAGAGGAACTAGTTGGACAAGTGTTTTTCTTATGAAAAAAGATACATACCCGGATTTACTGCTACAGTCATCTTTTGTTGCATCGTAGGAGGAGGCCTTGTAATAGCAAGATTATGAGCGTAGCCCATCGCAAGGTGGGTCAGGTAAGTGATTTTTTGATCAAAGTAGAAGTCATGCTCGCACCTAGACCACAGATTAGCAAGCGCATCGTTGGAATACAGATATACGAATATACATGCCAAGCTATGAACACCAGCAGGCCCTGAAGTATACCTAGAGAGCGCTCCTCCATCACCAGCACATGCTGCCCTACATAAGCAAGTATGCTTTTCCTGATCTCACTCTGCTTCGCGAGCGTAAGGCGGCACGCCACCAGCATGATAGCCCTGAAGAGCAAGGGCTTCTTAGACAGAACTTCGCTGGCGGTGACATCGGGGTCGAGAACGACGAAAGGGAAAAAAGGGGTAAACTTGGCTCTGAAGTCGGATATGGCTTGCTCAGCTTGGTCCCAAGTCAACCCAAATCCCGGCTGGGGGATCTTTCTAGCGGGCAAAATTGGGAGCGGTTTCCCAGATGGGGGGATGCAGGGCTTTGGAATGTTTTGTGTTACTGTCGCATTGTACGGAGGGCTTTCCGCTGTTGGGGGAGCAGGCGGAGAGGTTGTGCTCTGAGAAGATGAAGATGGTACATCATCATTTGACATTGAGTACGGGCCAGGTTTGAGCAGGACGTGCCCATAATTGGGAGGCCGCATAAAATCATATCCATCATGGCCGGGGTCTTTGGGTTCCGTACTATCACAACGCTACTTTAGTAAATATTGACAGACTACCTAGGTAATTACCTGTGTTCACTAATACTCAAATGGTCGGTTCGAACATAGACTCGGGATAAGCTTTTAACTGGGGACGTACTTCTTAGTAGGCTTAATTTGGCGAGGTCTCCTTAAACTCCTAGAGGTCTGGGGAGTACAAGCGATTTTCATCCGCCGGCACCTAGTGTAACAAGCTGTTAGATCTATAACTTCTACTTAAATAGGGAGAGAGGGGAGGGTGGGATCGTGTAACCTGTTACAACCATCATCGACTTTGTTCCCTTCAAAGTGACATCGAGCTTTCGCTTTTGTACAGGGCGCGCATGCGCGCTGACGCCTTGGCGGGCTCGGAGGGCGCTGATTACTTTGTTGGCGATTGGACGTGTTTGCCATTTTGGTGTCTTAATTGGCCCCGAAGCAGCTCCGGACGCGCCGGGATTCAAACAACGGGTACGAGAACCGGGCTATCGGGTATCTACCGTGAGGTACCTATTACTATCCCGGAGTTTCTTTGCAGTCTGTTACACGAGGTTGTATGCACTGTTGGTAACACCAAAAAGAGGTGGAATTATAAACCCGGATGCTTCTAATATGGTCTGACGCTTGTCAGTTTTTTAGGACGGCCGAGAAATATAGTGGTAGATGAGACGAGAACGGGTCGAATACTTACAACATCTAACTTGAGTACTTTGCTCTATTCTGTGTCTACGTATTAGGAGGTGGCTCAGCGGAAATATTGCGGGTTATCATATTGATACTATTTGGTGAGGAATATGAACCAAGTACTATCCCGGCTTATCCCGCCTCTAGTTTTCTGGGTCTGACACCTTAACCCGGCCCATGTCGGGCTATGAATTGCTCCATATACAATTAAGTAACCCCATCATCGCAGGCATTTAAACCAATGGCTCCAAAGCAAGACCTTATTACCATCATTCTTACAATAATACTATTGAAGAAAAATATCCGAATACCGGTTGTTTATACAAGAGTATACCTTGCACTATTTCTTCGTGGCTCTGCTACCACTGTCCCTTGTGTTTGATCGAACATTGGTGAGTACTTGGAATGGCTAATCAAGGATGATCGCGCCTATAATTCGAAGGCACGTACGTAATTGTTGAGCCTTAACTGGGTAAGCTTTAACTGGGTAGAACATATTGCTAAGCTCATCATTTATATTAACTCTACTTCTTAGAACGCCCTTCAAGCAAGAGTTATACATTCTAGGCAAGTTAGAAACCAAAGGCTTGCCGTCATCCAGCTTGAAACTACCTCAGCACCTAGTAAAGGATAGCTTCATAATGATGAAGGCTTAACATTGTCTCGTCATGCTACAAAAGCACTATGATAAAATAATTAGCTTGGTATGTACGGATACATACCTATCTAATAAAGTCAAGAAGATTCGGAGCATAAGCAATTAGAAAAAGCGAGCCGGTATAAAGCTACTGTACTCATTTACGTGTAGAGGACGCGTTATTACTACATCAGCACCCAATGAATATACTGTGACGCCCAAGATCACATCCGTATGTAGTACCAAGAACGTCTGGAGGACCTCCTTGCTATGCGGGTTAGAGCTAGGTGTTGCTTGACATATGAATCCTCCTTTGCTTGCCCCAGAGGGTAGAGGGGCATAATATGTTAGGAGGTAGGCATATAGTATAGGTATACCACTTGTTAGGAGTTTCACTTAAGACTCCTTGGGGATAAAGGAGTTGTTTTCTATATAGCTTTGTCTTCGAAGCTATCATAGTTAGAGTTCCCTGCGGAACAATGAAGTTGTTTCCCCACCTCGTGCTCTGCGGTGTGATACTACCGCTGGGCGTCGGTTCTTTGTCTGTGTCTTTCTACAAGACACTCAGAACATGAACGCGAAGAATCGGACGGTACAATATTACTAGCAGAGAAAAATGGGAATGCTACTCATAATTAAAAAGAGTACAGTAACTTTGAATACACCCAAGATATAAACTGGTTTTGTTATATACCGTTGCAACTCCTGTCGTGAAGGCTTCTTTAAAAATATTTGCTACAGTTAACACGGTAAAACTTCTACGAAATAACTTGTATATAAGGTAATCATTAATCAACAAAGTGTACAATTTATATGTGAATATTGTAACTTAGGGTGTCCGTCCCAGGTGCCCACCTCTCTCATACTAATACACCAGCCCTCTCAGTTCTCATATACTCAAGAGTATAGTCCAACAACCGCATATCTAAAATAGAGGCTTCAACTGTCACTCACACATGATTCAGGCCAATGATTCCACTCATTTGCTCACTCCTCTGTGTGCTGACCGGTGTCCGACTCTGCTCCCCCTGAACGATCCTCCCTGCCATGGCGTATCTCAACCTACGCTATCGACGACCAACGCCCTTCTAACGCAGATATTCAACATATACCTCATATTTGCGATGCATATATGCAGCGCTGCGGATAGTTAGCCTTTTATTTAGCCAGCAAGGTACCATCTTTCTTGAAACTACAGTTTCTAGGTCACTTGCCCTTTTACTTCCTGCACATCCCATCTGCCACCACCATTTCTTTTTGACACTCTACACTTTCCACACCACGAAGTGTAACACTAATATAACTACAACACGGAATAACCATCAATATCTTCATCAACAGTTCGAAAATCCTTAGAAGCCATCTTTCATTTGTTTTACGTTTCCCTTTTTTCTTTCCTTGTTTCTAATCCCGTCTCCACTCAGCCTCCATTCCCAGATTTTCTAAGGGTTCCTACTTGTCCACAATGGCGAGAACGCATTCTCTATCCTCTGCTAGCGATGACCCCTTTTATCTTGAGAAGTATCGCCCAGCTTGCGAAGCAGCCAAAGCGCGGGAGTCATTTCGAGCTAAGGAGTCTCGCGCTCAGGCGCCTGTTCAAGATGAAGAGTCTGCTTACGTTCAGGAATCTACTTTGACCAAGACGCTATCCAAAAAGATGAATTTTCTCAGCAGCAGCGTGGCAGTACTTGGAAGAAATAAGGACAAAGCCAGTCGCGAGGAAACCGGATTCGACACACCATCGCCTTCGTCCCAAGGACGTAGCTACAGGAGACTTTCACACAGTTTCGTATCTAAAGTTAGGGGTCTCTTCAATGATGGTGAAGTGCTACCTAATACTAAAGGGAACATGCAACGAATGAGTGGAAGTTCGCTCAATGTACTTAAGCCAACAGAGCTACACAGCCCTATGCAGGAATCAAAGGCTAGCCCCTCGCATCGCTCATCACTACAGGCCAATTTCTACAGTAGTGACAGATATAAAGCCTTAAAAGATAACAAGGCAACCGAAGTCGACATGGCCAGCACCGATGAGAAGGGTGATGGATCGGATAAAGGGAATTTATCAAGGCGGGTTACAATTGATGGTCTTGTTAAAAAACACAAGTCGCGCAGAGGGGGCGAATTCGACCAAGAGGGCAAGCGCAAGATAAGCGACCTTGAAAGAGCCCATAACGCACCCAATCTCTTGCAGCTGCACAGCCAGGCCGTCGAAGCTGGCTACGAAAATATTTCTGACCGTATGGAAAATGATCCTGAGTGGGGAGGAAACCTCGGACACTGGGTAATTGATACCATAGCAGAAGCTCGCTCCACACATCAATCAGACGAATCTCGCCCCTCTTCAGTCGCAAACATTATTGACAATTGGGAAGTGTTTGACGATTTCGATGGTGTTTTCGCATTATCAGATAAGGACAGCGAGAAAATGGATGCATCTCGCACAACATCTCTGCAAAAGTCAGTCAATTACGAATTGCATTACCCGCTGACTATCGACGACGAAACGATATATCCACCCGTCCTTGCCATACCCCATATCCCAGATAACACCCGCGCTGAATCCCGACCCATCAACGAGAGCAATACGCTGCCTACAATGGCCCCGCAGAAACAATCATCTGCTTCCCAATCCCAGCCGGAGAAACCCAGTGCTCTATCTCAAGGAGAATCCGCTTCGAAGCCTGGAGAAACAGCTAAACAGACATCTCCCGCCGATCCGTCTCACCATCCCGACTGGTCATGCCCTAGCTGTGGCTTCTCGAACTTCGCGAGACGAACGGCCTGCATGCAATGCTGGTTCGAACGCGACGAACTGCTAGGCAGCTCAAGCCAGCGGGACCGCCACGTCACATTCGCGAAGCCCAAGAAATTCGAGGGCAAATACGCCTCGGCCATGAAAGGCTACGATGCGTCCCTGGTCGACGCATCGCTCATCCCCGAGCCGCTCAGCCTCAAGTCCTGCCTCAAGAAGGCCCCCTCTCGCAAGGACTCGGGAAAAGCGAACGAGAAGGTGCAGGCCAATTCCAGCTCCCGTGGCTTTGGTGGACTGGCTTCTGGTTTGAAGCAAGAAGCTACCACCACTACTACTGCTGCTGCGCCTAAGGAGGCCGACCAAACCGCCGCCGATATCTCACCGGAGGAGGCCGAGATTATCCGGAAGATGGAGAGCATCGTGGTCGAGCTCTGCGACAACAAGGAGATCGTGCGAGGCGCGGTGGAGGGAATGGTCAAGATCAGAGAACAGCTCGAGAAAGAGGACTAAAGCTCAAGACTAAGCCGGTATATTAGGCAGTCTCACAAGAAGCTTGCCTCCATCGTCCTCATAGATCTGCGAGATGAACCGCGTTACCTTTACGTGTATCCCTTTACGATGTTCCGGGATGGGAAGCTAGGAGACGAGGAGGAAGAAATGCCAGGATATGGCGAGGAGATGAGAAAAGGAGATACGACACGAGGACGAGAAGAGCTGGCTAGAGCTCATACCTGTCATGTAAAGGGGGAATTCTATACCTCTTTTTTTTTATTGTTTTTCTTATTCTATTCTATTCTCACTTGAGCTTTTTTTAGTTTTTACTTTCCAACTTTGTACCATAGCAGGAAGATACCAGAAAAGGAATAGGAAAAGGGGAGTTCTGGTCACGATGTCGTTGCATTTTCGAGGCCGTTAATGTACCTATGTACTTAGATAAGGCTGATAAGGACAAAACAAGGGCACAGACCACGTTACATTCTATTGATAAGGTACCTAGGTACTTGATAATTGCTTAGATCCGCTGTTGCTGGGAAATTGATTTGCGATTGCCAGCTGGCAGCTTTCGGCCACACCAACTTTATCTTGTAGCAATTGCCTTTGCCTTTGAACCGCTGTCATTAACAACGTTGTTAGTAACGTTGAAGTCGTCGAGCCGTTAATAATTAAATACAAATTCAAGTAAAACAAGCAAAGAAATCGGACAATATGGATCCCTACTCGGCGGAAGGAGAGCTAATCAACATCCACAATCACTTCCACCAAGGCCAATATCAGGAGGTCATCGACTTCGACACATCCTCCCTCTCGCCCGAAAATGCCCTGCCCGCCCGCGTACTCGCCCACCGAGCCCGCATTGCTCTGGGACAAGCAGAAGAGGTCGTTGCCGACGTGCAAGGAGAGTCGGAACCCGAGTTAGTGGCTGTGCGCGCCCTCGCCGAGTACAGCCTGGGGAAGACGGATGCGGCCGTGCAAGCTGCTGAGGAGCTAGCCTCGTCAGCCGGTGATAATCAGACAGTCCAAATCCTCGGGGGAACAGTCTTGCAAGCTGCTGGCAAGTCGGAGGAGGCTATTGCATTATTATCACAGCATTCTGGTAGCCGTACGTTGATCACTCGACACGCAATGTCGTTGCTGTTCGGTTTCAATACTAATAGGGGCTTGTCCAGTTGATGCTGTCGCCTTGATCACGCAGATCCATCTCCAGCAAAACCGAACCGACCTAGCCCTCAAAGAAGTAGCAGCGGCGAGGCGGTGGGCGCAAGATAGCCTGCTTGTCAACTTAGCAGAGTCGTGGGTTGGCTTACGACTGGTATGTGTTGCACTGGACTGGCGATTTTTAACGACGACAGGGCTAACGGATCATTTTCTATTTACCTAGGGAGGAGATAAATACCAGCAAGCATTTTACGTATTCGAAGAACTCGCACAAGCCCCCTCGACATCCTCGATCATCTCTCTCGTCTCGCAAGCGGTATGCGAGCTACACCTAGGCCGCGCCGAGGAAGCGCAGAGCGCTCTCGAGCAAGCCGTGCAGAAGCAGCCCGAATACGCCGAAGCTATCGCCAATTTATTGGTTCTATCAGTGATTACCGGCAAGGATGCCGCCTCCGTTACCGAGCTTACAAAGTATGCTATATCCATCCGAACTAAACTAACTTGAGTGCTCCACGCATACTAATACCGATACTAATTTTTCTTCACAGTTCCCTAAAGAAGGTTGCTCCCGAGCATCCTTTCCTAGTCGACCTCCAAGACAAGAGCGAATTATTCGATAAGGCGGCCGCTAAATATAGTGCCAAGGTATCGGCTTAAAAAAAATGAAGGGCAGCTAGCATGGGAGTCTTTATGAATGTTGATTGATATACCAGTAGACCTTGGGGGCGAGGTATAAAGAAAAAGAAAAAAGGCGAAATTCATTTGGCTATGATACTCTACGAATATGATGAATACTCACTACATTAGGAGGTACATACCGCGTTGTCGTAATGTTGATTACGAATCTTAGCTAACCCCTTCTAACTGCGAATCGAGGGGATCGAGGCGCTCCAGCTTAGTCTAGTCTACTATCCAATTAAACTGCTGTAGTTCTGATGATATCTTGGAAGGCTAGTTCCAAATGGAGTATTCCGGTTTTCCACTTAATTCGAGTAACATAATTGGAATTATCGTAGATACGATCATAGATACAATGGGTAATGTGTCCAGAATTAAGGGGTATCATAACATTGAAATGCGGCTGCTTATCTTATGTGACATCATCCGCCATATAGAGCGATGTTAGAGCGATGTTTTTGCAAAGTTCATAGGCCCGAGTGTTCGTGGTTATTTTAAATGCACAATGACGACTTGTAATATGTGGGTGCGCCTTGAAAAAAAAAGGCAAGCGGTAAACAGCACATACATTACATTTAGTTAATGCATCAATGCAGAGGACAGAAAGGGGGCTAGTTGGCTTAAGTTGAAACTGCTACCAAATGATAATACGATAATTATACGGCTCGTATCTAAGGGGAAGAGTATGCGATACACCTCTTTCAAGATGGGGTACATATGCTGAGTCCCCTCCGTTACTCATCCACCTATCGATTTCTGGTGAAGTTGTGCTAACAGCTTCTAGCGATCTCATCGTGCCTTAAACTAGCCTCTTTTCGGTCTCAAGCTTCTGTTTTTTTCTGCGGCGCTAGTGGGACCGTCACTTGGAATTATTGTCCAGTTAGAGAGCCTAGCCTGAGCACGAATTATCGTGGGACTCAACACGGATGCTGCCTATGACATCACTCCGTCACTCGGCCCGTCTATAATGGCTGAATGGGCTCTCAATGCCCACTATTGCTTACACATATGCACTACTTTGCTGCTATCAACCATCGTGACTCGTCGGAGCCGAATCTATTCTAAAAAGGGTTGCCAGCTAATAATATTCTGCATGCGTGAGTGGGTTTTATGCATAGGGCCAAATTGGCGCTAAAGACAGGCTACGAGTCCCCTAGAGAAAAAAAAAATCTGATAATGATTATTGTATGATTATTGTAATATTATTAAAAAACTCCAAGAAGCAATCTCATAAGTCAAAAGTGTAGGTTACCTGTTTCGATGTGTAAGGCGTCCGCTTTAAATGAAGATCATACAGGCCTAGACGGACTTGCCACTGGTGTCGAGATGAATCTAGACTTCAGCAGATAAACAGAGGAGGGCAGATCAGGAACCGCAAGGAACGGGGTCGAGACCCATGTACCTACATTGCATAGTACACTATTGTGTGGTGTAGCAGTTAGATAGATCAGGCGGGCAAGCCGTTGCTAGACGTTTGTCCAGACTGGCCTGCGATCGATCTGTTGGCTTTCTCCTGTTGCAGGCCCCTGGCCTATGTGGTGTAGGTAAACTTGGCTAAGAAATTTCAAAATGCCCCGAGTGGACCGGGTGGCGCGCAAGAGAGATGTCAACGTGCAGCCCGATAGGACGATGCCTTCGTCGACTGCCGGACTGGGCCGCATTCCAAATCGGCGCTTGCATAATACCCCTGTAAATATTACAAGGCAGGTTTGCACTAGATAGCTGCTTTCTAATATGACGATGGCTTCGTTTGCTTACCTGTCCGGTCTCGTCATCGTGAAGGGTCTTTTTTTTTTGTGTCCCGCCAAAAAATTCTGGGCTAACTAAGTGCTTTCTCCACGATGGCACACTCTTATATAAATCTGTCATGTCTTCGGATTTCACGATGTTTTATTCACTTCAAGACATAGAAACACACCGATCAAACCATAACATATAACTATCACTACTTTCTTTCAGTAGTATAGACTTCAGTCCACTTTTTTTTTCCCTAGACCACTTAGACATATACACATACATACCAATATACAACATGCCTATCGCTCTTACACCACCTCCGGTTCCCGAGGCTAAAACGCTCGGAGATGCAAGGGCTCAACCCGCAGGCAAGCGAAAGATTATCTGCTTTTCAGGTACGGTACCACATTTAATAATGGATACCTAGCTTCTGTTAAGTGAAGAGCCGTTTACTAATACGATAACCATCAGACTTTGACGGCACGATATTCATGCAAGACACGGGCCACGTGCTCTTCGACAACCACGGGTGCGGGTCGGAGCGGCGGGAGAAGCTCGACGAGCAGATCAAGAACGGGGAGCGGTCGTTCCGGGACGTGTCGGAGGAGATGTGGGGGTCGCTGAACGTGCCGTTCGACGACGGGTTCGAAGTCATGAAGAAGAACCTCGAGATCGACCCGGACTTCGAGAGCTTCCACCGGTACTGCCTGGCCAACGACATCCCCTTCAACGTCATCTCCGCGGGGCTCAAGCCCATCCTGCGCCGCGTCCTCGACACCTTCCTCGGCGAGGAGGCCTCGTCGCACATCGACATCGTGGCCAACGACGCCCGCATCTCCGCCGACGGCTCCGAGTGGAAGCCCATCTGGCGCCACGACACGGAGCTCGGGCACGACAAGGCGCAGTCGATCACGGAGGCGCGGCGGCAGGCGGAAGAAGAGCTGCGCCGGGAGAACGACGACGGCACGGCGACGACGGTGCCGCTGATCGTGTTCATCGGCGACGGGGTGTCGGACCTGCCGGCGGCGCGGGAGGCGGACGTGCTGTTCGCGCGGCGCGGCCTGCGGCTCGAGGAGTACTGCCAGGAGCACGGGATCGCGTACATCCCGTTCGACACGTTCGCCGACATCCAGCGGGAGATCGAGCGCATCCGGCAGGAGGACGAGCAGAAGACGGGCGGCAAGGGCGCCCCGGCCCGCTTCAACCCGCGCGCGAACCTCTGGCGCCGCGTCTCCAGCCAGAGCGCCGTGCCCCGCTACGTGCTCATGTCCCCGACCAAGGAGGACAAGATGTTCCTCTGGCCCGAGGCCTTCTCCGAGCTCAAGAAGCCCGAGGTCGAGGTCACGGAAAAGCCCATGCCGGCTGTTGAGGAAGAACACCAGCCGTTGCAGCCGGTGCAGTCACAAGTGAAGAGCGCTGCTTAGTCGGGGGCTCTAGAATGCATGACATGGCTGGCCGGCTGGATGCATTGCCTTGAAGGATTTTATACTGCATATCACGGCGTTTTCTGGGGTTTCCATTTTTTTTCTTTCTTTTTTTTCAAGGGAATCATATAGCGAATATGGAGTTATAATAAGATACCGTTTTGCGATAGCACGAGGAACATTAGGTTTGGTTTAGGACGAGATATGATGAAGTTTATGGGGTACACATAGATTATCTATCTCTGTTTCGATAGGGGGTTGTTCCTATAATAGATGATGTTATGTCGACTTTAATTGAGTCATGGTACCAGTTCCTAGTATGTGTTTTAGTGTATCAGATAATCAGGATAGCTATTAGCAACTGATGATCCTGCTACTTTGTTGTCTTTGTCTGCATTGCCCCCCACCACCTCTGCCCCTACATAACACGATAATGATGATGCTGGTGTATCCACGAGTCGGTTTCCTGGTTCGCGGCGTGGTCATACAAAGTCCTAGAGCGCAAGATGGCATTACCCAATTAGTGAGATCGAGCCAATGGGAAGCGCAGGAGCGGTTGTTCTGCCCCCCCATAACCTCTTAACCTACGACAGCAGTTCATTAAACAATCACCGATCAGCTCATTTGACGTCCGCCTAGATACAATCCCGCCCTCAGGGCAAGTCAGGCCAACCAACCCCAGTTAAGCTGAAGATCGGAAAATCGGAATGACGAAGGCAGGGAAGAGGGACGGAGGAAGCTGAAACGTAGGGAGACCTAAGGGAGACGTATGGAAATAAGAAGTCGACGGATACCTCGGCAGACTATTTGCGTAGGACTTAGCTTTGGTTGCGGCAGACGCGGCATCATTAGTGACAATTTAGTCCCAATCTTTTTTCTGCTTTCTTTCTAGAGGTCTTCCGAACAGCCGGTATTTGCGTCTCTAGAAACTGAGTAGATTGGGAACTTAAGTAGACAGCGAAGGGTTTCGTCTGATTCATTGCGTGGAAGAGCAACGAAGAACAGAGCATACTTAGAGGAGTATGCTCCAGGTACCTAAGACAATGGAAATAGGCTACCAAGCTACCAGGCTACTGTGGTCAGGCTACTGTGATCCTTACGGTTACATGCCGCTGTATTTTTCTCCAGCTGGCGATCTTCTGGAACGCGGGATCATCGATCGCCGCCGTCCTGCAGCTAGAGCCTAGTAGCGAAGCACAGCCCTATTGCTAATTCGAGGTCTAACAGCCGATAACCCGTTCTGGAGCTTCTTATTAGATACACCGTTGCGTGTATGTATACCTTAAGTACCTAGGTTAGGTAGTTTAGGTAGTTAATATGATATATGATTGTTAGTATCGAGACTTGTGTCTAAAGTTAGCACAAGCTGGCCAGCCAGCACGCATATTTGGACAAATGGTGGTAAGTTTTGGTTGCTGTACCTCTAAAAATCCTCCGCAGCTGAGGTCGCACATAAAAAAAGAAGCTTTTCTAGCAGGGGGTTATTTATGCTTGGAATAAAAAGTAATACCGATCGAGATGAGTTTCAGTTTTTACCTTAGGTAGTTATTTGATTACCAGGTAACTTTAGGTAGGTAGTACATAAACGATTAACTTTTCTTATTTTGTCTAACAAATCTATTTTTGGGATATATTATTATGCTCGGTAAGTCTTAACTAAAGGTTTACCTAATAATTTAAATTTATTGAGGTTGAATCGAACCGAATCTCGAGGATTTAGGTGCTGCTATTATCGTACGTAGAGCATTTTAGTTAGTGGATCAAGTTCGAGTTATGGGGGCAATGAACAGCAGTCTGTTAAGTCTGGGCAGTGGGCAGTGAGCCTTGTACCTAAAGTCCTTAAAAGAACAATAGACTTTTTAGATACTTCTCGTACCACGCAAACTTGCGACACGATTGGATTGGATACCAAATCGAAACTACTGCCCCTCTAAAGAGACGCTTGGCAACCAGCTTCAAAAACATGTTGATTCCACGAGCAAGCTTCTTCTTCTCTCCTGACTTGCTATTTTCTTCTTTTTTTTTTTTCTTCCTTAGTCTTTTATATCATATAACTTTTTTTTTTTACCTTATTCCTAAAACTTATATGATATCCGTCATCCTAAAACCAAAATCAAGTAATTGCAAACTCAAAAGTGGCTAATCTTGTTTCGTCTTACCCAGCTTTATCCTTTGACATCATATGGAAATCCTAGCGCGTTAAGTCCGAGCATCACCAAAGAGGGGACCACCTAGCAACCCACCAGTACTGCTAACGACCTAGACAACCTAGACGACCTAGCGACTACTGACAACCTAAACAACTACTAACAACCAAGCATTAAGCATTACCTATTGCCCATTTACACAAGCCGCTTTCCAAGACGGGATCCAGCACAACGTCACCCGCGTTTGCCCCCATTCTTGTTCCTTGGAAAATACCAAAATACCAAAATACCAAAATACCACCACTCACATCTTGTACCTCTGCCCTCTATTTAATCCGACTCTCCTAAAAGTCCTCCGCCATGGTTCGCATCATCCCTCAACGATTAAAAACCTACACCTCTAGTTCCACCACCAATTCTACCACCAATAGCCGCAGCACAAGTCCCATGCCGACGAAACTCGATCCAGCCGTTTCCGAGGGGCGTAAGGACACGGGGTTGGTATTGAAGATTGTTATACTCCGAGTAAGGGACAACGAATCGATACACGATATCAGATTTACTTTCGATTGCGCATTCTAACATGCATTAATATATATAGGCCAGGAATTTAGCTGCCAAGGATCGTGGAGGCACATCTGACCCTGTATGCCGAACTCTTCCTCTTCTTTCTTTCCTGTTCATCCCCTACCCCAGAAAAAAAAAAAAAACAAAAAAAAAAAAAGGAAAAGAAAAGCAATATGTAAACTTTGCTAATATTCTATACCTATCTTTAGTATCTCCAACTGACCTGCGGCGAAACTAAATTTCTTACACATCATGTCCCGAAAACGCTAAATCCCGAATGGAATGTTATCTGTACCGTACCCATCACCGGCGTAGAGAACCTACTGCTCGACTGTATTTGCTGGGACAAGGATCGCTTTGGCAAGGACTATCTAGGCGAATTTGATCTAGCCCTCGAGGAGATTTTTGCGAACGAGAAAACGGAGCAAGAAGCAAGATGGTATCCACTCAAGGGCAAGAAACCGGGTAAGAAATCGAACAATGTCTCAGGGGAGGTTTTGCTACAATGTACTTTATACGATTCGACAAACAAGGACGCGACAGATGCCCAGATATTAGAAAAGCTGCGCTCGCTCGCTACCGCCTTACCCGAAACTGCATCCCGCAATGTCACCCCAAATATGACACCCATGCTTGGCCCGACCTCGATGCCGAAGCTTGGCTCATCCTCTTCTCCCCAGTCGAGTCAGAATACCACCGACGGATCTCAGGACGACGAAGATGATGACGAGATTGACGACGACGAGACTCCCGATGATGATGACTCGAGCAAGCCCGATGCTCTCGAGAAGAGGAAGAGACGACTCAGGATCAAGGGTTTAAAGCGTAAGAGAAGACAGAATCCCTACGAATTTGTCAACGGAGGTAGTGATGTCGTGGGTTTAATCTTTCTCGAAATTTGCAACATTACCGACCTTCCCCCCGAATCAAACTTCACAAAGACCAGCTTCGATATGGATCCTTTTGTCGTTGCATCCTTAGGCAAAAAGACGTATCGCACGCGCGTTGTCCGACACAACCTGAATCCCGTGTTTAACGAAAAGATGCTATTCCACGTACTAAACCACGAGCAATCTTATTCGTTTGCTTTCACAGTCATCGATCGCGACAAGTATTCCGGAAATGACTTTATTGCTTCGGCCTCCTTTCCCTTGCAGGAATTAATCGACAGGAGCCCTAAAGCCAATCCTGAAACTGGATTGTATGACTTGAAGGAGCCAGCTGAGTATGTCCCAGCCCAAAAGTCAAGGCTCGCAAGACTCGGCCTCTCGAGATCATCCTCAACTCAGAGCTTAAGTAAAAACAGGCCCGTGTTGCCCAAGAATCCTAGTGCGGCTTCAGCAACATCCCAAGAGCAGGGAGAGTCGAAGGCAGCTCCAACGTCCGTCCCTAGTCCTGGGTTACTTCAACCAGAGCAAGTCCCGAACCTCAACAGCGGCAACGGAAGCGGTGAGGGTAGCGAGTTTGACGACACCGATTTTACCGTCTTCACAATTCCGTTGAAGATGAAGAATTTGGAAAAATGGGAAGACAAGCATAGCCCGATGCTGACTATCCGTGCCAAGTATATGCCGTATCCTGCCATAAGACAACAGTTCTGGCGGGCTATGTTAAGACAGTATGACGCGGATGAAAGTGGTGAGATCAGTAAAGTTGAATTGACCACTATGCTCGACACGCTTGGCTCGACCCTGCGAGAATCGACTATTGACAGTTTCTTCCAACGGTTTCCACACAAGGCAAAGAGTGGGGAGCAAGAACTTACCATGGACGAGGCTGTCATATGTTTAGAGGATCAGCTGGATGCCAAGAACAAATCAGCTCCGGTGACTGAGAAGCTGAAGAATATGTTGCCTGACACAGAAAAGGTGAAGAGCATGCTGAACCCGACGAGTCAACCTGGTAGTGTCACGCCTTCAGAAGAAGGCTCCTTTACTCTAAACGCAGAAGACTCGACTGTTCAAGGGACTGTGCCTGGAACGTCGACTATTACCGTCCCTGATCTCAGTACATCTGGGGAAGAGGGCGATGTATTGGATAAGGATGACCTCAATATTGACCGCGGTGAAGAACATGTCGTAGAGATTCGAGAATGTCCAATCTGTCACCAGCCTCGACTCAACAAACGAAAGGATGCTGATATTATTACTCACATTGCTACCTGCGCCAGCCAGGACTGGCGCCAGGTAAACTCACTAATGATGGGTGGGTTCGTCACAGCCAGCCAAGCACAAAGAAAATGGTATTCTAAAGTTATCACGAAAATTTCGTACGGTGGTTATAAACTCGGCGCCAATTCGGCAAACATTTTGGTACAGGATCGCCTGACTGGACAGATCAACGAAGAAAAGATGAGTGTATACGTACGGTTGGGCATCCGATTACTATACAAGGGCTTGAAGTCTAAGGATATGGAGAACAAGCGAAGTAAGTGTCACGTTCAACGAATAACATATACACGGCTGCTAACAGTGTCTCAAGTCCGCAAGCTTCTGAAGAGTCTAAGTATCAAACAAGGTAAAAAATACGATGATCCTGCTTCAAAGGCTCAGATCCCAGGCTTTATCCAATTCCACCAGCTAGACATGTCTGAGGTTCTACTCCCTGTCGAGGAATTTAAGAACTTCAATGAGTTCTTCTACCGCGCCCTCAAGCCAAACGCGCGGCCGTGCTCGGCTCCGGACAACCCCCACATCATCGTATCGCCCGCCGACTGCAGGTCTGTCGTATTCAACAGTATTGACGCGGCAACCAACATCTGGATCAAGGGCCGCGAGTTTTCCATCAAGCGACTACTCGGCGACGCTTATCCGGAAGATGCTAAGCGCTATGAGAATGGTGCACTAGGTATCTTCCGTCTAGCTCCTCAAGACTACCATAGGTTCCACATTCCTGTAGATGGTATTCTCCGCAAGCCTAAACTCATTGCTGGTGAATACTACACGGTTAATCCCATGGCGATTCGGTCTGCGCTAGATGTATACGGCGAGAATGTCCGCGTCCTCTGCCCTATCGATACCGAACTGTTTGGTCGGGTTATGGTTATCTGCGTCGGTGCTATGATGGTTGGCAGTACTGTTATCACTCGAAACGAGGGAGACGAAGTGAAACGAGCCGAGGAACTTGGATATTTCAAATTTGGCGGCAGCACTATCGTTACATTATTTGAGCCCGGCAAGATGGTATTTGATGATGACCTTGTAGACAACTCGAACAGCGCTCTGGAGACACTGGTATGATGCTTACCCCTCTTACGCCCTATGCAAGACTAAAGACTGACATACATGCAGATTCGAGCCGGCATGTCGGTTGGACATTCTCCACAGGTACCTCAGTTTACACCAGACATGCGCAAGGATGAGAAAGACGTTACAGAAGCGGAGAAGGCGGAAGCTCATCGCCGTATCCGTGGTGGTGGTGACAGCCCAGACGAAGCGCCTTTACCATAGGAAGAAACTCGATGACAAGTAAGACGGGAAGGACATTGCATTCGGACGGCGTTATACCATAAGCGACGGCTTTTTCCGAAGATTGGATTCCATTGGGTGGATAGACGAGACATTGAGCATGGGACCGGGGGGAACTTGCAGCATCTGTCTATAAGAAAAGTGGATATATAGCAACGAAGAGGGGAAAGGGGGTTGAAAGGCGAGGGGCAATGCAGTTGCTAGCGTTCGTCACACTTTTTCAGTAAGGGGAATAGGCGCAAAGCAGAGACTATTAATGTATTGTACATTGGACATGCAGCTAGTTGCAGCTAGTTACAGCCAGTTATAGTCAGTTACGGAGTGATGGTTCGATATCTGACAGCAGGATACACTATTATGTAGACACAGCCCCCCAATGGTCGACCCATTTCGTATAGGCGTCAACCACCCGAATATACTCGGAGAGTGACTTTTATATAGGCTTTTATAAAGTCAAGGCGTACATATGTCACAATACAATACGATGTTTACGCCGGGGGGTATTTACTATACACTACACTAGTGTGTACTAGTATCTATGTAGGTATATATATATATATATATATATATATATATATGTACCTACCTAGGTATGTACAAGGTGTTCTCTTTGGAATGGGATCATAAGCCCTGTTTGGATGGTTTGGACATGAGGAAGGGTTCCCGTATCTAAACAATTACTTTTGAGACCAACGGGGTTGTTTTTGCAGAGAACACACCGATATTTCCATTTCTGTAGATGCGGTCAAGAAGTCGGTATGCAATGAAAAGCTTCCACGTGCAGAGAAGGCGGGATGGATTGCGGGGCGGGAATTGGGATGGAAGATGTCATTTGCTGTCATCTGCGGTAATTTGGTTCCACGAGCCGTTACCCTAGTCGGTACCTACGTAGGTACCTGCGCGCCGGGTAACGGTAGAGTTACGGATTAGGGCATTATGGGTACCGTGCTGCCATGTAAGGATCTTAATGAACATAAGCTGCCCAGGGAAGCCCTAAAGAGGAACCTAAAGAGGAACCTAAGGAATACGTACACTACTACTTACGGTTTACGGTTTACTTTAGACTACCTAAGTAGTGTACAAAGGCTGACTACATATACATATGTACCTAGACATTGGGTGGTATGCAACCACCTATGCACCACTTTAGACTCACTTAAAGTTTTTGTTTACTTCGGACCCCGCATAGCAACGGGATGCCATTTTCAAAAGAAAAACATTACAACTTAAGGAATGCCGCGGTACTGGCTTAATAAACCCACACACGAAATAGACCCTTAGAGCTATTTTGTACACTAGCTGGGCTCTAGTTGCGGCCCAGCTTTTCACAATAGCACGCATACGACAAGATTTTTCTTTCTTTTTTCGCGACTTCCACTTTTCAATTGTGCAACGAAAGAAAAAAAAGGGGGAAGTAAGGCGAATTGGAGTATTGATTTCAATTAAGATCCTCATTATTGATATTGACATTGATATCGATATCGATAATTTTGTACAAGCACAAAAATATCAATCAATCTGCAGCATCCCGTACACGCCAATGCGGACAGCTCTGAAAGCGAACGCCACATCTTCCGTTGCTTACTCCTGTGCCGGGTTTAATAATACTGGACGGCACCGAAAACGGTAGATCCTGAAAAAGGGAATCAGATCGATAAGGGGGGAGGAAGAATTAAGAAGGGAAGAGAAGAAGAAGAAGAAAAAGCAAGACTGGGACCCGACAATACAAGATGGTCGACCAGGATAACCTTCGCACGGCGTCGCTGTATATCAACAACCAGCTCCTATCGCGTGGTCTCCTACGTGATGGCCATAATATCAACTTCGCGGACCCGGAGTCCGGCGATGGGGGAGTGCAGGGCACCATGGGCAAGGTCATGAGCGTTATTAATGACCTCATCCTGAGACGCGACGTACGTATAACATTGTCAAGGTCTTTCTATGATAACGATGAAGTGTTTTTTTTTTTTTTTCACATGCTAACTACTTTTTGCTTTCCTTACACACAGCGCGACGCTGAGAGCCGAGAATCCCTATCCACAACTCTTCGGACACTCCGCGCTGATTCACAGCGTCAAACGACCGAAATCCTACGACAATCGGAAAAGCTGTCCGACGCTCAGCGAAAGCTTGATTCTGCGGAGGCTACGGAGCGCGCCCTGCGCACCCAACTCAAGATTGCGGACCAGAATATCCACCGCCTGAAAGATGACGCGGTCAAGATGAAGACAATAGTAGCGCAAGCGCGCGCTGCCTGCGCCAACGAGGTCCGCAAGCGAGATCGCCAGATTGATAGTCTGAAGAAGGCCGTCACGGACGCCAGCAGAGTAAGAGGCGGTGGTAAGAGTCGGGACGTCCTATGTATCACCGTAATAGGAGAGGTCGGCGGTGATCAGCGTGGCATGCCCGCCGGTTCGACGGAGGCCGAAGGCTACAGCCTACGCTTAGAGACCAATGAATTCCTTACCGAATTGGCAAGGGGTCTAAGCGAGGAGAATGAAGGTCTACTTGCCCTCGTTAGACGTGTAGTTGATAGGCTACGCGAGATGAGCGGTTTAGAGCGTGGCTCCGAAAGCCTGAATGGAGCCAAGTTTGACCACCATTCAGACAAGAATAACGTGGACTTGGTGCAAGTGGCACCTCAAAGAACCGCTGATGAGCTCGCGTCGGAGTTGGAGGAGATCATGGAGCATCTTAGGACGATATTAACAAATCCCTCCTTCGTGCCGATTGAAGAGGTCGAAATACGCGAGGAGACTATCAGTCGCCTTCGCGCCGGCTTGGAAACCATGGAGTCCCGCTGGAAGGACGCCGTACATATGATTGACGGCTGGCGGAAACGAATGGTATCAAGCGGCAAGTCAGTCGACGTGGAAGACCTACAGATGAGCCTCCGACTTAGTCCTGTTAGGGTCAGGGACGTCGAGGAGACGGCAGATGTTGTGCCTATGAGACTCTCCTGTGTCCAAGAGGAAGACGAAGAAGAAGAGGAGGAAGAAGAAAGGGACCAGGAGGAAGAATACGATGAAGAAGAAGGAAGTATCGAGGCACAGGAAGAAGTTCAAGAGAACCCACGCCAAACGAGGTCTCCAAGCCCGATTGAGTCTTTACACCTAATCCCGGCACCCGGATATCAAGCCGCAGAGAACGAAGAAAACGATTCAGCCTCGGATTCTAGCAGTATCTTCCAAGATGACATAGATATAGATGAGCTGGACGCGGAGGAACCCAACGTCCAAGTCCTTCAAGAGTCTACCTATGCGAACTCGATGGATTCGCCTCCTCTCCCTATGCCACCGCAGCTCAGCCCGCTCAAGGACTCTTATTCGGCAGGAAATAAAGGATTCTCCGAACGTGATTTCGCGTATCGCAAGCATGCAGACTTCACAACTATTATAGAAGAGAACACTTGGGATTTGGCGGAAGAAGAAGAGGAGGAGGAGGAAGAACAAGGACCACCTCCACCGCCGCATATCGTCAAGCCCCAGTCTCCAAGATCTCCGCACCAGCACCAGCAGAAGAAGTCGGTATCATACAAGAATTCCCCACCATGGCAAGAACAACCTCGGCCAAGTTCAACTGCCTCGTATGAGAGTCCCTTATTCGGTAGATCCGGAGAAAGGCCGTCGCAGTCTGACCCTTCTCGCAAGTTATTCTCGAAGCCTACCCCTAATCTAGGGAAGCAAATGTATACCAAATCTCAGCCAGAGCCGGGTAGCACAAACACACAGGCTCCCAATAAATCATCGAAGAGGCCAACTTCGTCGCCCGATCCACTGGCCGCAGAGATGAAACGAACAAACTCGGATCCGACCAACTCGCCATCACGTCAACAATCCTCATCGAAATCTATTCGTCGGGTACCTGCTACTACACAGCCGCAAACCATATCATCGTCCTCTTCCGCCTCTTCCCTGAAATCTGCGGCCAATGCAGCAGAGCGGCAACAAGAGCAAACAACATCACGTCCGCGCTCGCCGGTCCGTAACAACCAAGCTACCAACACCACTACGAACTCTTCACGTCTTCCCCGACCCAACACCACCAATCCAGCCCCTCAACAGAGCCCGCTGACTATGGCCACTATTGCCGCGAAGCTGGCGGCCTCGGAACGTGAGGCCGACGCTGCTCGTGTTAGAGCCAAGCTAAGGGCTGTCCGATCTGGAGGTCAGAGACGTAACCCTACCATCAAAGCTCCTACCCCGACCGCTCCCAGCTCACCTCCCCGAGAAACAAGATCCAACAAGGTTGAGCCTAAGCAAGAGGAAAATGACCTCGCCTCGGTAGATCCTGTCAAAAAAGACAAGGACCCAACTCAACCTCGTTCTCGAGGTGGAACACCGGCACGAAGAACAAATCCCCTAGCAGAGACCAACGAAGTCGACGAGTTGGCTGGATCCATTAGAGCTCGAGAAAAGGAGCAAAATAATGATGGTAGCCCTATTAAACAAAACGGCAGTAGTCCCCTCAAACTTGTCAAGCGAAGACGTAACCAAAACGAACGCCATACGAGCAAAGCCGCGTCGCGTCGACGAAGTACACTGAGCCCTTGGGAGTTAGATGCTCTTATCCAGGGGCCAGGTGCCGGGGTGGATTGTAGCTAAACCAGACTGACTACACGATATCTACCACCATTTATTCTATAACGAACCTGTATTTATCAGAGTATGATGATATAGGTACCTAACATTAAAGCCTGCTAGAAAAGCCTCCCAAATATCGGGCTTTTCTGCGGGCTTCATTTTACCAAAGCAGAAAATGATGACGATTGTTACGGTTTATTATGCTATTATGCTTTAAAAGATAAAAAGGGAAAAAAAAAACAAGAAGGAAGTAACGACTGAAATGAAATGAAATAAGTATGTTCTAACTTTGGGGGGCATATAATAATTCTAAGATCCGGAAGCTCAAAGCGAAAGGAAAAAGAAAATGGGTGTTGGGGAGGAGGATGGAGGGAAGTTGTTGTTGTTGTTGGATATTCAATTCAAGGGGGTGGCCAAAGGCGGGGGAATATCATCATCATCATCATCATCATCATCATCATCATCACCAGCATCATCACGTTACGAAGATCACGCACGAAAACCGAATAAGCTCCAAATCTGGCCAAGAAAGAAAGAAAGAAAGAAATTAGTCTCCATGGGCGGGAGGATCGGGGCGAGACATAAAGTTTAAATAACTTTTTTATTTATATGAAACGCCATTGGATGCTATGATTACTTGACTACTACTACTACTTTTTTTTTTTTTTTTTTTTTTTTTTTTTTACTATCACCTACTTAAGCCTACAGAGCAGAACTGAACTGAACTGAACAGACGGCGAGAATAGAGCCCGGTCGTTCGTTTACGTCTCTAGTATTTCCTTTGTCTTATACCAATGAATGAGAGTATGATTACCTACCACCTACCCAGTACCTACCTACCTAGATATTTTTTTCACAAGAGGTTTTGATGGCTATTTCATGTTGAATTTGTTACGTATTTATGAAAGACTTCAAGTGTTAGGGAATTCTTTTCTAATGGGACGGACTATGCCTTAGGTACTAATGCTTATGCGTTGTTTAGAAAGCTGTTTTATCTACGCCGAAGTTGATGACCATGTGTGCTCCGTAGATCTTGGGAAATATATTCCGTATAGGTCCCTAAACTATTAGGAGATTGGTAGGAAGTAGACTTTCAGCTAGAGATTTGATGTAAATTCGCCTAATTAACAGGAGGTACTGTATATATAGGTATATATACTAAGTAGGGTAAGCGCATGTAATTGGCGTCTTCTAACCCTCCGGTTTGACATAGGGGAAGGCTTTGACGCATTTGTAACAATGATTTATTACCAGTTACACAGAGCCGCATCGACACGGTCGAATAATTTTCACCTGTGAAAGCAAACGTAAAATAGCAATCAGTCAGGAAGTTTGGCCGTCCTCGAGCCAACTCTGCTGAGTGGTAGTTACAGTAGACTGACATGATCTCGTCCTGTTACCGACATTAATGCACAAGAGTATTAGGTAGCTATATACATATACCGTAACTAGCTGCACATGAATTAGCATTTCGAAAAAGCCAGCTATCCGGAGCGTGCTATTAAGCAATTGAAATGATGTGCAGGTTGCGCTATGCCAACATTATGTGTATTCCATCACGTGTCCTCAGTCGACACCTCGAAATTGACTGCCATACCTATGCAAGCATTTGTTCGTAATCCTACTACAAGGTAGATTACGTACTGTTCGATACTCTCCCTGATCAAACTGACTCTTCTTGATATAAACCAGGTTGGTGCTATGGCAGTTCGGTGTTCCAGAATTGTAGGTGATTATTGAAGAAGCGTTGTCGATCGGGATGCATCGACGGCAAGTGAGCCGGCGGCCTGCTAATAACCTGAGCGTTATGATGAGCAGCAGCCCACTCCTGGAGATCCGCCTTCGATTGTTTCGCTCTGTGGTACATCCTCTTAACCCCGCGCTTGATGAACTTAGCGAGCAACGCGTCCGAAAGCTGTTCGTTGGAGATGTCGATACTACGCAGGTTAGGAAAACGACTGGTGAGTGCGAGCAATGCCTTATCGCAGTCCCTATGCTGGCAAAGGTTCGCTACAGTTAGTCCCGTAATGCTGAGGTATATGAGGCTTTCGCTTCTAAACCAGGTGGGGGGCTCAATTTCGAAAGCGTTTCCGAATAATGCATGTACGGGCAGCGGTCGTATGTCAAGCTCTCGAAGAGTGCCCGATTCTAGGCTAGGCCGAACAATGGTTTCAAATTCAGAGGCGCCGAGGGGGTTGGTCAACAGTATCGACAATCTCTCGAGTCGGCGAAGCTGAGGGAGGACTAAACGTCCAACATGAACTGTCAACAGCCAAGGAGCGTGAGGGTTGCTTATAACCATGGGAGGAAAGAACGTACTAAAGCTTGACTGAAGAGACCGACCCTCAAAATGTAGTTCACGCATATCTTCATTAAAACCAATATCCTCGTCATCTTCGTCGGCCATACTGTCTAAACGAGCAAAATCTCCAACAAATATGTTTCGCAATTTCGGCCACTTGGTCATCAGCAGCTTGGGCGAGTATCTCAGGTTGTCAATCCAAGCCTCTTCCACATTAGGAGTTAATTCTACGATGCCGCGCTACATATCGTCAGAATTACCAAACAACATTCGCAGCAGAGAAAACCTACTAAGTCTGGAACAGCGACTAAGCCCGATCCGTAAACCGGATGCCCAAGTCTGATAACCCTCAACTTTTCAAGTCTTGCCCAACCAGGATACCATATTGTATCAGGGCCTATCCCGGCGGGATCCGGGAGCTCGAAGATTGAGAGCTCTTCTAGCGAGCTCCGAGATGCATTTACCAATTTCTCTAGAAGTCCGAGTCGCGGCCGTACTCCATAACCCATGGAGAGATGAGTGAGCTGTGGCAGTCGTAGCTGTGACGGTAGCGAGTCCAGGTCAAAGGAGCCACGCGGATCTCGAAGCTTAAGCACTTTAAGCTGCTGAGAGATTTCTAGAACCTGTGAGAACTTACACCACTGCAAGAAGTGGGACAGGCCGTCGATAGACAGTTCTCTAAGAGCATTTTTGCTGTACTTGTTGTACGCCTTAAAGCTAGGCAGCATCCTTCGAATGCCCGGCTGGCTCCGTTGGGTGAGCTTGTACGTCTGGATACGCCACAGGCTACTAAGAGCGTCTGACTTCGTCAAAATATCGTGCCAAGGCTTGGAAACCCTCAAGCAGCGGCTATTGGTTAAGTTAACAGGTAGCAAGAAAATATTGCCAGGGGAGCCTACCACAACATCTTGAAGTCAAGAAACTCGAATGTCATACGAATAAGTTCGATGGGAAATTTCTTGACGGGATCATATGCGGCCAAAGTAACCACCCTATCTCTCTGGGTTCGCAACTTCTAAGCAAATAGTTAGGAGAATCCATGGGTGAATGTGACGCATATACGCACAGGTAGCAAAGGATGATGAGGATGCTTTCTCTCCACAAGTTCAATGCCTTGTCTGTACATGTGGTACGCGAGGGTCTGCTTGGTTTGAAGGCGAAGGATCTTACCGAGACGCAGGTAGGCCTAGTAGAGGTAAATAAACTTGCCGAGGTGGTCAGGTAACCAGCCAGCATACCTTTGGTTCCCTTGGAGCGAGGTTGACCATACCCACGGCAAGGTCAAGGCATTTATCTAACTTAAGCAGCATCTCATATGTGGCGATAAGCGCGTCAACAGCGCGAACATGGACTTGTTTATCACAACGCTTGGTACGAGGCGTTAGAGCTGAAAGGGTCTCCTTCAGCTGGTTATTTTCTATTCCCGTCAATATATCTTGGTTAAAGTCTAGTATCACCCCATCGGGGATTAGACAGCTACAAGATCTCATAGCCTAGGAAAGTAAGCGCCTGCAAGCATTCGATAGATAAAGAATAACAAACCTTCTTGAATAGCTTCGCCGCAGCTCCATAATCTCCTTGCGCATACAGCTCCTGGCCCTTCTTAAGGGCGAGCGGGCCCGGTGCCTCTCGAACTGATGCCGAGTTCTCAGGGGTTGTCATTTTGAAGGGGAAATCGAAGTGTATGAAGCGTATGAAGCGTATTAAAAACGGGTGTTTAGGAACAGGTTTACGTCGATACGGAAAGAATAATTACGGTTAACTAGGGCAAACGACGCATAGTTAAAATAGACGTTTTATTAGAAAAATGCTAACAAATAGGTAGCGCATTCATACTGGGGGGGGCGACGTCGGCGGAAGATGGGAAAGTCGATACAGTACGTAGACGCGGTTTACTGAAGCAGCCACGCCGGAGACGCGTTAAGTGCAGTTGCATTTAGTGGGGTATGCGTCAGTGTAAATTTCGATGTGTAAGGTTTGGCGGGGTAGCGGGGCTAGCGCCCACCACTAGACTGCCCTACCCACTGCCCACTGCCTTAAGTACCTGGATCGGTACCTAACCTAAAGTACCTCATGCGAATTCTACTACCCTAAGCAAGTGCACATTTTCATATAGACTCTTGAGCCTATAATTCTATATTAAACTGGACACTATACCAAAGCAGCTCTTGAATTATGTCGAGCTGTATAAGCATGCGATAAATCTACATGATAGGAAAACAATCATGCTAAAGAAGTACCTACCTTTAACGTGGCTTATTTCAAGATACTATGAACAGACCCTTTCACATAGATGGAGTTTTGGTTTTGTCTTTCGCATATAGGTGTCATATGTGCATATACAGTCCCGAATAATCATAAGGAAATTTACTTATAACTTACACGTTAGATATTAAATGATTGTCGAGAGCTAGCAACCTAAATCATACCATTTGAAATAGCTAACATACACAGAGTCATTCTTTTTCTAAATTTCTGTTTCGTATAGAAAAACTGCAATCTTGTTCTATTACGCACAAAATCACACATTACTATATTCTATTTTAGTAATCGTGTTGGACTTAGCTATATATACTATCCAGGCATATACTACCGCTCTGTTATTAGTGGGGTATAAGAATCCATCATAGGACTTATATTCAGTTTCCTGATGGAATATATTCGGCACTTAGCAACCTATATATACCTCATATGCTTATAGTGTATAATAAGGGAGTTATGCCCGGGGTAAGGAAGAAATAATGGGAAGAGGCCTAAATCTGAACCTTCATCCCATGCTATATACAGTAATAGATAATAGGCATATCGATCCTGTATCACAACACCCACCCCCAGCCGCGAGATGTGGCACAAAACTGTTCGGGGGCCAAATTAAGGGAACTCGTGACAATTTTGACCGCAATCCATCTTATTGTAACAACCTGAAATTAGGTAGGCAGATTACCATGTCCCGTTTTGGCATTTTAAACTTATCAAACATGATAATCCGCAGCCGCAGCTTTCGTCACACACCACACAACACACATAGAACAAGGCCGAGCAGACCACCTTAAGCGCTTCCTCTTACACATTTACATACCTGATGTTACTAACTTACAGATATAGTTAGCACGCGAAAAGGCTATACGAAGTAAATGACGTATGTGCGGTACCACACCACCCCATCCCGCCCGGGCGGGAGCTTCCTAGTCTCCGCCCGGTAGCATCACCCCATACTTACTTAGGCAGTATTCCTCTCTCTCCCTCTCTACACCAACACGAGCGGTATATCAACAGGAGGAGGCGCTGCTATCACCGAAGGAGCCGCCAAAGGCCAAATAGCCCTGCCGAACTACCACCACCCACCAGGGCTTTATTTTATTTTTTATTTTTTTATTTTTTTACGCCCGTAATCGCGACAAGCGATCTCCGCATCATCCTTCCCAAGATTCCCATCCCGGAAGTCTATTTCGCCTAACGTTGAGGCGCAGGAAACCCCCTCATCTTTTTTTTTTTTTTTTTTTTTTTTTTAATAAAACAAAATAAAAATTTCCCGATCGCAGCACCCCGGTTCCCGAAGTTCCCCTCGGGGCCCGACGAGGGATACCGATACGAGAGGGGGAAAAAAGAAAAGATTATTCAGGTTACAAGCAGTAGCATGTCCGGGTTAATTTGTTAGGTAGGTAGAAAGACTCAAATATATCCCAGACCCCCAACTTTCCATCCACTCCTCCTCCTCCTCCTCCTCCACCCCACTTCATCGCGACCTTCGCAGATCGGAACTTGCTGCCTTCGGCCTTCGGAGCGTTTAATTTCTCCTTTCCAGTCCTTAGGTACTATTACATCGTATCAGGCATTCTAGCGGCTCTGTTGCCTTGTTAATTCTTGTGCTATCTATATTCCATTCTGCCCTTCCCTACCCGGCGCCTCCTGCCACTATTTCCGGTCGTCGTGGGAAATACCTTATGTAAGGCGGAATGGACTATACGGGCTATGGCAACTGGAACAATGTGACGTGACTTCGGTTGTTATTGCCCATGGGTCGGTGAACATGCTCAACGGTCAACCTAATCCAGAACCCCCCCCGCGCGCGATCTGAGTTGGTGCTGGGCAGGGTAGGGCAGGGCGGGAGATCTCTGCCCTTACAGGATCCGTTCGGCGACCGAGTTCGTGTTAGACCCGGCAATCCTTATTAATAGTTTATCTTCGCTCTTATCGCTTTCCCGCGCGCTCTGCTACATAGTAAGATCTCCCTTTTCCTTTAAGCTACCTACGTATTCGGCCGAATCGGCCGTTGGATGTTTCATGGGCTGTGCGTTTACCTACTGGAGGGGTCAACGGTGTAATTTGTGTCGGAGTGTATATATTGGGTACGTTAGGTAGGTAGGTACAAATGGAGAAGCTGCGCAAACACCTAGGTACAGAGGTATTATAGATAGATTTTGTGCGAATGCGACAAAATGTAATACATGCGATGCAGTTGGGTACTTTTTTTTTTTCTCACTTGACGCTTTTACATATGAGCTCAGCTTAGTGTTCTCTCGATCTTCGAAACCAGGTACTGCGGCCGTCTCCCGTTCTACCGAAGTTAGATACATCTAATCGGGTAATTTATCAAACGAGCATGAACTGCGCCCCGCGCAAAAAAAAAAATAAGGTGTCAGATAGCGGTAGCGAGTGGCGAGCGAGCGAGCAGTGTTCCCAAACTCGCGTCTAACTCGCGGTTACGGCGTCAGATGGGTCGAGTGGCGGCGCGTCTAACAAGTGAACCTAAAAAGCCACGTGGAACGAGATGCTGTAGAACCGGAAACTAAATGCTGGCTGGCCTGCCCAGACAGCCGAGACGCAACGGCGGCGAAAAAACCTGGAACCAGTTTTTATTTTGGCTGTTTCAGGAAAATAAAATAAACAAAGTCGTACAAACGGCGACAAAAACGACTGGTGCGGCACTTGGAGTTCTCATGGGTATCTAATGCCAGGTACGCGACATAGCTATGCATCGTTCCTACATACACCACCCGTCGTTCATCACCCTTTTTACCTACCTAACCTATCACTTAGGTAGGTATCACCCATCGCTCCCACAACAACCAAGCCGTTTGCATAGGCGGGTCCCGGCAGCGTACGTGTTCGGGTTACGTATATGTGGTTTGAATTTATATCGCATTCGTATCAGCCCACCTACCATCTGTGTCCTAGCTAGGAATATCTATCTTAAGTAAGTACCTACCTAACCCAAGCATAAGGTATTGATGAGGCGCGGTGAGTTGATTATCGAAGAAGATGCCAAGAGGAGTGTTCTTTTGGCTAGCCCCAAAATAGAAATACCGAGGTGGGAAAGGACGAAGCGACGGAGAAAAAAGAGCCAATTGGGTTTTCTGGAACCATATTATGCTGGTTAAAAGAGCTTCAATGGGTTGCATGGTATGTATTGTAGGAAGTACTATACCTGGATATAGAGGTACTACGAGGGTATGTAAACAAGGCTTGGCAACTACCTACCTAAGGTGACTGACGGGAGACGTTACCTATTGTGAGGTAACTTTTTAGATTCCGACTATTTTTAGCTGCTTGCTCAAGGTAAGGAGCCAATAATAATAGAGTTTCTTTTTCTATACCGCGCTAGCGTGGCTGCTAGTGCCCTCTACTCCGGTATTGTACCACATATTCTTTCGGTCCGCTAGGTTGTCCCCACCAGAGCTGATGATGGATTAGGGCGGGGCTAAAAAAGAAGTAAATTCTTCAAAGGTGGGACTTATAAGATGCAGCTTATGATGTGCAAAAAGAGGCTGGGAGGGAGCGAGGAGACCTTTAACCTAACTTGGGTAATTATAACCCGGCGATAAGTAATTTATTTATTTATTATTTATTTATTTATTTATTTTTATTTTTATTTTTTTGGCTTTTTTAAGAGGTTCGTTGTACAGGGAGTTCCATCTAATTCAAGTAACAGCATTGGTCGTTGTTGTTGTATTGTACTGTTTGCATGCCATCTACTACCCACCTGAAAGGGTTGCCCAAAGGGCAACCACTAAAGCATATCCTCCCCCAAATCCAGCCAGCCGGGTGGGTAAGACTGCAAGCGCGTCGCAGTTCCCGTTCCCCGGGTCTAACTCTTACCTATTGCTAGGCAGAGGTACGAGAATGTGAGTGGCCAGCTCGGCAGTGATGGGAGATGGGCTCACGCAGGCACGCATTTTTCTTATTTGTCTGGCTAGTGTAAGGCGTGTATTGTGTGTGGTGTATGTGGTGTGGTAGTAGCATCCCGAACCTATCAGCGCACAGTGAGCTGTTTTTCTGTACGTTCGGTTCGACGTCGTGTTCCCTAAAGCATCATAGCGTTGCTACCTACGCTACCCTACTAACCCTACCTAAGGTAGGTTAGGTTGTGGTGTATGTAGGTATGTAGGTATGCATGGAGCGCAGGTACCCACGATCTAAGATGGGCCAGATTGGTGGCCTCACAAAGAAAAACCTGCGAGGCTGGCTGGCTGGCTGGCAAGGCAAGGCTACGTTCTTTAGGTCGACGTGGGGGCGAAATCGCCAACTACGTATTAAGGGATTAATTATTAATTATTACGCGGAATTATACACCTCGTCTCATACGATGTTCCTGGTCGGCCAACAAAGGTCAAGATGCTTCAGGACAGATATCCTTAATTTACTTCGCATTAGAAATTCAGAATTTAAATAAATTTAACCCCTTGGGCGTGATTGCCTAGATCTATGGTTGACTTCGGTAGATATGATTAAAATAACTAGACTTGGTAATAGATATATGATTAATCAAACTCTTAAACCCCTCCAAGAGGAAAATTTATACGATTAGGTATTTTGACGCCATCCTGTCCGGGTACATTGATTATTCCCGCCTCTGCAAATTCTCGTGTATTAGATAAAACTTGACACAAATGAATTCGACTCATTATCAAGCATGCGTTTATAGCGACATATTTAGAAACCTCTATTTGTATTAGTAACGTTGATGCGGGTGAAATAATAAAAAAAATAGCTTAGAAATCACCCGGACATGGCTGGATTATTCAGCCTTGAAGATGACATATGCACTATATCCACGCATAGTCGATTTCGTGGGCGATTCCATGGTCAATTTATCCCTGGTCACGAAACATGGATGATTCTAGGGTTAGGTAGTTTTCAGCTAAGTAATGTTTATTGAGCCGCCTTTTTCCGAAATCGCATTGCATATTGCCTAGGTAGTCGGTGTATCATTCCCAGACCTGCCAGTTGTCCCGCCTCTATATCTCGCTGAGAGTTCTAGTCTAGATAGTGTAAAAACGCATTTTCGTGACCGGACGATAGCGCTGAGTGCTGTTGCTTATTGGCTTTGCGGGACCGAACGACAGAGGTACCAATGGGTTATCGGCTGTTCCATGCAGACCATGAGAACTAATTGGTACCGCTGTCTAGAGCGAAGCCGGTTCGTCCTCCTGTTCCCGCATGCCAAGACCTAGCGCAGCTAGTTACAACCTCGTAGAAAAAGGAAAAACAGTTAGGGATACAAGATATCTGCTGCCCGCGCATAATTAAGCTGTAAGCCAATGTTACAGATGTGGACTGCTCAGCAGAACCATGAGATGAAATGATAAGAGAAGAGAGGAAGAAAAAAAGTAACTCCCCCAAGAAACAAAAAGTCAGAGAAAAGAAAAGAAGATATGTGGGTTCAATGAAGAAACCACAAAATCGCTTCTAAGGAAATTCCTGAACCAAATAACTATTCCCAAATGACGCCTGGTATATCCAGTCCTTTCTTTCATGCGTAAATCCAAAATCCAAAATCCAAAATCCAAAAATCATTCGAAGGAAAGACGTAATCGACCCTGTTTCCGTCCCATCCCGTCACTAAACGTTTCTCATAACATGCATGCTTTTTGAGCTGCGATGTGACGTGAGCCGTCTGCGTCGGATACCACATTAACCTCGTCTCTTTTGTGTGCCCACTTTAAATCCCAATGCAAGTAATACTCCCTCGCCGACGCTATGCTAAATCAATGGATGAAAAGAAGAAAGTCGAGGGGGCTAAATGAAAGTACTGGGGGCGTAACCCATGAAACCGTGACCGTCGATGACATGCTAAGCAACATCAAAAAGTGTAACTGCCGAGGATGAAGACAGCCGTGGAATAGGCTGCGTCGTCGATCGAGAGTTGCGAGTGACATGATATCTCGTTCCGTCTCTGCGTCTTCGATAACTAAATCTGTGCATCATGGCATTCATAGCATATATTTTTTTTCTCTTTTGTTTTTTTAGTGCCGGATCATACGACAGGGTTCTGAAGGGCCCAATGGCTTCATCAAAGGGCGGGGGGAGCCGATGTTGACATAACCCGGTCATGGCCCATAAGCAGCATGGATAACTGCGAGGGTTGACGGGAAGGCGACAGGTTTTTAGGTCTGGGTCTGAAGGAGTAAAGGTAGGGGACCCAATCCCAAAATTCGAACATCAACAACGGTGGAGAATGCCACGCGCAGCAGCCCATTACCGAAGACAATACTTTTCACCGTCGGTGATGGTAGGAGCTCTCTCTAGACTGGCCGCTGTAGTACCCCGAGTCAGAGTATGTCTGGTTTCCGGAATACGGATGGCTGCTGGACTGTGCGTGCTTGGAGCAGGCATATCCCACTAGTATCGTCCGGGTCGTGACGTGATGTCCGGACTGACCATATGCTGCACATCGGTCAACAGCATGTTGATAGTAAAGGCAATGGCACGCGGAGTACCGCTCGACTAATTGGTAACACATTGTGATGTATTTGACGACTTGAGATGATATCGATGTGGATCAATAGCTCTGAAAAACGAGGGCAGGGGAAGCAATTATATATACGTGAGTTGGCAAGGTAATCGTGGGCTGTGTGGGTGTATGTTCCTCCTGTGTGTTGGCTTTGATACGAGTACGGATGTCGTGGTCGTTGTTATAAGTGATGGTTACGAATTCAAGCAAGGGAAGATGAAGATGAAGTGCAAGTACAAGTCTGAACAGTGGTGATAAAGGAGATAGAAATAAGAACAAGAAGCCGATCTTAAGAAGATACGAAAGGAAAGGACCGGAAGTGAATGTGTCGTCCAGGTGACTATGATGAGTCGACAGGACTTACTGCTGCGGCGTCAGGGCGAGAAGAGGCATCGTAGCCTTATAGGGCTTTGCAGCCTGGCCAGGTTGCGCTGCGCGTGCCTTAATGGAGGGACCAGGGAGGGGACCATGGAGTGACAGGGAAGAAGAAAAAGAGAGGCAGCAGTGACGAAAGCTGACTCGAGTGTACCCGTCTCAACTACATACTAACGTAGCCGGTAACTTTGTATCTTGGCTATGGATCCTCTCCGCTGCATGCAAACTTGACCTGCAGTTCCGCAGGTCCAGCAGAACGTGGACTGGCTGGAGAGATCCATCGATGGGTACCTAAGCTAACATAACATAAGGAACATAAGGAGAAAGTAAAAAGGCGGCACAGGGGTGTGATGATAGAAAGATGGGGCGGTAGATGCCTTGCCATGATGAGTAAAATGCGCAGCAGTGGTTTTTTCGGGTCAGGTTTTGGGGTTTGTGGTATGCAACTTGTGAGAGGGCGAAGGGCGAGGAAGGGCGAGGAAGGACGAGGGTAAGTTAAAAAAGGTGAAGCCCGTATCAGTATCAGTATCGGAAAAAGAGGAATAAGAATTAAGAATTAAGAATTAAGAATTAAGAATAGGATAGGAATGTGGGTATACCGCCTACATAATGTAGACCATAGATGCATACATTACATACATTACATACATAACCTACATAAGAATAGGCACACACGCAACATGTAGACAAGTAGAGTAGAAAGGTAGGTAGAGAAGTAGAGAGGTAGACATGTAAACATGCCGGAAACGAGCTGCCGGACACACTAGTGCAGAGTAGGAAACGAAGAAAGTACCTTAGTGTACAATATAATAGTATAAATATAATAAGAATAATAATAATAATGAGTAGATACCTACCTAACCTTCATAGGTAGTTAAACGTATAAATGTTGCATATGTAGCTTGCATCCTATACCCAATGCGCTCTCGTTCTCCGGGCAGTCAGGTGAATGAAAGCGGTAGAGTGGAGTTAGTTTGACTGTGCTGTTCTGCTGGTGTATAAGCTGGAAACAAGGGTAAATAAATCTGCTTGGGTATTGTACGGGCAAGTTCAGGTTAGCGGAAAGCGCATTAAGAAAAGAAAAATAGACTACGAGTATAACACGAATGTAGTTGGAATTGTTGCGTCGGCGGTTGTCACGTTCGTTTTTGTGCAACGGTAGAATAGGTAGGATAGGAGGGTAGATGAATTGAACATTGGGAAGCACAAGAAAAAAAAAAGATACGAAATTTACCATGTTAGAATGCCATTTTTACCGGGTCGGATTCAGGTCAAATTGTCACAACTGGGAAAATAAAAACAAAATTCGGGGATCGACCTCACAGCTGCTGCCCTGCTCCCTGCACGGCTGATCTAGTTAGCACTTAGAGGTACCTAACCATAGGTACATATGTGTAAGGGCTTATGTAGGTCCATACAGGTGCTTGTGTAAAGTACTTTTGGTACCTGGTGTACCAATTCCAGGGTGCTGCGCAGCTGCAGACTGCCACGGCAGGGATACCCACCGATGGCACTGTGGCAGCGTAACATACATTTAGGTAGGTATTGTACGATACAATACAATACAGGTATCTAGCTGACATGCTGTATTACTGCATGTTGTAATACCCACAAAGAGTACTTGTAGAAGAAGTACGTATCGCATTGTACAATATAATATAATATAATGCCTATCTTAAGTAGCAACAGTCATCCTGCTATACATACATCGAAAAGCAGGAAATAATAATAGTCATGAAAACGATATTGCTTACTGGAAATCTCTTCAGGCAGTCTTAAAAAGGTGCTCTGAAATAAGAAAATAAGATTAATAATACTGATACTTTTATTGTTATATCTGTAGGTGTTTGGCGTAGCAAGTAAAAAGTATCAGGACTACCACAAATGTAATAAATCCGGCATTCATATCGCTGCGCCTTTTAACAACAGCCGGCATCGACGGATTTTAAGATACAGATGGATCTGTATTTCTCATATAGGCGAGGGCTCATTCTCGACGTGTTTCAAACGATTTGGGGTCGATTCCGAGGCATCCTGGTTGCGTTACTGACAGTGAATAGGTGACCTATATTAATTAGTAGCCTAGGCGTGCTCGACATGGGTATAGGGCTATGGTAAGAGTGAGAGAGAGATATAATCGGTAATAATGGTGACTAACGATAGCAACTATAATAATAGCTTGGCTCATCTCTAACAGTTTAATGTCCCAGTGCCTATTATCATCAACCTGTAACACAGTTAGGTAACCAATTTATATGGTGCGTGGTATCAAGCTCCTTTAACTTTGCCATCTCAAAAATTTAAGATTTAGGTTAAGCTTCTATTTTAGTGCGCACTTATTCAGAGTTTCGCGGACCGTGCCTAGAGTCTACTAATCCTTCAACGGCCTATCGTATGCGTCTCAGGAAAGTGAAGAAATAACAACAATGATAAAAAAAAAATAAAAATGTAAAAAGACTGACGTCTAATTCTGAGCATGACGAGCTCGGCTTAACATTAACCATCCACCGACGCGCATTCGGTTACGAGGTCACGTAATCGTTTACCCCTCCACCGGGAGCATCGGCGAGCTACGGTGCTGGATAGCTCGGCTCCTGGATCCTATAAATCATTACGCATGTGGTATATTCGATATTTAAAGAGTATCGTAGCATTCTTCAATAACGACATTAGACCGTCGGATAGGTTGGAATCGGCTTTAAGAAGACTCGTATGCACAGGGCTGTTTCACGGGTTTAATCATCACCGGGTGGCCGGGTCATTCAGTGTCTATTGCCGATTTACTTCCTACTATCGATTTAGGTGGTCAGCAGAGAAAGCGTCGTGACATGCTATGTAGTATTCTGCAAAGCAGTAGTACGCAAAGTAGAGTGCTGAGAAGGAGTTCGTTGGAGTCTACATAATATACGCCTTGGCCCTTTTGGGATCTTAGCCTATGAGAAGAAAAAATTGTAAAGGAATATAGAATATTATTCCTGGGAAACCCAACTGAACGGTTTGCGTCAGGTACAATACTATCATATGAACGATAGGGATGGATACACATACGCGCGCATGTGTTTCAAATTTCAGTAGGCATACTTCCAACCTATTACAGTAAGTCATTATTTTACTCTTTCCTATAGAACCCTACTTCGTACTGAACTGAGATATCTATTGGATAGTTTGAAATTGCACGCGACAGCTTCTTTCATATACCTATAGGTATGTGTGGCGATTGGCCGTGGTACGGGTTTGCGATTCTATCTACCTATCAAGCAACCCCTGCGTAAAAAGCCCCGAGGTTGTGGCGGGTAAGGTACAAAAACTACTACTACCATACATAATACCCACGATCCTATATCCAAATGTGGAATCGTGAATCTCCTCCAATTCCCGTTATAGGCGAATCTGATCAGCAATATTCTATTCACGATGGGTGAGGTCGCCAGGATGATGACGGAATTACTTACCCAGAACCCTGGAAAGAGTACATTGGCATTGGCAGCTAGCTACCTTGTGTTCACCCTAGAAACCCCATGCAAAACTGCTCAATTGTTTTATATAGCTGTATACACCCGTGGACTAGACATACCGAGGTACCTGTGGAAGTTCGGGTAGTCAGGTTGATGAAGAGTACGATGTTTATCTCACACATTACTCATTCGTGTTATTATAAGAAGCTTGATATGTAACTCTATCTCGTATGTAAGAATGCAAAGTAATAGTGCTGTGCTTGCGCAAGTATGCCACCTTATAGAAATAATAATCGTAAAACCTACCTGAAAAAAAAGGCCCAACTTGAACTCATATGCCTGCTTGTCTGCTAACTACTTGAAGCAAGCATTTCGGTATACATACCGAATAAAATTGGAAATATTGAAGGGATTAATACAGGATTAAAGGGAATATGTGCATTTACGAAGCCTGGAAAATGTCGATTTCGTTTACCTACCTCCTTACCTAAGGTATGCACCTATACTACCTACATTAGGTACCTAGTGCCCAGCTGATGCAGGTGTCTATGCACGCGCAGGTATGTACCTGTAGACGCTATCAATGAGGCGGAGCGGGCTAGCCTATTTTAGCGAACAACCCGCCGAACTAGATTGACGTAGAGCTCACTTCCCGCTGGTCCCGCTAAGAAGTACCTAAAGTACTTCCTAGGGATACCTAACCCGCCCGAGGAGAGTTCAGGCAGTTGCATGTAGGCCTAGTATCTAAGGCTAGGTGCACTCTTAGGTAACCATTTTTGCAGCATGTTCTTTCCGTGTAGGTACTATGTAGAATTCGTAATAACACCCAATAGGACTCGGCCAACTAAAACCAGGGACAGGGACTCATCAGCCTCGCTCGTCCCATTTTTCCTCCTGCATCATTCAGAAAACACCTGCATCAGTACATCTTTCTATGCAGGTTATAGATCTATTCTGACGAGCTATCTACCTGGCTACACCAATACTCATGAGAATACATCCCAATGGTTAATGACCATTGATAATACACCAAGCATACCTGCAATACATTTTCTGCCCATGAAGTTGATTAGTGGTCCGACGTTGAATCTCGATACTTCCCGGCGACCTGATCGACATGGCTGCAACCAATTCCACTCTCTTGGGATACCGGGGAACGTCTCAGGTTTTTCCAGCCGCAAGATCTAGCCAATGCCTATGTAGGTGCCTCATATTCAACCTACATGCTCAACGGTTAGGACTTAACTTCTAGACCTAGGCGGCTAACCCAAGACGAATACCTAACCTTTAGACCTACATATTCGACCCAGGCAGTTCAATCTGTTTCTACTTGGACTATTTCCTACTTTGGTTTCGTATTCTGCTCACCGAAATGGTCTAACCCATCTAAGACATTAGTAACGACCTTAGTGCAAGTGTTGGTTGAAGCAATTCTCAAGAGGCGCAGGCGGTTCACCACAAGGTGAGCCGTTACGGGTACGGGGTATTAGCCTAAGGCGTGACTTTTAACGCGGTTCGGTTCATCTTCACTAATTTTCTCGACCAGTAAAAGGGTTATTACTGATGCACAGCATCTCCGCTTGTGTGCAACCTTACAAGATCTTAACCTAAGGGACGGTGCTTGACCGATCTGTCTCAGATCGTCATCAACCACCCTCTTAGCCGTTGAATCACCCAGTCGCTTATCTTGGACACTCTAAATTCGACGTCTACTGTGGCTGTCAGCCTGTTCCTGAATCTCTACCTAACCTAAACCTCGTCGCTGAGCAAGTGCGCCTTGCCTTTATGGATCTTCGCCCAGGTCTGCATCATTAGCGCCAAATCCACAGGAGCATTAGAGTCATCAAATGTCATAAGTAAATGACGATTGGTATTCTTCAATTCCTTTCGACCATTGTGGGGGATTCTCACTGTCGTTTCGCAACCCGCCCAATCGCCATCTCTCCGTGTCCCCATTCTTCCCTTACCGCAGTAGGGTCTTTTTCTCTCCCGGCTTGCCTATCCGTACCCCGTCCGGCCCATATGCCTACCTAGAGATGCATGTACTTATGGTACCTGGCTTATTCAATATTGTGGTGAGTCTTCTCGTCTCTGCAAGTGTGGCACGCATGACTCCAACTTCCACGACTGCGCCTCAAAAGTGGCTGTCTGATAGGCCATGAACGGCCCCCGACTTTTCACGGCGGATCTCTTCGCAAGGGGCCTGAGAGGCCCGAGGAATCAAGTGATATGGTCCTTGACTGGGATAAGAAGCGGCCCTTGCCAAAACTTTCGCTAATGCAAAAACTACGTACTGCTTCGCACCAAGATAAACCCGGCAATCATCCACCAATGCTCCACAAATTCAGCGGCATCGCCGGCGGAGTCATTCACAAACATCAGATTCCTGACACGGCTGCTTCGGGAGCTTCCAAGGTTCTCCCAATATGTTTCGGAACAATTTAGAAAGCCCCCAACGGTCAGGCAGCAATATGCATACCGGCGTCACTTAAAATCATGGAATCGGTCATCATCTAGTTACATCATTGCTTACCTGTCCCGTGTTGAATTACGTACACTTCTCCGACGATACACGTAGCGTGCCAATACCGGTATCCCGTCTCCGAATGCAAGGGAGTTAACGGAAGTGCCCGCCTCTTACTATTATGGACTCTCTCTTGGTTCGGTCCTCTGCGAAATGTTCAGTATTAGTGCAGCCTTACGGCCAGCAGAACAGCGTTTGCGGTTTGGCTGTGCCTAGATATTCTTGAGGGATATGTCTGTTTCCGGCTAGAATGGATTCCCATATGCTCCATCGTGCGGCGTCAGCCTGAATCAATTTATACAGAGCTATACAGTCTCGGTCGATATCTCAAGGCGGACGGATATCGTCGCGTCAGATATCCTATAGGCAGTTATACCAATATGAAAGATTCTAGATTCTAGGAGCTGGCAGTATTGACGCTCGGGTAAGCACCCCTGCGTTGCTCACCTATGCTTCTTACCATCACCCCAATCGGTCGATCGTGCTGATAAGTAAAAGCAGTTTTGATGAAGCTTACCGTACTTTCCGGGATTCATCAGCTGGGCCAGGGTATGACGATTCATGACCCACTACATCTATAGTTATAGTAATCTAAACTCAAGTTTTGGTCTCAACAGTCAGGACTAGCACTCATCGTCAACCAGCCGCGATCAGCAGAAGGATTCTCTTCTATGCACTTGTATAACCCATTCTTTGACGGGTAGTCCCGCGGAAACTCACCACAAAATTAGACTAGCGAACATCATCTCATCTACTTATCATCATGATTGACACGACTGTCGATTTCCGTCAGAAGAGTCATCTTCAATCGAACCAGTCGGTGGATCCGCTGGCGTGCTGGATCTGACTGGCCAATAGATCAAGGCTAATTGCATCTTACAATGACATGTTATCGATTGTTGGCTAGACTGATTCTTCTATGCTCGACCTTATTTTAGAGCTATTCATATGAAGGTATTGGAAGAAAGGCGACTTGGCCTTGGCTGCCTCAAGACTCGAGTTCTAGATGCTGATTATAATCTTTTAGCATTTTGAAGCAGTCCGACTTATATCTCTATGCTATAATTAATACACATTGTCACCGAGAGCAGTATATCTAACCACGACATAATGTGGCCCTATCAATCGCAATTCCAAAACATTAGGTACCTACCTATGGCGATTTAGCGATGTCTACCTAATTCTTCGTCTTTAGGTACTCATTTCTATTATGCTAAGCCTCCTTCACAGAAGGATCCTTTCAACCTGGGCGAGGGGGCAGTATTCAACCCCCTTTTAAGATATGCAGCAGGTTGCAGGCTCTAGACGTATGTTAATGTGTAGTATTTTCGTGCATTCCAAATCACGATATAGAGCAAGGTGAAGTAGCCTCGTATAATGCTACACTATGGTTGGTGACAAACCGACAATTCAGCCTTATTGGAGGTAGCCTCGCCGAGCCCCAATGCCGATCAGGAGCGGACTCTTATTTCGGCCGCAGTCCGAGGGAACACGGAGCCGAACGGCAAAGTTAACGTTCAAGCGACCCATAGCGGATCTGAGCCTCTCGTTGTTAATACACAGTTCAGCCACACCATCTTGCAGATGCAGATGCAGGTGCCGTAGGGTACTACAATATACTTAACGCAGCCCTATGCATCCCACGTTCTTGCATCTGCAGCAGCCAGTACATCCTACTACTTGAAAACACGACGCAACACCATGCAAACCAAAGATGTTGTGCTAATAACTACATTGTAGCTGCCTGTTAGACGATTCGACCAATGACGTTTATCAAATGAATAATATTGGTGGGAATGGCGAGGGAATACACCGAGGGGACGTTTCTCCCTCATGTCCGACAGCGGCAAAGTAGAAGGACGCAGCAAAACTTACAGGATCACTTACAAATTGCCGAGGTAGGATCAAGACCGACCGGCGAGTTTTCTTCCAAAATCGGGCTGTTACTAAAAACCCTCGCAGCCAATGATTAGGTACATTTCGTTGAACCACGTCGTAATGAGCCAACTTGAAGAATCCGTTTTCCAAATGCGTTTGTTTAATAGTTGAGGGCACATCAAAATCCTTACGAGGAGCTATTTAAAGATGCTGGATAGGCATCGATGTCATGTCTCTTTATCAAAGTACCTGATACGCTCTTAGGAGGCCCAAAATACTACTAACAATGCTAGGCTTTTGTATACTACTGTTCACCTCTGTACAGAGAATGCCCAGTCCTAGGCTCATGAATACTATGCAATTTTATACACTTATATAGTACGTATCTATTCAGTATACCTTACGTTACTGTGCATATATTTCCCAAATCACCACCCCCTTTTTCGAGTAAGAGCGAGTGGCTTGATCTACTCCCTTTCCTCTTTTCTGTTCTCACTGGGTCTAACGACCTACATAACAGGCACAAAACAACAAAAATATTAAAGAGACAGAACAGGAAATGAACCCCGAATGCACAGGCGACACCTCCTGAGTGTATCACAAAACACCTACCTACTTGGGTATCTACCCGGGCAAGGTACCTACAGAATAGAAGTTGGTTGATGTTAAACTTAATAGGTAAAATCAAAGCATGTAATGAACGAAAACATTTAACAAGCAAGCTGAAATTTTGTGTAGCGATGCAAAGCCACCTAACCTAAAGTCCGCGGGGCAACAGAAAGGGGGAGAGAGGCCGAACTATAATAGGCGGAGAGAACATAGGCTACCTCGGTAGGCACTTCGGGAATTTGATAAGTTTGGGGCATCCGAGTCCGACCGTGCCGCCGTGCCGTTGATTTCGGGCCTAGCCAACCCAATTTACCCATAGGTTGCCGCCGAATGCAGACTGGGGTAAAACGTACCTAAGGTGTAAAACGGCCACCAAAATAGGCCTGGCTAAGCAAAAGAGGCCGCTCGCGATACCGAGTCTCTGGGTCGTACGGACCTATAGGCGAGGTAAAAAAGCAACACATACCTACGTGCATATAGGACACAACAAAAAGAGGGAGTGAGGCCGAGGATTTACCCACCTGAACTATTACAAATTCATATTCAGATGCGCACATGCACGCACGGCTATGCATACATGCGCGCGCGCATATACACTTCGCTATGCATAGGTAGATTGCTTCTCCCATATGACGGCATAACGGCATGATAGAATGACGGAATGACAAAAAGAAAATATTTGACATCAAATTCTGCTGAGCTGAATGACGTCCGGACACAACGACATTGATGTCCGGCGTATACGCGGGTATGCATGTAACGTCCCCATTCCAAATCTTCCGCTACCACCAACCACTACTGCTACGACTACCACCTCAACAATTACCGCCGACCTGGATACCGACATAGCCCCTCGGAGATCTGGATGAGGACATAACTACCTAGGTAGGAGCTAGATATATGCATTATATATTAGAGGTAATTAAGGCAGTGTGATATTCAGCTAAGTACAGGCAAGTAAGCGTATCAATTAATGCCTTAGTCAATATTATATAGAGTCCCCTCTTATTTGTCTATCTTCAGCACCGCGCTTCCGCCGGTTTCGCCTCCGGCTTAAAAAAAAAGGTGCATTAGGTTAGGTACCTAGGATCTAAGGTATATATACCTGATAGGGCTGATACTACCGTAGCAACCACAACCTCGTCTCGGCTGCTTACATCGCTTGGAACCCGTATCCCGCTCTCCTGCTCACGTGGGCGGAGCGATTGATTGATCGAATGGAGGTGGCTGCTTAGGCCATGTACCTACCTATGTAGATACATAAAAGTAGATATATGTATGTACTTTGCCGTTTGGCTGTGGCTTACATTAGATTACATACATACACCAGGTTCCCAGGTAGGAGGTACCCTTAGATCGGGCATGGACGTCACCTCTGTATGCATTCCAGCGAATAAGAAGAGAGGCTACACAGAGGTTACAGAGAAAGGAGGGTGTGTATGTGTGGGGGGTGGGTGTGCGACGGGATATATGTACCTGCCTAAGACCTATCTATCCCATCCCATCTTATCCCGTCTTATATCGGAGGTATGTTAGGAAGGTATTTCAATTATTGTATTGTACAATACCTGGTACCTAGGTAAGGTTAGCAGGCAGCTAAGCTAAGCTTTGTACAATGCAATGTGATATGATACAATACAATACGATACAATGCTGGACGATGAGGTGAGATTCTCGAAACGACAGCAAACTTCTCTGCTGACTGACTGACTGACTTACTGCTTAACTAAGTCATATCTGTCCACAACCCGTCTTTCCGCTTCGTATACCTACCTACCTACCTACCTAACCTAACCTAAAGATAACCAAAGTGGCTTTGTAAATGGGAACCATCAGCGCATATACATAGGTAACGTATAAGGCAAATACTGTAAGCTAAGCCAAGCGGAATTACGAGGCCGGTAAGGTGACGATACCCATACGAAGTTCGCTGAGATGACAGATAGGCGCCTTAGCTCCGGGTTAGGCGGGAGCTACGTAAGACCCCCTATGTCACGAAGCAGAGTCACATATTTCCAAGATACGAGTCGAAGTAGGCTTTGATACGTTTTTGATATGTAGTAAGGAGGTTAGGTTAGGCTAGCTAAGGTATCCGGTATCCGATATTCTCTCTCCCTCTCTCTCTCTCCTTCGTATCTTCACCTTGCGCCTATTTACCCCTTTTCTATCGTCATTTGAATTTTGTGTGCGTTCGTCTTAAATGACAGAAACGCCTCCCCCCCCCCCCTTTTCGTTCTCTTTGTCTTCTAAACATCCACCAGGAAAGGCGTGCCGTGCCGTGCCGTTGGGGGAACTCCAAGCCAAGCTCACCCTTCTCTATCTGCATTTACGGGCTTGGACCTTCGTTCATTATAATTTAGTATAGTACATTCATGTAAAGGAAAGAGGAGAAGAAGAGGAAGAAAAACGAGAGATAAAAAATAATGGGTAATAATGTTCATGTCCCTTAAACTCAAAGCTATGCTCCGTCCCCGTTTTAACTCATGCACGAGAAGCCAATGCTTGAAGCATTATGTAGTTGGTATATTCACTCGTCATCGGCATTGGAATGCGGTAGGCAAAACACGCGACGACATTATCGATGTATATAGCAGCGAGGTGGCATCAGAAAAAGGAACTAATAGTAGCCATGGGTAGCTATTTAGTTTCGAAATGATAGCTATACTCGATTTTCGGTATTCGTGGTCTCAAAAAAATGTGCAATACATCACGCCGCCATCCGAGGCAAACGTATAAACAGGAGAGCTGATCTGACGTTGTAGTGCCAATGGAAATAAATGCCTAATTAATCTCATAAAAACGTGCCAGGACACTCAATGTCAAGCTCCCAATGTGTGAATATTTACTCATTCAAGCTCGTCGACTCATAGCAACATTAGCCCCCGCAGAGGCCAGATCTTGTTTGCCGCTAACAGTTCGGCCGGCCACACGGGGAAGGTTGCTGTTGCCTACTGTCGCAGCTGTTCCCGCGCTGGCCCTTTTCGTACCAGACGTCAGTCCGGTAAAAGCAGATGTCCGTCTCGCTGCCACGCCTGGCTTTAAAGGGCTGCCATTACTCGCTTCTCTGGGCCGTAGCGTCGGTCCACTCTTACCGGGTCCCGGAGGTTCGGGTAAGGGCCGCGGCGTTGAAATAGTATTATGACGCTTGACCGGGGATGACTCACGTGTTCTCGGTACGGGAACCGACGTCTTCTGACCGGTAATGAACTCGTGGCGTATGGCGTCCTCAGGCTTAAGACGACGGTCCGGGTCCCATCGTAAGCACCGGGCGAGGAAGTCCAGGAATGGCTCGTCATCACACTTAATGGCCTGTTGAAGTGTCTTAGACGACGGACGACGTCTCCTACCCTTTGAAGATACGGTCAAGCGCGGCTTGCCCATCGAATCAAAAAAGAGCTTCTTCCTCGTACTCTTTTCAATGAGATGCTTTTCCGGTGGTCCAAATACTTCCATAATACAAGCAAGCTGCTCTTGCTCATTCTCGCCGGGGAAAATAGGGACACCGGTGTACAGCTCGGCAAGAATACAACCCAAACTCCACATGTCAATTGGTAGGCCGTATGTCATCCCCAGAATAACTTCAGGCGATCGATAAAATCGGGACTGGATGTATGTATAAACCTTTTCGTTCTCAAAACAACTGGAACCGAAATCGATGACCTTGATTTCGGAATGCATAGGATGCCGAAGTAAAATATTTTCCGGCTTAAGATCACAATGAATCACCTTGTGTTGTTTAAGTAAGTTGAGCGAGCTCAACATCTGCTTGGTGAATCGTCTGATGAGTTTGAGAGAAAACCCGCGGAATGCGTTAGATTTAATGAATTCGTAGAGGTTCATATCGAGAAGTTCGGTCGAAATGCAAAGATGACCACGGAAATAGAAGCTGTGAGTGAAGTTGACCATGCTATGCCTATTTTGAGGATCCTGAAAAATGTGTTAGCGAAATGCTAGGGCCAGACATATGATATTGGCAACTTACCCATTCACGAAGCTTTTGCAAAATATTAACTTCGACAAGAGCCTGTTGATGGAACCTCTTCTTATTGCGGATGATCTTCACCGCAACAAGCACGCCGGTTTTGTGATCGATACACCTCACCACTTGACCAAAACTACCCTTCCCAAGAACGTCGACAATTTCATAACGGTACGCAAGGTGATCGCCTATGACAATCGAGTAGTCGCCGCGCTCATCGTCATAACCAAAGTTGGGTAATTTTGAGTTCAAATCGCCGACAACCTTACTAGCATTTTGAGTGCCACAGAAATAGACATCGTTATAGTCGACAATCTCGCCTCTCTCGTAAATGTTTAGCATGGCTATCCGGATTGCCTCGTGAGGACCAACGCGTTCCTTTGGCGTCGCTCTCTTTCGGAGAGCATCCAGAGTCCGAGCCGCCATTTCCGTCTCCTTCCTTCTCAAAGCCATTTTTCTCATCTCGTCCTCGGCAATCATATCATCCTTATCCAATTCCGCGGTATAAGAATCACGACGTTTAATTGATGCAGTCGAGGGCCTCGGACGCAGTATCTTCTGCATAGGCGCATTCCGGGATTGTGACGAGGCCTCAACCATTGAGCCATTACCCACATCTTCCTTCGAGCTCGTCCAAGCATCATTGCGATTCTTCTGTGTAAACGTGGTATTGAGACTGGATGCAGAACTCTTTCTACGCCTGGACTCTAAATACGTTCCCGATGATTTCGTGGTGTGGCTTGGACTAGAAGCCTTCGCCGCGTTTATATTTATGGCCGCTGAAATCGGTAATCGCGGAGGCGGCATGCTATCTTGTCGAGCATGCTTCTCAGAGTTCTTATCCAGAGATGCGGAAGACACATGGTGACTGCTCTTCGAATTGCTCCTTTTCCAAGACAAGCTTAACTTCCTCCTCAAATTGCTCATGGAAGATGGAGTTGGGGGCTCTTCCGGGCTGTTTTCAGCAGGAGATTTGTTGCCTGCCTTGCCCGACTTCTGCGCGCGTGGGCCAGATGGCTTCTGGGGTGGTCTAGCTTCCACAGCGGTATCAAGGGTAATCGGTTGGGCTATATCTCCAACCGTCTTGGATTTTGTTAGTTTACTTCCAAATATGCTGTCCTTTTTGGGAGCAGGCATCGACAGGAATGGCGAAGCAGAAACTTTGCGAATTTGGTTCTTGGCTAGAGAGTCAAGCGGCGATTCAGACAAACTCCCCCCGGTCGGACTCTCCACCCGACTATGGTGAATAGAACTACTACTCCGTGGCATTGTTTTATCGGGATCTTTATCTGTACGTCTAGAGAAGAACGTGCTCCTAGAAGCCGTCATCGGCGTAGTTGGCGTCTTAGGAATCATCCGCGACAGTGGAGGACTGCATTTGCCGTCATCTTCGCTTTGGCTTTGCAGAGCTGTAATCTTTGCTTCGTTAATACTCAATGGGCCGAGAGTGAGCGGCGGAAGTCGTAAGGGCTGTAGACTCTTTTTCGATTGACTTATGCCGATCTTCTGCTCAACATCTGGGCCAGCAAGAGTCTTCCGCGGCGCGTGCTTTCGAGTAGTGGGTTTACGTTGATACTTGTTCGTCGGCTCCTGTGACGGCGTACCGGAGGGAGTTCCTGTAGAAGTGCTGTGCACACTACTCGAATCTAACGTATACGTCGATTTCCTTTTCTCGAGGAAAGATATTTCCGCTGGGGAGTCCTTGGGCGATTCGTAGACCTTGGGAATTGCAGGTACAGGCGGCACGTCTTCGTCATCTTCACCTGTCGGCGGGTTATGTACGTTTAGCGTTTTAGGAGCGGGCAATCTCGATGCTGGACCACCCTGCGGGATAGTCCGCTGAATGGAGCCAGTCGATGTTCGGTGGGTATTGAAACTGTTTGCCGAGGCAACTGATAATCCCGAGCTGTAGGATTTTCTATTAGTAAGTTCTGGGGTTGTTCTTAAAGACGAAGGTGTAGTAGATGTCTTTCGAGGAATCATGGAAGGAGAGCGTGAGTGAGGGCGAACTTCGATAGGTGGCGGTGGGGCGTTGGTAATTTGTGGCACGTTCTGCCCAGGATGGATTGACATGCGCTTCATTCGTTGTGCGTCAGTCGGCGAGATTGTTCTCGCACCTAGACCGGTCGCATGAGAACCATGTGTCCCAGGCATTATAGACATCCTTCTCGCAGAATTAGGCGTAGAACCTTTACCAGCAGCTCTTGGAGATCTAGAAAATGCGGCCGAAATACGGTTCTGATCCGGGGCAAGACTATTGCCGGTACTGCTAGTTCCAGAGAGGTTGGCTGATATTCTTGGTGCAGGTTGTACTGAACGAGCTTTCGTGGCTCGCGCGTTTGCATACGTTCTTGATCCATCACCAACCTGTCCCGAGGACATGTCAATCGATGCCCGAGCCGAACCCACTATAGCTCTCTCCGATCCATCTGATATTAAACTCGGCCTTCTTTTCTGCACTCTAGCTCCAAAATCAGTCTCGACAACACCAGGTCCAATCGACTTCCTCGGCTGCTTTGCAAGATTACTGCTAGAAACCGGTGGGTAATGATTTTGGCGTCTATTTCTCATCGCAGCAGGCGCAGCCGGCGCATCGGTAATGCTGGAAGACATGGACGCTATAGAGCCGCTGCTAACCTGGCGATTTGCCGTACTGGGCCTTCTAAGTATCGAACCAGATCTTCCCGGTCTGGTGGCTGCATTAGGAGTGGGGTTTGGCTGAGCTCCTGTACGGGTCGTTGCGCCATTTAGGCTAGTACCCGAAGACTGCCTGACCATCCTGTCTGATGATTGTTCGTCGAGAATGTTTCCTTGACCGGATGGCGAAGGAAATTGTGTCAGTCTTAGATCGTTGGTGGCTGACTCGAGGCTACTCTGGAGATCATCGAAACTGACGGAGGGTAGAAATTCAAAAGAGCCTGTGGTGTTGTCTCCTACATCGCCTGAATCCCCATTCCGACCAAAGGAGAAGAGTGAATGATTATTAGACGACGATGCGTGAAGCATTGGCTCGTTATCGATTCTGTTGATCGGGTTGACGTTCTCCTTGGCCCTGAAAAGAAACGAGCAGGGTTAGTAAATATTACATAGTCAAGCAGCGACGCGGTGTTCTATTTTTTTTTTTTTTTTTTCGTGTTGCAAGATATAAAAACGCGAGATAAGTGGGAAAACGCACGATCGAGTCGGGGACTGCGCAGCTGGTCTCGGGCCAGCAGGAGCCTTATGGTCCCTAATCATAAGGAGTAAGACAATCGAGTATCGAAGCGAGAATTAGTGGTCGTAGGAATAATTGTATGTTATCGACAAGTTCAACGAAGGTCGCGACCGACAGTGTTCGCTGGGGTCTCTAAGCGGCCAAAGCGACCAAAGCGACCAAAGCGAAAGCGGGTAAGAATTCCCCTAATTCAACCCAGATCTGAACCTGGAGGCTCACGATCAAATCTCAGTCCGGCTAAGGACCTGAGGGCGGCAATACTGCTACCGCATTCCGGGGGTACAAAAAGACAAGATTAAAAAGGTAGACGACAAAACCGTCGCCGATGCAAAAGGAAAGAAAAAAAAAGAAAAGGAAAATACGATGGGCTGGTATCGTTGCGGTTTGACCGACTGTGGCTACTATCAAATGGAATTAGGTTCACGAAAAAGGGTTGGTGGATTGTTTTCATTAAGGGAAAGAAAATAAGAGGTCGAACGGGGCTGATCCACAGCTTTTTCCCGTACCGGTCAAGTGAGTTTTTAGTTGCCTCCAAACTATCCCAGGTATCAGGCTCATTAAGTTAGGTTAGGTAGGTACAATTAAGTAATTTAGTGCACAATTGTCATAAGTCATAAGGAAGGTACAGTCCCAAACCTCACGCCGGTTCATCCAAGCAGCCAAAGTTGGCTGTCTTGGGTGTTCCCTATTAAGGTTGGCCCGTTAAGGTTGGCCTGTCAGGGACTGGTCGGGGCCACAAACCACAGGCCACTGATTAAACATAGGTTAGGTACGTATTACAGTAAATGCGACTTTAACCCACTTTTTATTAACAATACGTACCGTACCTAGGTAGATACACACTTTAGCTGGACCTGCTAGACCTGACGGCAGGTTGGTGGCAGGTAGACAGGTACCGATGCTACATAGGTAGTACCGCTGGCAGACACTTGGCAGGACCAGCCCAACACATGTCAATCAATACCGGGATGCTTTTGGGGGTAGGATACCTACTCCGTTCAAGACCCCTTAATACTAGACGCCCGTTATTATTTGAACATGACAACCCATCTCATAGTCCTTGTATTCAATACATGATATAATTACAACCTCATGCGGATGCACATGTGTATCAGCCGTATTACAAGCTTACGCATGGTATTTTAATATATCTTTTTATTACCGAACTCAAAGACAATGCGTTTTCGTTGTGTACATCGTAGTTATCTAATCTGGTATTCGTTGTATCGGTATACATTGCATCTGATTTGCGAAAAGGCCTTTTTACGTGTAGTGTTAAGACTCGTTATTAAATACAAGAGACCATTCCAGATGAGGGGAGATCAAAACAGAAAAAGAAGAAGGGTGGCAATAATAAGGAGACGAGAGAAAACGTTGAAGATCTAATATATCGGAGAAGCCCACCAGTATCACAAGCCCGGAGATTTATTCTTCTCTTCCTATTTGATGAGAGATCTGTGGGGGGACCTGATAACCGTTGTCTTGGATGTTTCTGTTTCTCGGTATTGTCTTGCCATCTGCCATGCCACTAATGGGGTTGTCATTATCTCTAGCAAGTTTCGTCTAATTTTTGTAATTTTCTAGGATTATCAACCGTATCAGATTATCAAAGCGAGATGGTTGCCGGGTTAATGGAGATTGATGATGAGGGTAGAGGTAACACCAATCCTGCTTTGTTCGTTTCCATTTAACAGGTTTAGATCGAATCTGGCCCTGATGTCCGTGTTGCAGCTCAGTTTTTTACTTTTCTTTTGGGTAAACAAGCAGAAACAAGCAGAAACAAGCAAAGCATGGCCAAGGTACTATGTATCAAGGTATCAAGGTAGTTATGGTAACCTCCAATATCCAAAGATCCAGTTTTACTCCAGTTTGTCCTTGTCCTGCAAAATACTAATACTACCCCAGGCAATATCATCGCAAACGGTGTCAACACCTGTGTATTTTCATCTCACGCCGCATATTTCATTTACCCAATAATATATGCTAACAAGCTAACAAGCTAACAAAGCCAGCATAAACGAAACATTTCGGCGTTACCGTAGTGTAGACAAGGCGTATGGTATAACAAATATTTACAATGTTCTTGTCGTCAACAAGCGTACGGAATACCTAAAGGTAGCGTGTAAATCTTACAAAAGAGGTACATAGATAGGTATAGCCCCCCAATCTACATACATAGTGTATACCTACCTAGGTATCTAAGCAGCCCACCGCCCACTTTTGCTACAGAATTACCTCTACGTACTTACGGATCCGTATCTTAGCCGTTAGCCGGTCCCTCGACGTAAAGAACACCTTTGTTGATGCAGCTAGCCCTTAAGGTCTTAGATGGACGGTCAGCCACTTCTGCACCTGCATGAACACGTTCCGTGGGGCCTATTCTCTCGGCCTATGAAAAAACGCGTTTAAGGACCCTCTCCTTTTCTTCTTAAGATCAGACAAAAAAAAAAGGGATCTGTCCTATCGCGCCCAAAGCGGAATTGAGCTCACTGCATTGGCTGCAACAAAGGGGGTTCATTTAGTACTAGCTCCCAAAGCTCTGATCCTTTTCAAAGCTCCTTTTTTTTTTTTTTTTTTTTTTTTTTTCGTCTGTAAAGCCCTAATCCCATCCAGCGCGTTAGATAAGACGAAATAAATTCTACGCGCTTTTCGCGATCAAAACGTGTACCTAGGTAAGTACCTTATTTAAGATCGCGACGGATACACGTCACTTTTACGGTGTTTTCATCTCTATGGAAACGCACATAAAGCTGAAAGGTCTACTGTTGTGATCCAAATTAAACCCAACTTCCGGGTTTTCAATACCCCCCAACTGCACTTATCCTTCAATCCTTCAATCTATGATCTATTCCGTACAACCTGTCGGCTTGCATCCCTCTTGAAGTTAGGTATCAGCCACCAAATTTACGTGCCTTGGGAAACGGCGGGGAGCGGCGCGACCCAGCGCCACCACGCATCCCACGTGGAAAGTTTATATACGGGTAGTATTACATACATATTTTACCCTGAGCTACCTCTAAGTGGCCGTCGATGACGACGTGGGTATCTTAGATGCTTACTAGCCTGCTTACCATGTGAGACTATTGGGACAAAAGTGTTTCAAAGAGAAAGCTTACTTACCTGTTATAACTAAAATAAGAAGTTGCAAGAATCTGATAATATTAATAACATCGCAATCAACTTAGTGATACGTAATACGTGATAGTTCATTATCATTTGTATCTGCAGAGTAGCATCTTGGATCATTAGATGCTTATGACGAGGTCTCTTTCAATGTAGATTTTTACGCCTGTATCTTAAACCATAATCCACCAACATGACGAGCGGGGATCTTATCTGATGTAGACGCTCGTGTCCAAGGCTAGCAGCTATTCAGCTATCCCAAGGTTCACGTGGTACAACCGACTCCATCATTGGCATCGACATTCTTCCCATAACACCACATCGAATCCCGTAGCGCAGTCTCTTTAATCCGCAATAATGCTGGCATGAGCGACAGGAGTCGGTCGCTGCGTTATTTATTCTCCGTCACGGAGTCATGTTGTATAAGAGTGGAGGGACTTTTCGTTTTGGGAGCTCCTGAGTCAATATCGCAAACCCATCATCGCGGGCCTCTTATAAGAACAACCTCCAGACGCCTAGCCAAGCCAATCCCAAAGACGTAGCCGCGATGCCGAACCGTCGGCTGCGCATGCCGAGAATCGATTTGCTCGCTATGATCCGCGCCCGGTTCTTCTCGAGCTCCCGCTGTCCCGAGTAGTAGCTATACGCTGCTAGACCGATGAACGCGCCGCCGCCTGTAGTATTTCCGCTCGTCAGTATTACGAGTTCGGTTCTCGGTATAACAAAGCCCACAGTGCCTGCGCATGACATGACGAACAAATAGAAGAATAAGAGAAACGAAAGTGCGCTGTTGACGTTGACTGACCTACAACTCTGCACGGGAGGCAATCGTCGCCCCGATCCTGCTTTAGTAGTTCTCTGAGGTCCTCGGGTTTGTCAAGAGTGCCGACCGTGGGCACCTTATCCCTACTCATGGTGGAAAAAACGAAGCGGAGTTCTGGCGCACCGCGGGAAAAGACAGAAAGGAGATGTCGCGAAACCTCTTGACGAATGTAATTATTTTTCTAAGTCGCTAAAACACATTTCAAGCTTAAGTTGGACCGTGCGCGTTCAGTAGAACCCCGCTAAGTTTCCGCCCTGGCCGCCTAGACCGACTCGCCCAAGTTATGTAATCACCTCCGGGGGGCCGTAAAATCGGAGACATGCCCGGGTTTTCCTCGAAACAAGACCTACATATAGGTAACATGTGTCATGTATGAGGATAGTTCAAGAATTACAAGTTCAATCCAAACTTCATTAATATTCACAAAGCCACCTGTATCAAAGCTTAAAGCTACTACTTGACGCAGCCTTAGCCGCCTTCGCCTTATTACCCTCCATATCCACAATCTCGCCCTTCTTATTGATAACCTTAACACCTCCCAGTTTGAGATCACCAAGCGTTTGCTTCTGCGCCTGGGCTTTCGCGCTCTTCGGTGTCTTGTCGGCGAGACCACCGGCTTTGCGTATCCTCTCTTTCTCTCTCCTGCGTCTTCTGATCTTGTCCTCTCTACTCATCTCCTCCTTAGCGACAGGTAGACCACTCTTAGCAACCACCTCACCCTTTTCGGCTGTTTCCTTGCCAGCCTTGTAGATTTCTTGCGGCGCCAAGGTGTGGTCTCCGCCGCTGACACCTTGCGCGGTTGTAGGTTGAGCATCTTCCATGCTGATAGTTGCCACGTCCGATACGACTGTGAGTGTTGGTGCAGCAGGCTTGGGTTTGTAGTGCCAGCTGGTAAGAGCATCCAAGCTCGCACTGACTTCTTTCCACATCTGCTCAATTTCCTTTTCTTCCTTTCGAAGTTTCTCGTCGGACTTGCTCACGTAAGAATCGGGATTTGTATTCTTGACATGCTCTTCTTCGTAGATCTCCGCAAGTGATTGTTTGGCTTTACTGTCATCCAAATCGACGAGTCCTCGTCTAGTATTGGACGAAAACTCTGAGGCGTCAGGGCGTCTCTTAATGACCTCGTCGAATTCCTGGGCTAAAATACGGCGTTTGATCATATCCTCGATGCTCTCGCTCACTTCGGCCGTAATGACTGGTACAGGTTTACCCACGTGCTCAAAGTCGAGATCCTCCTCTAACAAAGAGTTCATCGGTCTGTCAGCAGCCTTAGCTTCTCCGGACATCGCCCATTCCCTCTTAGCCACATTTGCAGCTTCAAGCTTTCGAATCTCTTCGGCTAGCTTAGCCTGCCGCCTTTCGTGCGCGGACCTCCTAGATTTTGGGTCACCCGCAGAAACGTCAGATAGAGCGTCTTCCGAATCCTCTCTCTCTGACTCATCTTCAAATAGATCTCGCCGAACATCAGCCATTGCTCGGTCAATGTCGTTGTCGTCTGGTTTCGTCGGTTGGAACTCCCTGAATTTCCTAGACTTGCCGTTCTTGGCTCCTTTGCGCTGTGGGGGCGCGAAGAAGTCTTTGTAGTAGATCTCGTTGGCATTGGAATCATCTTCTCCATCCATTTCGTCGTCTTCTTGGTCGCTTTCTCCTTCCGGCGCATCTAGGTCCATATTGCCAAAGGTAGGTCCCCCGTCTTCATCGTCGTCCTCGGCATCGGAAAGCATCTCCTCGTCAACATCTTCGGTTGGCTTTTTAGACGTCTTTCGACTGCTGGATGGCTTTAAAGACCGTGGATCAGCATGCCAATCTACTTCATCGTCGTCGCTTGCACGATCGGCATCAGGGTCTCCTCGAGCATCTGCCTCCTCAAACCATTGGGTCTGTTTGTTAAATTCGTCGATAGAAAAGAAGCCGTCATTGAGACCGTTAGGATCTTCAACCAGCTCTTGGAGAGCTTCTTCTTCTTCTTCATCTTCTTCTTCAGACTCAGCCTCATCTTCCTCGTTGACATCTTCCAGGCCATCTTCCATATCATTCTCTGATAATTCAGCATCGTCCTCCGGGTCTTCGTCAATCTCTTCGTCAATCTCTTCGTCTTCATCGGCATCTTCTGAATCCTCGAGGTCTGAGCCAGACTCGTTGTCCTCCGAATCATCATCGGAAACGTCCTCAGCCGATTCGGTAGCATCAATGTGCGCATTTCCATTGACTCCATTCACTCCATTCACCTGGATTTCATTCCGGTCTTCCAATTCTTGGAGTGCACTTTTCGAATCCTGTAGTGCACTCGTGATAATTCTTCTTGCCTGCTGCCAGACCTGACCACTTTCAAACCCATCGACGTGTAACTTTCTAATCTTTAGTACTTCGCCTTTTCCCAGTCCGTTTTCAGCTCGCTTTCGCTTCTTGCTCTCTTCCCGTTGGCGCTGTTGTTGTTCGTCGCATATTTGCCCAGCATATGCATCGAGGGTGGCCTTCGCAAGCTGTAACGAAGCGTTTGGGATTGCCGATGCTGGCTGTAGGAAGGTATGTCGGTTACCCGACTTGATAGCCTCGAAGAGTTCCAGCATTTCTACGGCGCTAGATGGCTTTGATGAGTCGGCGAAAGAAGATAAAAATCCTACTGACGGCGCGTGGGTTAAAGTATGCGAAGTGGAGGTCATGGAAGACGTAGTACTAGCAGGCCCCGCCATTTCTGGTTTACTGGTTACTGCATCGAGGAGGGAAGGATGAACAGAATTATTTTACTTCATCTATCAATACCAATGGTTCGGCGAATCCAAGAAAAATTGTCCGTTTTAGAAAAATTTCCGAGTTGAAGGACAAGAGCAAAAAAAAGACCCCACAAGCTAAAGTTGCTTATCGATAAAAATTAAGTTAATGGGTCGTCCCACAATTTAGTCCCATCCCTCTAGGCTCTGACGGCATCACACCTTGGGACCTGATTCTTTTAATCAAGTGCTTTTTACTATTGTTAGCTTGTACCTTCAAAACACCCGACCCTTTTTAAGCCCTACCTGTACATCTGATGATGCGCATAGCAACCCAACCGCCATGAACGGTGTAATAGAGGCGCTGCACATCTACGATGAGCATAGGTCAGTTTACCCCCCGAAAAAAAGGATCAGGTTCCAATTTCTTTTTCAACTAACGATTAACATGCAGTCGTGCGATCCTCTCTCATACTTATACCTCGCGTCCTCTTTCAGCAGCCGTCCTTCTTCCCCTGTATCTCGAACGTCCAGCTCCCAGACCTAATCTAATATACCTCTCGAATACCAACCCTCCGACCCTTGTATTCAGTCTGATTCATGCAAATATTCTCTACCTAGCCACCTCTTCTTCCGAAATAGAGCCCCTTCTTGTCCTCGAGTTTCTTCATCGCATAATAGACGCCCTTGAAGAGTTCCTCGGCGCACCGGTTCTAGCGCACAAGATCGAAGCAAACTACGATGTCGTTGCTCAACTTCTTACTGAGATGTGCGATGCCGGCACAGTTAGTACTACAGAACCGAACGCCCTAAGGGATGTGGTCGAAGTAGAGGGTCTACTGGGGAAACTATTAGGTAGCATTAATCTACCTGGCAAATCCCCTAGTAATTCAAGCACCCCATCTCTTATAGCTCAGACTGCACCGGCTCTTCCCTGGAGGCGGGCGAACGTACGGCATACATCAAATGAGCTCTACGCCGATATTGTGGAAACGTTATCCGTTACTCTTGCGCCATCTGGTAGGCCGATCGCTGCATATGCGAATGGTACTATTGCGTTTACGTCAAAGGTATCGGGCGTCCCAGATATCCTCCTAAATCTTACAGGACCCTCGGGGAAGCATAATTTGAAGAGTGTTATGGAATTACCAGTATTCCATCCATGTGTACGATTGAATCGATGGAAGGAGAGCCCAGGAGAGCTCAGCTTCATACCTCCAGATGGACGTTTCATCCTCGCAGGCTACGAAGTAGATCTACTACCTTTTACTAACGGGAAGAGTGGTAATTTGAACTCGAACAGCCTCAGGCTCCCAGTCAACCTTGAAGTCAAAACTAGTTTAGGCTCGACCGGTTCGGACTTCGAAGTGCGGCTCAACATCAATAAGAACTTTGGATCTTCTAATTCCTCAATATCAGGGTCATCTAGTAGAGGAGGTGGTCCGGGCGGTAGAGGATTCGGAGCACCACAACCGGGCTCGGCAGGCGCGCCATTATTACAAGACCTTATCGTCTCAGTGCCGTTACCTTCCGAGGTTAGGAATCTCTCGGACATTCGACCGAGCAAGGGAGACGCCAGTTTTAATCTGGCGGATAAAATGCTTGAATGGCATATACCAGCGAAGGAGCTTTCAGTGGGAACGTCTTACTATGGCCTTCGCTGCTCTGTTCAGGGCCCGTTGACTGAAGATCAAGAAGATACCGATCCTAACGGGTTTGGTTTCGGTAGGGAATATACTTATGACGAGCCATATCAGAGCAATTTAAGTGAGAAGTCCAAAAATGGCGAAGGAATCTCGGATGATGAGAAGGACGCCAAAAGAATTGCCCAAAACAAGATCCTAATGCCGAGCTCTGCGTCTGTCAGCTTCTCCGTCAAGGGGTGGCTATCAAGTGGAATTAAGGTAGAGAGCATCCTCATTGACCCGAGAAAGAGTCGAGGTCTCGGCGAAGGAATAAAGCCTTATAAGGGTGTGAAGTATCTTACTATTAGCAAAGGGGGCGTCGAGATTAGATGCTAAAGGGCACGTAGGGCATATCAACGGTTACATTTGGAGTTGCACTATCCAGCAGTACATTGCATGATTGCATGATTGCATGATCGGCGCTTTTGTGTGCATGCTTGAGGAGCTACAAGAGATATCCGCCATGCCCGACATGCATAGATCAGCAGGGCATCGCTCTATATCCTTCGAGATTAAGCCGGAGCCCAATAAAACTCCGATCAGGTAGCTGAAAGACTCGGAATTATTATTATTATTATTATCATTATCATTATCATTATCATTATTATTATAACTACACAACCTATGTAGTTCAACTGTTAATAATGTAACTATTCCTGACGGATATCTTCGGATGTACATGGATACCCAACATACTGTAGTGCATCTACCTATGAGCTTAGGTAGACCTGGGTAGCTGGGGAAGAATGTGGGGGAGGGGACGGACCTTGGCAATTGCGGGCAGCTTCGGTTCGCACCAGTATCGAACGATGGCCCGAGGTACCTCTAACTTACCTACAGCTGTACCCGTCGACCCTGTACCTCGATACCTCAACAAGATTCATTCAATCGGAGCTTCTATGTAGCAAACTTTTGAACTTTCGGCCCTTTAACCCGAATTCTCTTTCTGACCAATTCTTATTTTACCTTTATTTCACCTTTATTTTTATCACCCCCTTACTCGACTCAACAGCTAAGCCAAGGGTCCGTATTCGATGACCGTGAGAATCGGTCACCGCAGCGCAAACGTAGTTGGCCTGCGGTGATGAGCATGCTTGTTTCCCCGTTGCGCCGGCCCATCCGCGCCGCGGGCAACCTACGCCGCCGACTCAGCTCAATCGGCCCTCCTAACCCAGCGGCACTCTCCAAAAGTCCAATTGGTTGTCGAAATTATGTATCGGCAAAGGGGAAGAGGCCGCGGACAGCTATCTTCTTTCCAGGTTAGCGTCACCAACAAACAACTTCAAGGGCCAAACTAACCACTTCTGTCATTATTCCAGGCCAGGGAGTCCAGAAAGTTGGAATGCTTACACCGTGGATCGAAGCTTTCCCGACTAGAGCTGCGCAGATAATTGATGAGATTGATAGTTACATGGGATACAAATTGTCCGATATAATACAAAATGGTCCAAGTCGAGTGCTAACCGCAACGCCCAACGCCCAGCCGGCGATTATGGCAACTTCTATCCTCATCCTGCGTATCCTCGAGAACGAGTTCAACTTTGACGTCTCTAAGCGAGTAGATGTATCCCTTGGCCATTCGCTGGGCGAGTTCGCAGCTCTAGTAGCGGGAGGTGTTTTGGAGTTCCAGGATGCTTTATATATGGTGCGCAAGCGCGCGGAGGCTATGGCGGAGGCTACTCAGAAGGCCAAGGAGAAATATGGAGGGGAGTACGGCATGGTAGCTGTCGTTACGGAACCTGAGTATCTAACCCAATTGATCGAGGCAATAGACGACTTCGTGGGATACCGCAGTGCAGGCGCGAGAAGCGAGAGTGCCGACTCCATGAAGCCGATCGATCAAGTGCTCATCGCAAATATCAACAGCAAAAATCAAATTGTTCTAAGCGGGAATATACAGCGAATTAAGGAACTGTCAGCTCATGTGCGACAATTTCTCGGCCATGACCCGAGAGCGGTTCGATTAAATAGCGATAGTCCATTCCACAGCCCGATCATGAGGCCGGCCGTCGCAGTGATGCGGGAATTAGTCTCGCAAAAGAGTCGAGTTAAGGGCCGCGAAGATCAAGACGTTATCACATTTCCGGGCCGACTTGAATGTGTAAGCAACGTGAGTGCGCGACCATTCGAAAGCGCCGCAGACGTCAAAGATCTCCTGGCACGGCAATGCCTCGAGACTGTCAGATGGTGGGATAGCATCAAGTACCTGGATCAAGAGCAAAAGGTTAGAAGATGGATAGGCATCGGGCCTGGGAAAGTCGGCAGGAACCTGGTAGGAAAGGAGGTGGGCATGCGCGGGATGGACACTGTTAAAGGGGGAGGCGTCTGGGCTATCACCGATCCTGTCGAGATCGAGGATGTCTTGAAAGGGTTGGAGCAAACGGAGTCATTACCGGAGGAAGAGGAGGACGAGGAGTAAGCGCACCTACAGGATGCTGCGTCGGTACGGTGGACGACATGCTAGACATCGTGATGATGTTGGGTTATGAGACAACTTTCCATGTTGGGGGAGGAAAGGGAGGTTGGTGTAAGATCTCTTCAGATTTATCCAACCATCTAAACTATGTGATATTACTTTGTAGTTAGATATGGTGATAGATGGATGGAGTTACGCTGGATTAACGTCATTTAAGCGTTTTGTACAACTTGGATGATAAATAAATTTTTTTTTATATTCGTTTATCTTTACTTGATTTTTAATGTTTCTTCAATACCTGGTAGTAGCAGGCTGCAGACCCCTGAATGTGCTAATGTTATAGCTCCCCTTGTCCACTGAAGATTAAATACCTAGTGGGGCAGCTTCAGGTTCACTATCGATAGCTTAACTTCACATAACTCAAGCTCTTTGGACCTGTTATCCCTTCTGTTCCTCCCATTCGCAATCTCAACGAACGCACGCACGCACACCGGCGCAGCGCAGAGCCGGCAGCACATGTAGCAATGGCGACCACGATACCTTCGATAGCCTGTCTTGGAGTCATAGGGCGAAATGTATGTCAATGTCAACTTGTCCTGCTACCCGCCTTTACTTCCTTCATTCACCCAATCCCCGAACCCCATGTCTTGTTCCACCCATCCAACCAATTACCTACTAACCACTCTGATGATGACGATAAACCACCACCACCCTCCGTTCGCTCTTCTCGCTGACAGGCAAACTAACTACCTTTGCAGAACAACCCCCTCCACATCACCATCTTCCCCTCCTACGACCCCGCGAGCAACACCCGCGCCCCGCTGCGCACCCCCCTGCAGTTCTCCCTCCTCCTCAGCAGCACCCTCGACATCTTCGAGACGCGCGCCCGCCGCGCCGGCCCAGGCGGCACCACCGCCTCCTCGACAACAGCCGGCAGCGGCGGTAGCGGCGGCGGCGCGGCCAGCGCGCCCCTGCTCACGGGCGACTTCGGCCTCCTGCACGCCGTCGACGAGCGCCTGGCGGCGTACGGGTTCGAGACGAACACGGGGGTGAAGTTCGTCGCGGTGGTGGACATGCGGGGGCGTTACGGCGGCGGTCTCGGCTCCGGCCTTGGTGGCGGCCCCGCCAATCCTGCGGGTGGAGGAGCCGCGGGCTTCCGGGGCGGCGTCGGGCTCAGGGAGACGGAGCTGCGGGTCGTGTTCCGCGCCATGCAGACGGCGTACGTCCGGCTGCTGCAGAACCCGTTCTACGACCCGGACGAGCACGCGCCGCTTGCCGGGGGAGGAGGAGGGGTCGGCGGGAAGAGGATTACGAGTCGCAAGTTTGCGGAGGAGATGAGGAGGATTGGGGAGGGGTGGGCGCCTGGGGTGACGAATTTGTAGGTGGTTGGAGAGGGGGGAGATATATACAAGATGAGTCTAGGTTTAGGACAACTTGGCTGTTCGAATGAGCACCCTAGGTACCTAACCTAATGCATATGAAGAAAGGCGTTAGGGGCTGGCATAGAGAGCATGGAGTCTAGGCGTTCATATCATGGAATAAACTGTGGTATTTCTTTTATGGGGTGTTGCTTGCGCAGTTATATATATATATATACATATACATCTCTATGTGAACGTGATATATGTCAATTCTATGGGCTACATTCTTACTTTCGATTGTGATTCTTGACCTGGCCCTCCCCCGAAAAGGCCTTTCTTAAATATTCGAGCCGTAACCTTTGTAGGCCGGCCGGTTCTTCAAGCTCTACGGACGGCCCCATGCTAGCGTCGTCCCCTCGAACAACCGGTGAAGCCGTCCATGGTCGGGGCTTCGAAACCGGTGAGCCTTCCCAATGACGCGCTTCTGGGGGAAGGGGTTGCCACCAGCCATCGCCCGTGCGGCTGTGCCATTGAGCTCCACAGAGTTCCCAAAGGCGACTCGTGGCACGCTTGTAAGCGAAACGTTCGTCCTCTCCGGTAAAGGCATTGGTATTACTAAAGTCTATTTTAGACTTCTGCTCTACACCAAAGTCGGAATCCTGGTCTGGATCATAGTCTGTGTTTTGTGAATCGGTGTATGATGAAATATTCGGTCTAAATGGAGACATGGTGTCCTGGTACACCTCGGCAAACGTCTCGGAGTGTATCGCGTCTCCATCAACGCTCTCATCTTGGTTGCTATTATCCCGTTTTACGGGTGAAGTGACGGCCTTGGCTTCCGGGAAGAATAGGTCATCGGGAGCGGCTTCGGCCCGCATGATCAACTTACATCGAGCTTCGTACAGAGCGTCCAATAACGTGATGAGCCTTCTTGCCTCGTTTTTCTTAAGAATCGTTAAAATAGGTACACCATCAATAATGAAAGTATGAAAAGTGGAAGCCATCGTAATATAGTCAGCTGGTCCGAAGGAAGACACAAGATCTTTAAAGTCCCAAAAGACAGTTCCGTTATACTGTTGGGGAATGGTGATAGCTCGACCGTAAACAGTCACTGTCAAGGATTTCCAAGGTATTTCTTGCTCTTCAGGTGGCAAAACCAAATTGTTCAACTTTTCCATCCATACAGCTTCATTTGTCTCGCTTATAAGATGATAATTGCGTGGTGTTGCAATGGATAAGCTTGATTCATCTGTCTCTTGCACTTTTGTATCGGAAGTGACCCCTATCTTAACGGTCATGGCTGAATTGCCGGGGATGTCACTTTCCATAGGATTCTCGGCACTTTTGCTCAGCAACTCGCTAGCCTCACGGCGCCTCCAATCTTTGCCTCCTTCCATTTGCCAAAATTCGCATCTCGCCTTTAGAACTTCTAGAAATGATGCGAAATCACTAGTAGAGCCAAAGAGTTCTCCTCTTCCACGAGTTGGCCTTAACCCCAAAACTTGACCTATGAAGCTGCCAGTTGCGGGTGGGACATAGTCAACTCCTATGGCTTTTTCCAATTCATCTGGCATACGATTCGATGAGGCAACAAGAACGCCACCTAATTGGAAGAATGAGATAAATAGATTACTGAGAATCTTGCTCGCCGCTCTATCCGGGAGTTGAAACTCATCGAGGAATAGAATTGGCGATTTTTCAACCATATCCTTAGCCATCCATAGTAATGAATACTCCTGATCGCCACGGTCTAGGTGTGAATGCGATTTTCGATAATGCTCTAGTTGAGACAGCGTGTATAGCATAAAAGTATTAAAATGCCATCGTCTCTTACGGCTCGTAGGCAAGCCATCAGCTAGGAGGTCAAGCAGCATTGACTTGCCGGTGCCCACTTCACCTGACAGGAATAAACCTTGTGGAGAATCTATTTGAATCGCCTCTTCATGGCTTGTCATGATTTTTATAAGAGCCAGCGCCTCTTTACTCTCATCGCGAGAGAAAAAGCGAGTAAAAAGGGGGTTACGCCAGATAGGATGGCTCTCGACTGCGAGAGTACGCGACGGATCTCTATCTTTCTTTCTAGTGCTCTCTAGAGCGCTCGTAATGGCCTTCAATCTGGCACGGTACTCATGCGACGGCGAATAGTCCTTCAGCCGATGATAGACTTTTTGAAGGTGGATCGCCAGTCGATGCTGGGCAGCATCGGGAGAACAGACCCCAGTCGCCAGTAGCGACTGATATTTCACTAGGGGATCTGTAATAGTGACTGAACTAATGCTTCGTCTCATCTTGAGTTTTTGTACGACATCGACGCCCCTAACAAATAACAGGTAGCCAGAATATAAAGGTCAGGACTAAATATAATTCCATCCAGGGGGCAGGTCCCTGGGATTACCTGGCTATCATCGAAGAACTACACGTAAGAAGTTAAATGTCTAACCCTCTAGAAGAGGACAGCACGAGTGCTAAGCATGGAGCTGTCCAAGTTGCTAAATTTTTAACGTTGCCAAGTAAAAAAAAAAAAAAAATAAAAAATAAAAATAAGGAAGTGACGAGCAATTTGAGAGTTTCGAGAGAGCAAACTTTCGATGTTCACTTTTCCAAAGAGGCAAATGAAGAAAATGAAATAAGAGTGACAGCCACTGTTCCGTTTTGTAGATTTGCAAGTGACCTTAGAATGTTATAAAGAAATCGTAACTAGTTAGTTAAATAAGAACATGACGATTGTAGACGAGTGAAACAAGTCTACGTTGAGAGGGTAAGCATGAGTTTATATTGCGGAACAAATTTGAAATAATGTTGACGGAAGGTAGTTGCCAAAGTCGAGGCTCAAATGTTAGAGTACCTAAGCTACCTAAATAGAGGTTGCCCCGGATTTGTTAAGTCGTTGCGATTGGCTTCCACTTAGTCCGTGCCAGAAAGCCAACCTTGGAACGCACGAGCCACATGACGGTTTTGCAAAGGCATTTGGCCCATCTCGCTCGTCTACAAGCGGCAAGCGCAAGGGTCCTGTCGTTTTCTAAAATGGTCTAGCTTCAGCCGCGCCTGCATTGAACTGCTGATTTGTACTGTATTCATAATACATCGAAACTGTATGTACATTTACATATATAATATAGTGGGATGATACATGACCTAAGTAAATCACTGGTAAATGCCAGGTCTACGTAGCTCCAGCTAACCCAATTCCAGTCAGGTCTTAGTGTACTATGTATGTGTTTTTTTTTTCCTCCCCCGTCCTTACAGGTATCCAGCTAAGGTGAAGTAACTGCCCAATCAATCGTAGCCAAACATTTGTCGGCCTCGTCATTCTTTCGCGAACGAAGGCCTTCACCATTCAATCTTCATCTTTTTTTTTTTATTACACCATCACACCTCTCACCTTTCTCCACCATTTTACCCACGCCCACGACTTCTTCCACCTCCGTCCAGCCTCCTCACGATGAACACGAATTTTCTACATCAATCGATCCATCGATAATTACGGGTTATCTCATCGCTTAAAAAAGTCTTGGATTGCATCCTTGTTTTCGACACTGTTGTTCATCTTACGGACTCGTACTGCAGAATTACTACATCATGTTTTCGGCTACAGCTAACGGCGCCGAAAATGTGTCGCCTACTTTATCGACAACCCGCGGTCGACGGCGCCAACGACCGGTGAGCTCAGATAACTCGGTGCAGCAACCGAAAGCGAAGCGACAGAGAATACCCTTGACCGATCAAACCCTCGCGAACCCTACTGCTACTCCTGAGACGTACGAAGTCAAGTCCACGAGGCCTTCGATAGTAGATGTGAAGCAAGATGGAATTGAAGAATCGCCTACGCCAAAGCAGGAACTTAGTCTTCGATCGAAGAAAGTTCGACCAGGCGAACGTCTTAGCAAGGGGGACGGTAGTACGCTTTTGGTAAGCTCCAATAGCAAAGAGCTCCCGTCAACCTTGAGATCAAATAATCGCTAACGCACTAACACTATAGTCAACAAATATCGCGTTCGATGTTCGAAAGCTCCCGGCCTTACCTGACCGATTAAAATTAGACACTGGTAGTATGCTGCTCATTCACCGCTCGTCGATTAGTCGACTTTTTATATGGCTAACATTAGCGCGTAGGTCGTCAACATGGTTCCGTCGACAGCTCCACAGGATATGCCCTCAGCCTTTCCCATACGCATGCCATCGTATGGCCATACGCGGCGCCTGCCCAGTCCCCTGAATCATTTACCTTCACGTTGCCGTATCCCTCCAAATCCTCAAGCGACCTTTTACCCCTGGGCGCGCTTGTCCCCCCGTCCGCTTCCTCTTCCGAACCAGGTTTAGTTGTAGTAATGCCTACTAACGGCAAGGTGACCTATTGGGAATCGATATCGAGCGCGACGACCCTGGATTTTATGCGCCAACAACAAAATGGCGTTGAGGGCTCTATCACTGGAATGTTTTCCGGGGAGTCTGTCATTCAGATAACTAATGCCGAGTCCGCAGCCGGTTTTGTCCTTGCATTCAGTAGTGGGCGCCTAGCATACTTGAGCGTCCGAGACACGCATGGCCGTCCGAAAATTTCGACTCAGTTCTTGCGCACTAACCTTGGTCCTGCTAGCGGCGGGTTCTTTGGAAGTCTTCGACATGTGCTTTCACAGACTACTTCCCAGGGAGATATTGCTGCCGTGCGGTCCGAAAGGTCTTCTAAGCAAGGCGAATGCACTGTCGTTGCTGTTACGTCAAAAGGGCGCTTGCATTCTTGGAGGGTGCACAGGGGAGGGCATCATGACCTTCTGGTTGAGGTCGATGCTCGCAACATCATCCTTGGGGCTCTGCAGCAGATGGACAACATAAGCGCCAAGTTGCCTGCCGAGTCACTCAAGATCCTCGATTTTTGCTTCGTACCAAGGGGCCTAGAGCGAAAATATAGCGATATGAGTCAACTTCGCGAACCCTCCGAGTTCGAAGACCAGCAACATCTAGTACTGCTTGTTTCGTTATCCAACAAACAAGGATGGCGATATACACTTATTGAAGTTATATTACACTCTGCGCTTTCTGACGAAAGCCCTGTCGAGGTTGGCATGGTTCGACCGATATCTGCTTACTCTACCGCGCCGGATTCCCAAGCTCTTGCTAAACCTCGACTTTATCTTCCTCGGCCGAATATCATTGCTTTCCTTGTGTTCGACCACGCTGCTGTCATAGCTTCGATTGCCCAGCCGCCAGACTCGCCCGATTCCCAAATCCTCGAGGACAACCATATCATACCCGCGTCTTTTGAAGATGTCGTCGACCTTCGTACGGACCCTACACTCGAGATTGTTGGTTCTGGAATCGAAGAACCTAAGACCCCAGGTTTTAGTGCGGCGGAGGGGAGGGTGCCTCGTATTAAGCCTAAGAATCCCGCCGCTGTACTACTGGTTCGAGGCTCCGGGACTCTCCGTATCGCATTAACAGACGTTGAACGGTTTGCAAGTGAGAAACCTCCGGAAGTTACAGCCAAAGCAAAACTCGAGCAGGCCGTGTTTTTCGGTGTTAAGGAGGATAACCCCCTCGTATTCGATAGACAACATGGCCTTCGTTTCACTGATGAAGAATATGGTGCTGCTGCTTTGGAATTAAGTCGAGAAATCCTCACATCTGCTGGCAAACACTTCTCGACCTTAGCCGCACGCGTCGATACTAATATTAAAGAGCGTGTGCAGTACTTGGAGAAGATAATGACCCAGATCGCAAGCTTAAAAGTTAACCTGGACCGCGTTACCAAATGGCAGTTGCTTTGGAATGCAGAAAAACTTCACGTTGCTAACGTCATCTGGCACAAGCACGAGGAGTTCACTAACCAGCGACCTACAGCTTCTAAAAAGAGTATTGTTGCGGAAATTGTCGAGTATATCCGATCCGAGGAGAAGTCCGAACCGAATCCCGCGAAAGGGGAAGTCGATGAGTTGCGCCACTGGTTCATCCGCGACGTTGATCGCATGCAGATATTCATCGCCTGGGCTTACGAAGTTATAAAACATAACTCCAAGGCTAACCTGGACCACGCATCTCTAACGCGACTGATATACGAAGCCGCAGAAATATATAACAGCGCGATACGGGATGCCTTCACGTTCCGTATGAGGAACCTTCAACTCTACGGTCTAGGTGGCGAGAAAATGGAGCATGGGATTTTAGCAAGCGATTATATTGGACTCCCAACCCCTTGGACCTGCCATCCCTTCATTGCCAACAATGTGAAGAGGCAAGTAGAACTGTCTACCGAGTGGGTCAAGCAACACTGGTCAGTAGATCCTGAAGGACAAAGTGTCCTAGTCCAGAAGACTAGAGAGCTTTTGCCACAAATGACCGAGGTCTACTTGACCGTCGTTCAGGAATTATCTCGATCATACCTTGCTAGTGAGGACCCGAAGAAAGCTGCAGACGGTCAAAAGTACGCGAGCATCTATGCGCAAGACCGCCATGACAAAGTTGTACTTCTTGCCCAAACTGAAAACTGGGAAGCTGGTATCAAGATTGCTGAGAACCACGAGTCTCTTCCTGCGCTCGCAGAGATTCTCACTCGCGAAATTGACGGGCTCCGACGCCAACTTGAGACACCTGGTCTATCCCCCGAACGTATTGAGAGTCTAGAGGCAAAGGCGACTGCGAAAGAAGAGCAGGTACGGGAGTACTTCATCACATACGGCCAAGACTTTGCCTTCCCATTTTACGAATACCTATTCAATACATTCGGAGTTGATGCTCTACTCGAGTACGACGGGGATAAGAAGTTCAAGACGATGTATCTCCGGACCAAACCAGAACTGGCTAAAGTTTCGTGGATCAACGACATTATCGGCGAAGAGGACATTGACCACGCTGCTGATACGCTTCTCGACCTCGGCTTGGCACGTGAGCAGCAGGTCTGGAACAAGAAGATCGAGTTGAGTCTAGGCAAGCTAGCGAGGATGGCTGAATCATCCCGGCCGTCCAGCAAAGCATCCATGAGCATACAGGATGCTAATGTCAACGGAACAGCCGAGGATGCGCAAGTGGATGCTATCGATAAAGAACTCGCTATCATTGCTGTTCAGGATGACCTTTATAACACTCAGATTCGTCCGGTGATAAGTGTGGCGCTCGAGGGAGAGGAGTTGAGTCTCGTGCAAGAAACATTCGCCCTTAAGATACCCAAGAAGTATAAAATACTTTCACAAATATTTGAGGACGCGTTACGCCAACTATTAAACCACGAAGCTCTGGACCCACTCACGCTCATTGATCTACTTACTTTGATCACTCTACCATCAGAGACACGGGAGCACATGCCCGACCAGTTTTTCTCGGCTCTTAGTGTGGCCTATAACGGTCTCAATGGTGCAGAGCGTGTCCAAGCAGAGCGGCTCATATGGCGACGATGTTTTCTCAGAGAAGATTGGACGCAACTCAATAACACCACACTCAAGAACGACGATGATATCGTAGAGGTCCTTGGCCAGACTGATCTTTTCCAGTTTTACTGCACGCTATATGCCAATCGTAAGTAAAAATCAGCGAGATACTAGGTAATTATGCTAACAGAAAACAGAGCAAAGCGGTGCTGATAAAAATGATTACCGGCGGCTATCCCCATCGGAGGTTGCTGGGGTATACACCGAAACCCTTGACCGACGATTTGAGAAAATGGAGAAAAGTTACCGCGAGAAGGTACTGGAGGCAATGAGGTGGGAGGACAACAACCTGCTCAAGCACATTGAAAAGCACAGGTTGGAGCAATGGGCCAAGGAAACCCGGAAATATGCCGAGGAAGCTGTCAACCAGCAGTATGACGAAACAACCGCAGCCGGAGCGGCGTTGAGCTCGCCTAGGTCGGGGTCTGGACGAAAGCAAATTAAGGGATTTGACAATATGAATGGCAAGAACGGCACACACTAGAGATGTTGGGCATCAAGACCACCAAGTCCGATAAGGACATTAATGCACAGGAGCGTCGGAGTTATTTGAAAATTTCATTTCTTGTACCATACTGCATACTGCTCGTTTGTTTTTATATAATTGCCGTGAGGCACGGGCAAAGGGAAAAAAAAGTTGACGAGAACAAAGGGGGGCATCTTCCACGGTTGAGCTTCCAGCACGCAAGAACACGATACCAAAGCTTTTTTCATACAACGAATACAGGGTAGCTTCGCTGACTCTCGCTTCAGCCGATGAGTTTTTCTTTCTACTTGACTGTAATTGGTGTTTAAAGTTGCCCCTTTATTCATGTGATAATTATGGTTAGGTAGAGTTGAATGATCCTAAGGTAAATACCATTGAGCACCGTTCTTACTATTGCAAGTCATATGAAGTAAGGATTTCTAATTACCTCTATTATATTTACGCTCGTATGAAGCCTCTAATCTTTCGAGTAAACACAGGCCATCTTTCACACTGTATCCCCATTTCTTACTTCTTACCTGTCTTACACTTCACTCTGAGCAGCCACCCCTTCTATTCCAGATGCGTAGTCATCCCGAACCTCCTCAGCATCAAGTCTATCTAATGCCCTGTCAACCTCCTTGTCCCATTTACTCAACCCGACGATGACCCATTCTAGGACTCCAACTAAGTACAAGGCAACACACTGTCCAATCCATAGGCCCTGGAGACCCCATCCATGGAAAGCAAGGTAAATGCCCGCCGGCAGCGCACCGCCGTAGTAGCTGATCAGGTTGACCAACGCGCCAACCCACTGCCGTCCCATGCCCCGTAGCACGCCGCCGCAGCTCCCGTTCAGCCCGTCGGCGATCTGGAACAGCGCCACGAACGGCATCACATCCGCGACGAGGCGCACCACGCGCTCGTCGTCGTTGAATATCCTGCCGAACACGTTCCGGGTGCTCATCAGGACGGCGAGTATAAAGGCGCCGAGAATCGTGGACAAGACGGCGGCGCAGTGCGCGGCGCGCGACGCCTCGCGGGGCTTCCGCGCCCCGAGCAGGTTGCCTATCCGCGCCGAGGCCGCGACGCCCAGGCCGAACGGAATCGTGTTGATTATCTGGTCGGCGGTCATGATCACGGACTGCGCCGCCAGCGCGATGGTCCCGAGCCTGCCGGCTGCTAGCGCAACGATCTCAAAGGCCCACCACTCCGTCCCAACGTGGACCACGCCCAGGGAAGCCAGGCGTACAAACGGCCAGAGGTTCGACGCCGCGCGGCGGGGCGCAAAGCCCCCCCAGCACTCGTGGCCGCGGACGAAAGCCGCGTATGCGACGAGCAGCAGGAAAGAGATCCAATACGATATCCCTGTCGCGAGGGGCGCGCCGTAAAGGCCCAAGCCAAACGGGTATATGAAGAGGTAATTGAGCAGGGCGTTGAGCGGCGAGGTGAGCAGGAGGACGTACGTGCCGGGCTGGTAGATAGCCTGTGCCTGCAAGTACTTCTTCATGGCCTCGAACCAGACGTACCCCAAGCCTCCCGGGATCAGGATCTGCAGGAACCTGCTGCCGTCTTCGCAGATGAAGTCCTCCTGGCCCAGAGCGCGGAACAGGGGCCCGGAAAACGCCCATAGCGCGGCTACGGCGGCGAAGAATAGCGAGAGCACCATGATCCCGCGCTGCAGCAGGATGCCGAGGTCGTGCTTGTCCCGCGACCCCGTGAAGCTCGTCGACGCGAGGGTGTCGAGCGCTGTCGTGCCGCCTATGGCGACCAGCCAGCCTGTGGACATGGCGAACACTGTATGGGAAACATCACGTGTTAGATCGGTACTTTGCAATGTGTGTTTCATCTCCCAAGTGGTCCCCTTGAGAGACGAAGCTTAGAGGCTAATATTATGTACTGACTATAGCAAAAGGCCGCTGTTGCCAGGGCTTCGGGGGAGAGGCGGCCTACGATCAAGACCGAGACGGTCTGGAGGCTGTTCTGGAGCGTGTAAGCGAGTATCACCGGGATAGCTGCTTTAGTCAGGAGCCAGATCTCGGCTAGCCATTGCCGATACCGTGGGACATCGGCCTGGGCATCCGGCAGGGACGCTTTTGGTAGCAGGGCAGTCGATTCATCGTTGAATATACTTGAAGAAGACGTTGGGGTTGGCGTCGAGGACATGGATTCGTCAGCCATTTCGAGACATACATACGTGAAGTGAGGTTAGAAAAGTTTAAGCCGGGGTGGCATATGAAACAGGACGTTTACAAAATTATACAAGCACACAGCAAAATAAACGTGGGAGAATCTTACGTACATACATACTCTCAGCCTTTACTACCTACAACGAGTTCCACTTCGACATCTAAACAAGTTATTGGACGAGTCTCAGCCACTACAAGTAGGGGTAATAGTGGTCTAAGGGCCAGGAGACGGGGGCATTTGCGGGACGGTATACTGCCTACTCCTCGTTTACGTTTTTCAACTTGTCTAGAAGTTGCCCGTATCAGCGTGAAGCCTTTTATCTATATAGGCGCAGGCAAGGCTTAAAAAGTACTGGGTATCCCATCCCTGCGACATCATGTAGATAAGCACGCCGGCAGTATAAGTGAATAGAGAGTCGTGGGATGGACAACCAAACAGCCAATAGGAGAGTAACTGTCCCGTAACTTAATACTGGGTGAAATGTACATGTCCGTGATATCGCGTTGCACTCGGGCTTAGTCCCACAAGGAGGGCCGAATGAGGATGCCGCGCAGGTGGGCGTTAGACGCAGTCGCTGACGGGCAGCGGGCTGCCGTAGGGGAGCGGGCATGGCAATACGCCCATTCGCCAATTCGTAACCGCCAAGAGGAATTGGCTTTAAAAGCCCCGGGCGTGGGCGTTTGCTTTTGGGTAGTGTATTGTACGACCCCGTCTCCGCCGTTCTATCATAGGTTTATTGGGGGGCATGCGGGCATTATCTGAGACCAATTAGTGTCGAGGAATTGAGTTGGCATTGCATCGATGGATACCGAGAGACGGCAGGGTTTGGTAGATATTATAGCATGAAATTGCTAATGCTTATAAGAAGAGATAGGGCCCAATGATGTTTGCACTTACAACACCACTAAAGATATCTACAGCTTTGGAGATCTATAGTATAAAAGTATTCAAGTATAAACGGCATAACAGTTGTTGGAATGTGACGTCACCTATTTTATAATTCTTATCTTGCGTTAGGTTGTTATCTTTTTTTCGAATTCAGATATAAGACTCTGGGGTTTCTCTCGACATATATAAAGAGTATAAAGACTCCAGTTGGAATCTACCATATAATACTAAATTAGGTATATAATAGGTATATAATAGTATAACCATGATGGAGAACATCTAACTCATATAATATGAGGAAAATGGCAAGATGAGTTATGTGTATATAAGTGCCAAGATAATACCGCCACTTTTTGCGATAACATAAGTTTCGTCCAGATGAATAGATGTAAGTAAATCTTGGCGAAGCCTTCTAGACTCAAGTCAGGTTAACCGTTACAAACATGTGCCTTAGGTACCTGGTAGCGAGACAGGGGGTATAGCAAGACAATAAGCCCCAATACCCCGAGCTACCCCAGACCTATACCCGGGCTAACCATACCAACTTCCATAATTCGACGGAGAATTATACATTTACTCGGTTAAATTAAGCTGGCATCACCGAACACCAGCTATTAACCGGCAAGTGACAATGTCTTTATTGACAAGAACAGCGTCCCATAGCATGAGCTGTAGTCGCCTAGCGAACTACACTCGTATTTCATACTAGATGGAGAACTAGAAACAAAAAAAAAAAAAAAAAAAAAGGTAAAGGGCAAAGAAAAAAGGAGGAGGGAACGATACGATGAGATTCTTCTCGTTTCTAGGTGCTCATTTGGCGCTTCTGTTGCCTGTGACTTCATCCGCAGCGGTGCACGCCGGAAATTCCACCTATTACAACCCAGTGCTGCCGGGTTGGCACTCGGATCCGTCGTGCACGCAGGTCGACGGGACGTTCTTCTGCGTGACGTCTACTTTCATCTCCTTCCCAGGGCTTCCCATATACGCGTCCAAGGACCTGATAAACTGGAAGCTGATCAGCCATGCGTGGAACCGCGAGAGCCAGCTCCCCGGCATCAGCTGGAACACCACCGGCCAGCAACAGGGCATGTACGCGGCAACCATCCGCTACCGCGATGGGAGGTTCTACGTTATTTGCGAGTACCTCGGTGCTCCGCAGGGGAATACAGGCGTGTTATTCAAGTCGGACGACCCCTTTAGCGATGAAGCGTGGAGCGATCCTGTGACTTTCCCGGCGGACAGGATCGATCCGGACTTGTTTTGGGACGATAACGGCAAGGCCTACGTGGCGACACAGGGCATTGTTCTTCAAGAGATCGACCTCGACGCCGGCGAAGTCAGCCAGCCGCCCATCAGCCTCTGGAACGGGACGGGAGGGGTGTGGCCCGAAGGCCCGCATCTGTACAAGAAGGACGGCTGGTATTACTTGATGATTGCCGAGGGCGGCACCGAGATGGACCATTCAATCACAATCGCCCGATCCCGCAATCTAACCGGTCCTTACGAAGCTTACGAGAACAACCCGATCCTGACGAACCGCGGCTCCGACGAGTACTTCCAGACCGTGGGCCACGGCGACTTGTTCCAAGACGCGGACGGGAACTGGTGGGGCGTGGCCCTAGCTACGCGCTCCGGACCCCGGCACGAGATCTTCCCGATGGGCCGCGAAACCGTGCTCTTCCCCGTGACGTGGGAAGCAGGCGGATGGCCCGTCTTGCAGCCCGTCCGCGGCACGATGACCGGGTGGGCCTTACCCCCGCCGAACCGCGCCGTCCCCGGAGACGGCCCCTTCAACTCCGACCCGGACATGTACGATTTCGACGAAGGCACCGCGATCCCGCGGAACCTGGTGCACTGGCGCGTGCCCCGCGACGGCGCGTTCTCCGTCACGAGAAACGGCCTGGAAATCGTGCCCAGTCGGAACAACCTCACCGGCACGCCTACCTCCCCCGAGCTCAGCGGCCAGCGCGGTCTCTCTTTCATCGGCCGCCGACAGACCGACACGCTGTTCGCTTTCAGCGTGGACCTGGCGTTTGCCCCACGGCACGCCGGCCAGGAGGCTGGCGTCACGGTGTTCCTCACGCAGCTCGACCACATCGACCTGGGCGTCGTGCTCCTGCCCGGCAACGGCGGCGACAGCTTAAATCCGACCTGCGCGTCACGACGCAAGCGCGAGGGAGCGGAGACGCAGCAGCAGCAGCTAGCTCTTCGATTGCGGGCGGAGGGCGCGGGGGACCTCCCCTCGCCGCGGACCGTCCGTGTGCCGGCGGAGTGGCTTGATGATGATGATGGTGGTGGCGACAGTGGTAGTGGCAAAGGCATTATCAGGCTGTACGTCGAGACGGCGAACGCGACGCACTACCGCCTCTCCGCTGCGTCGGCCGCGGACCCGGAAGCCCGGATCGACGTTGGCACGGCGTCGGCGGGGGTGGTGAGCGGTGGGAGCGGGTCTTTTGTAGGAAGCTTGGTGGGCGCGTACGCGACGTGCAATGGGGCCGGAGCAGGCGTGGTGTGCCCGGAAGGAGGGGAGGCGTATCTTACGCGCTGGAGGTATACGGGCGCGGGCCAGTACGTCTCGGAGACGGAGGTGGTGTAGATGGATGGCTTATCACGGCTCAGGTAGAGTTGAATTCCAACGTACTTTCAGCTGATTATGTTTTACTGACAAGCATAATGGCTGCCGCTCTGGAGACTTTAAAGATTAGCTTTTTTTCAGCGTTATACACACCATTGAAAATTGGAAATACACAAAGGATCCATCGAATTTGCTTCTGTAGATCCCGTGTAAAATACTCCAGCGCAATAGTTTGAGCAATGAAGCCGGCGAAGTCAACGATACTCTTTTGTCAACAACCGTCTCTCCTCTATTTGAGGCTTGTTCTATTCGGTTCTTTGCGGTGTTTGACTGCCTTGGGTTTCTAAACGAGACAGTTCAATATTCAACCGATACAAACATATGCAGTTGCAGCTAATGCAAGCAATTCACAGGCCATCCCTTTCGTCGTGCGAGGGCGGCATAGGTTGAATGATACTCTTACTGAAGTAAATTCGGCATTATATTAGGTACTCTCACATGATGTAGGGCAGAGGATAATAACCATACCCCTTGCTAGGAATTTAGCTTGATAAAATTTAGTTAATCACTGCTGGTTTCTTACCAGTCTTTCGAATGACCACTAAATGAAGTCCTTCAGCTTGAAAACAAAGTTCTTATTATAGATACCGTATTGGTATCTTAATTATTCAAGTACTCAACTAACTTAATCATGACTATTTCCTCTTTCATGCGTAAACCAAGGCCCTTTTACGGGATACACCAACCGCATTACATTCATATTCCAGGTGCAAATAATAAAAACAAAAAACCAGGTAAGCATCCAAGGCGTACGAAACGCATTTAGTAAGTTTCTTCCAACCATTCGAAAACGAAGCTTTGAGCGCCCGCGCAGGACATGAATTCCGTCAGAGGATTTGCCCCTGAGAACACACGCCGACCCGAACGCCAAGCCCGCCTTCCCCGTATTTAACTCACGACTGTCCCCCCTTATACCCCTTCATCGTACACTCAATAACCGGACCCTCCCGAATTTAGCATGCGTCACTCGTTTCGTCAAGTCGTAGCACACATCCAACCGGCCGTAGAGAAAGTAGTAGCTGTCGATCCGATCAACAGCCTATACGCCGATCTGGGACATATTAGGACCGCGAACGGAACCGCCTGCGCGCCGAAGATCTCTCAAGACGAAGAAGAGGCTAGCAGTCAGGCAGGCGAAGAGGAACCATAAGAACACGGTGCTAGCCTGGATCTCGCGGCACCGCTTCTCGTTGTCGTTGGAGCCGAATGCGATGTAATCGCTGGGTTTGCGCCCCTAAAAAGTAAAGCCAATATAGTTAATAAAGTGGACCGACATTGTACGGGCGAAGTAGATGGGATTTGGAATTTACACACCAGATTGGAGCAGTTCACTGCCTGTAGCTTTGCGGAGAAGACGATAGCACCGATGAAGCTGAAGAGAACAGCGAGGCTATCGAGAGCAAGAGCCACGACAGGAATTGCGATGGAGGTGATGAAGTGCGACATCAAACCGTAGAGGATAGCCAACCAGGAGATTGCGCAGACGAACATGATGAAGTTGATGGCGGATTCGGATCCGCTAATGTTGCTTGCCATAACATTGCCGACGAGCGCGGTGATTAGCAGGACGAGGACGAACTCCACGATGCGTAGCACCGACTTGATCAGAGTCTCCATATTGGCGGTAGTAATGTCTTGGTATCGTGAGAGATTCAAGTGGTTATTTTGGTAGTAAAAGCTAGGTATAGATGAAGGCTTGGTTAGAGGCCAATGCGTCGACAGATTTTATCGAATTACAGGGGCGACTGACGATCAACGAAAAGATAGTGCGGAGTTTGGTGGGTATTGTTCTATTTATGAGAGTAGGGGCTGAGGGGTCGATGAAAGCGAAGGCAAAGGTTGAAGACTCGGGTTGTTGTGGCTCTCGCGGGGGGGATATTGAAAACAATGGGCGGGGGGGGGGGGAAGATAATAGGATAGTTGATCCTACCTGTGACGGAAGATGGGATTTGCAACTCGAGGGACGGAATCGCGCTTTAATCTGCTCGACAAGATATGTTATTGGTCAATAGTTGAGTCTAAAACTCTTAAGCTATGGTGGGTTCTTTGGTTGTGTCGATGTCGATCAAATGATGCGCATGTATGTTGATGCTAAAATGGTTTAAGAGACTGGGGATGTGGGATGTAGGATATAGAAGTGTGAGGTACCTAACACAGGTAGAAGATGGGAAAGATGACCGGGTGATTTAATCTGTGGTTGCGGGATAACAGCTTTAAGGTACCTTCCCCTACATGTACATGCACATGCACATGTAATTCCCTTATAATTACAAGGTACATATGTATGTAGGTATGTATGTAGGTATGCTGCTTTTAGCAGGTATTGTTTCTCTATATATCAGTCGTTGTTTCCGAATTCGCAAACTATGACCTCATTGGATTTTCCTTACTGTTCTAGAAGTAGTGACGCGCACAATAACCTGTGGCACATGTGCTAATTCGACCTTTTTTTTAACGCGGACTTATAGTCTAGCAGTAGAGGAAACCTTAAATAAATGGTTCCTCGAGGTTTACCAATACAGAATTGATTACATAGTATAGCATCATGACTCCTAAATCATTCGCATGCGGCCTCCGACGTGTTATTATCACCTACCCAAGTACTTAGCAAATTTCTTTGAAGTTCCAAGTTCAGCCAGGCACATAAAGAACACCATCAAAAGTCGCACTGAATCCACGGTTGGCCGGGCAGTCAGCCCACAACGGGCCAATCACACCAAGGTCTCGAGACTCCGCACCACCCGCGTTGTTTAAGGATCCGTTCCCGATGAGATCTCTTAATTCCGGATGATTGGCTGTTACTGCTTCTCCAAACTTAGCACTTTGACCCAGCAACCGCGAGCCGCGCGGGACCCTGCATTTCCATTTATCCCATCCCGCTCCGTTATATAAATCCAGTCCGGTTGACCGGTTGAGGGTTGGTAGGTAAATTTATCATTTGCGACATTTCGAAATTATACCAACTATGAATTATTGCAACTCAAGTCTCAAGTTTCAACCAATGCTCTGAATGAACAATACATTTCCCCATACCTACAAGATTTAACGTACATGTTGGTTGATTCTATTATTTCCGTTATTTTGATTTGCATTCTTGTCAGTAAATTCAAAGCTTTTTACTTCGTTGTAAGCCCTACTTCTTATACTTTACGCACCTATTTCTTATAATTATGACAACTATGACTTTATTTGACGTGAAAGACACTCAAGAAATGGACTGGACCAGTGGACCTAAAAATTAGGCAATCCCGAGTCCCGACGATAGCTTTCGTTTAAACTTCGGGCATCTTAGGTAAGGTCTAGACCCCACGGCTTATAATGTACCTAGGTACTTCCATTTCCGACAGTGGGTTGACAGCTCGTTGCATCACCATGCATGAACAGTACGTACTGCGAACTAATTGAACAATGGAAGCTCCTAGTTTTTTTTTTTTTCTGAGCCGAGTTCCTGAGCTCACTGTCATGTCATGATAATGCGATACTACGGTTCTTCTAACAATCTACGGGTTTGAACAATTGAGAATCGGCGACCGTCATCAGGTAGGAGGCTTTTTTTTTTCTTTTTTTTTTTCAGTGTCAGTTAGACCCAATAGGATCTTATTATTAGCTGCGTCCCGCAGTGTTCGTGGCGGCGCAACCGGATATAGGCCTCACTAACCTCCCGAAGCTTCTCGTCCGAATTTACCGGGACTATTAGCAAATATCCTACGCTTGCAGCCCACTTACTGTGCTTATTCTTCCCGACCATCCCCCCAACGTAAACGCCATAGATATTGACTTTTAAACAAAGGCCGTGCAAAATGCCTCCGGTTTATTCCCGTTTGTTCGAACCCATGTGGGTGCGCGTATTGCGGCAGACGACATCCAACTTAGGGAAAGGAGCGTGGAGGCGCACTTTCGTCTCTAAATCGCAACAAACTGTGTCCCTTTCTACTTCAGTAACTTCTCCGTATGCGATACGACGACCTACGATACTAAACTTTCTATGTAAATCATCCAAGCAACCGTTACGTTCGACCCGCCGATCATTTCACCGAACTTCCCGCTTGCGAGACGCGAAATCCACCCCGAAAGATGCCGCAGCTAAGGAACCGCAAGGCTTCACGGCCAGGATGAAAAAGCTGTCAAGAGAATATGGTTGGGCGGCTTTAGGAGTTTATCTAGGATTAACCGTCCTAGATTTTCCATTCTGCTTCCTACTGGTCCGATCTGTTGGGACGGAGAGGATAGGTCGGTGGTAAATGGTATCAAGAGGAAGGGATTCTTACTAACTGAACCTAGGCGCAATCGAACACTGGGTCGTATCCAACGTCTCCAAGTTAATACCGGATTCCGTTCGGACTAGGTGGCGTGAATACCGTCAAGCCCTCAAAGAAGCTGAAAAAGAGAGTCGCGGTGATGCCGAGATTAGTGAAAAGGTTGAGACGGCCGGTTGGGGTGTAGAAGAGGCCGAGGAGAGGCACAAGGCCGAAGCCAGTAAGTTTTATAGAGGATATCCCTGTCCTAATATTACTCACGCAATTCGCAGGTCTTGGAACCCAGTTAGCTCTTGCCTATGCGGTGCATAAAAGCTTCATCTTTCTTCGAGTGCCCCTAACTGCAGCGATAACGCCTAAGGTTGTTAAAAAGCTTCGGTCGTGGGGTTGGAAGATCGGAAAGCGACCAAGCAAGCGGTAAGCGAAGTTGAATCTCGAATAAAGGAGAGCTTCAGTCACAGCAGGAGCCTCTCTATCATGAGCTATGAAGTATATCTTTCTAGGTTAATGGTTAAAGGGGTGACTTGTATAATAAACCCGAGGGGATGTAAGATCGATAAAAAGCCACTAGACTCACTCCACATAGAAGATAAACAATGCTGAAAGATAAATTTCGAAGACCAAAATCTAACTTGCCAGTATTCCGTACACTCCACTTCATGGTCGAAGAACAAGTAGGTAAGATCCAGAATAGTTAGTTGTGATTTCATCATAGGGATCCCGGTAGTATCATCATTTTGCTTATTCTAGCCATATCTGTTATACGACGGCAGCATACAGCAGAGCTGAGAGTTACACACACGACTTATTAAAGTTTAAGCTGGCTCCAATCTCATCTTACAAATGATTACTCTATTCGACTACATACTTGTTGGTGGATCCCACTACGTACGCCACGTTTTTCTGTAGTGACTCGCGTTAGGTAGCGCAATATGCAATGTGAAATCTGGATATCAGATGGAGAATAAGGTTACGGCTAATTCAGACTATTCACAGAATTTACCCTCTAGAATTCGCGTAGAAGGCAACTTATATGAAAATCTGCGGCAAATAACGTGGCTACCTTAGGTACAGTGCCTAAACTGAGTCATTGAACTGAAAAGCTTTCCCCTGAAAACAGCAAGCCCCGTTATATTCGACCTTGGTGGGTAACTCACCGGAGGCTTTCGACCTGTATGCACCATAGGTCAGATCATGTTCCTTGGTTGAAAGTGTTCGAGAAATTCGAAAGATAGGTAGTGACAGGTTTGGTCAGGTAGGCAGATGGCCATGTGGCATGGAACATTAGCGTAACGAAAACAATCACTAGTGCCACTGTCAGAATTAAGTTTAATAGGTACCTTGGCATAGCGGTCGGCTCGGACGAATTGCTCCAACCTATCTAACGTCTTTAATATGACTTTATTAGCTCTGCCAGCGCGAAATCGGTACCGCGGTGATCAAAGCTCTGGTAGTGAACAAGAGGGCCAACCCAATGCCCTGGCTCATCATGTTATACCTTGAATCAAGTATTATGCTGCTGTAAAAGGGCAAAAATCAGGCTCTGAAGGCTTTTGTTATCTACTTCTGGCACAGGACTGGCCATTTTCGCATCAACGATGTATTACCAGCTACTATAGCGTCTTTGACTGCGTTGGATATAGCATGGTTTGCGACAGTGAGTGCCCCTTGAGACTAGTCAAGATTCTCCTGAGACTAGATATGAGCTACTTACTCAAGGCTCAGGTTAGCCTATACTGTATGCTATATACCTTAACAAGGCTCCTATACTCTTCAATCGGGTTGCTGAAGCAGGGATCGTGTCTACGGGATTTAGCACGATTTAGGGAACCCGTTGGCTTGGAAAGTCCCTGAGATGGTCCCATGGGATCGGAGTAGAGGCATTCGGGAATAAGAGGGAAGCTAGAAAGCCGAGATAAGTACTGAGTCGAGCTTTTACATCGGGCTGACCGGGCAAGCTTAGCAGATCTTCAAGCAGATTTGTTATTCGTCTCCGGCCATGCCAAGTCACCTTAAGTACCTAAGAGCAATATCTAGTCTAACCTATATATGTCGATATTCCGTGTATCATGAGAATACAATATCAACAGCGGCCCATTATTAACATCATTAGTTCCTCAAGTAAAGCCCCACTTGGTTAACGCAGACAGATGTTCGGTAGCTTCATGAAAAGTCAACTTTAGGCACAGTGGTATATATACCTTGATACTAGAAGTGCGTCCCAGGATTATTTATACCTGGTCGATACCCAGTGGGAAACTTGACAGGCCCCTTCTTGCTTTATAGTACCTCTTACTCACGTTTATCGGGTATAGACCCAGAGTTATAGTCAAATGCTTTGGGCTCTTCGGCATCCCCGTTGGATTCAAAACTCTAAAACTGAAGCATAGGTATGGGGTAGAGTTAACTGTGCATCTGTTTACCTGGAGGCAGAGTTCAGCTAGCGGCTCCCTTTTTGATTGACTCGATCATTATACGTCGTTGAAGGGACGCTCTACACTTGGACATATAAAACTGTAGGGTCGCCCTTCCACCCAGATTAATTCTTCGCCACACGTCGAAGCAGAATATATCGAAGCAGCATATATTGAAGCAGTACATATTACTAGAAGAAGCACACAGCGTAACATGCAATTTCCAATGGATTCCAACCTCCAAATGCTAAGCTTATATCTCATTATGTGTCAACCGAACAACAGAAGTATGTATATCAAGCAACCGAATCCCTATCCTACTTCTTCTCGAGGTCCTGGAACTAATACGTACTTAACCTAGTCATCCTACCTAACATGACAGTTAGAAAAAACGAGACGTCCAAAGCACAGTCGGATCCAGAAACCTATGTTCCTAAAATACCGCTGGAAGACATACTGCCCAAAGCCCTTTCGTACCTGGAAATCGCGAGAGATACGCCCGAGGCTTTCGACAATCCGCTTATCGAAGCCGTGCTCCGAACCGCGCTAGAGATGATATGGCAAAAGTTACTCGACCAGCCACGTTACGTTATGTCGAGGGACGAGTTCGCCATCTTCAACTTCTTCCGAAGCAAGCCCATGGACAAGGAAAGGGCCCAGGTGGCTGCTAAAGCGACGGCGACTTATTGGGAGAATACGTGGGGTAATTACAAAGATTATGAGGATTAATTATACCACACATGCCTACTTGGAAATTTGGGTTATATACGGGGTGCCTTTTTTTTTTTTTTTTTTTTTTTATAGAGATGGGTTCGTTAGCGAGCAAGGGTTGGAGGGGAATGGACTTCAAGCGATGCGCCCGAGGACTAAGGTCTTGTCGCAAGGCCTGATGGGTGAGGGTGACGGGGTTAGACAAATGATGAAGACGGGAAGAGAAAGACCTGTACGGTACGCTGAGCGATACTATGGATTGCCCCACTAGGTACCTAACCTTAAGTACCTAACCTTAGATAACTACATGGCGCCCCACCTTCGCCTTACAAGGTCGGACTGTTGTGTCCGCTGGGGTTTGGTCCTATCAAAATCATCGATACCCGATTATTATAGATATGGTGGATTCCATCTTTGTTTAGACAAATCATATTGCTTAAGGACATAGCGATGATTAAGCAATTGATGAACTTAAAAGGTTAAGGTTTAAGCCTATGGTTAAGCCACTTAATTCAACTTCCATCAAGCAAGGGGCTTCCCCCTTAAACTGGTCTCGAACTTGCTACCTTAGGTACCTGTAATACTGCTTAGGTTCGTCTCTTTGAAGCAACATTACCTAACTTTATATTTGGTTCTGTGTTCTGCAATTAGGCTTCAAAATTTATAATAATAGTAATAATTCGGTCATCAGCTGCTCAGATCATCTTGAAGCAAGTTGGCACCACAGCGCGAACTTTCGCACCTGTGCTATGTCAATCCCAATTCTAAGATGAACAGTTTTATATAGTCGCGCATTATTCACTCTCTTGTCCATTAAATTTAACGTGTCCAGGATGGTTTCTCAGACATCTGAAAAGGCAACGTTGGGTCTCGCAGTAACTCAGCACCAGCACCAATACCAGCAGCACCATGGCCACATTCTTTTGAGGCGGCCCAACGTCGCTAACGACAGCCGATCGCGGTTTAAACTGATTTCAGCTCTTCTTGGCCTACTTTTGCTCGCTTGGTTTATAAAGCTTAACTTTGAGCAATGTCCTTCCCTTCTGGATCTCAAGCAGGTCACACGGCCGAAACTTGAGCCTCAAATCTCGCGTGAAATTTCCGCCGAGGCACAGACCAAGACGCCACTGGAGTGTTTTGAAGTCGCTCAACCCGTGCTTACTCCTGATGGCCCTTCAGGTAACGGGTCAAGGCGTTCAGATAATGTCTCTCAGGATACCGCTTGTTCGGTCTTATTGATGGAGCATGTTTTTGCATTTAGCTATGGCGCACCATTTGTTGGTAGGTTACCCCAGGATATCCGAGCACACGGGTAAACTTCCGCCTATATACGTCTTGGCATGGGCAACCTAATAGTCAGTAGGAAATTACACGCCGCCTAACTGCTCTTTCAACCGGGTTATTATGAACTTTACTGTCGTCTCGCAAGGCCGCCAGTTTGATCGCTTAGCGTTGATGTACTTTGGCGACACCGAAGTATGGCGCACTTCGACCGCGGAACCAACACTACCTCCGGGGATACGTTGGACATTCTTGAAGGATATGACTGAGTACCTTTACTTTTGGAAATCTCCCCAGAAAATAATCTTCGACCTGGGCAACTTGGTAGACGACAAGTATACTGGGTCATTCAATGCTACACTGACTGCCACTTTCTTTGTAGCTGACCTGGAGACCGATAAAGCATCTCCTGCAGACCTGGTTATCCCAATCTCTGCGAGGAAAGGCGGTGCTGATGGAGCAAGTCATTTCACTCTTCCGGCGGATGAGGCGACAAATACTATCAGTTTCCCTCGGAACGTCAACCGAGCTGTTTTCAGTGTTTCGGCAAATGGGCAGGCTTCGGAGGAGTTCTGGTGGGGAAATGTCCCGCAGAGCGATGTTCTCACATTTAGTCAAACTGCTGGACAACTTCCTGGGCTTTCTCCATTTCGCGAGGTCCAGTTGCTCATCGATGGCAAGCTCGCTGGGGCCCAATGGCCGTTTCCGGTGATATTCACCGGCGGAGTGGTGCCTAGCCTGCATCGGCCCATCGTTGGTCTGCAGGCTTTTGACCTAAGAGAGCACCAGATCGATATCACTCCTTGGTTGCCTCTGCTATGCGATGGCGTCGAGCACACGTTTTCTATCAAGGTTACCGGCGTCAATGATTCGGAAAATAGAAATAACCTTACACTTACAGAAAGGGTCAACGACAGTTGGTACGTTACAGGTAAAATATTCCTATGGTTAGATGAAGAGGGATCAGTGACAACTGGTACTGGTCCTTCGGTAGAGATTTCGGGACCAACCATTTCGCTTGCAAGCCAATTTGCGCAGAACGCGACAGGATTTAACGAAACCCTCGCTTTTAACATGACAGTTCAGAGAAGTATTACTATTAAATCAGCTATTAAGTCGAAAAATCAAAATGGGGAGAGTACTTGGTCTCAAAGCCTCTCCTATTCGAATCGAGCTCTGATGTCGAATTTCGGGACCACCCAAATTAATGATTTTAGCATTACTGGAACAGATTCTACGACTGGGCCTGCTACCTCTTATAAGGCTATTTATAGTTATCCGCTATATTGTAATCAAACATACTTAAGGTCACCCCAGGGTAATCTAACGATAGGTGCCCATCTGATAGAAGGGCTTGAGCTTCAGGTCGAAGGGGATTCCGTCTTCCCCACAGGTCTTGAGGCTTTTGAAGGCAACAGCAGTAATGGAAAGAGTCGGTATTCTACCTCGCATCTAAAGACCCATCGCAACGGTACCGCGTTCTTCTTCCAGACGGGAGATGGCAGGCATAGCTCTGGTTACGGCTCCACCAACCAGGTTTTCTACTTCGGCGGCTCCAACGAAAACGCTACGCTAGAAACTACGGGTGGTGGTGACGAGCTATACTTCAGAAATGTAACAGCGGCAAACGGAACAGTTGTGTTCGACACGGAGAGGTTAGCAGGAGAAAAGACTCGTGATTTTAGTCGGGCGTCAGAGCTTCATAATTCGGGCGAGGCTTCTTTGACTTTGTTTGCTCACATTCCTGGTAAGATACCAGGATGGAGGACTTCCACAGAAAAGGAGACGGATAGCCACAGAATACATACCGGGCCTTCTGGACAAGTGAAGGTTCCCTGAAAGGCTTTACTACTAGAGGAGGTCGGTTGTATAACTACATAATTAGGATAAGCATTAGGGAATAGTCATAATTGTTATAGGTAGAAATTTATATGTTAATGATTATACTTGGGCTATTAAGTTGCGAACTATGCCATGGGCTATAATGATTGTTTCATTCTCCATGGACTCGTTGTTCCTCGGAGTTTCTCAACAACTTTAATGTCTTGGTGTCTTTGATGCCCCTTAACTACAGTATTTCAATAGTTCTGAATCACTGATCATGCACTCTAATTTGTTTCGCATCCAGAGTACAGAAATTCAGAAGTCCAAACTCAACTTTAATATAGATTAAAATCAGTTTGCATAATATCCGTCATCTCTCGAGTAATCTAGCTAGGAATCCTACTGCAAGAGGTATCTAATAGCCTGTATCCTACCAGAAATCCATAAACATAGCATAAAGCATAACGCGTAAAATCATAGGATAGGAGGAGGGGTATAGCAAGTGAATCCCATCGAAAGAGGAAAAAAAAAGAAAAGAAAAGAAAAGAGGAAAAGGGACAAAAAGCAAACCCATCAAGTGTCAGCTAGTACTCAAACTCAACACATTGACAAACGCCACGCTAGAAACGCTCAAACGAGACCCAATTAGACCCAATATCCTCCCTGGCGCCTGTCTACCCATCCATCCACCCCAACACCACGCAAGCAAAAAGGGTTGGTTAGATAGGTAGGTACCTACATAAACCCCGAAATAGGTGCTTGCCTATGCACCGTCATCAGCAAGCCCGTCCACCTTCTCCGCCTCGACGAAATAATTCCTACGATCAGCCTCCTTGAGGCCCTCGTAGAACACATCCGCCATCTTCCGGTACCCTTCGTCGCCGGGGTGCGTGCCGTCGCCATTCAGGTCCTCGAGCCTGGGGCCCGCGTCGCTCTGCATGTCGACGACGACGAGCCGCTTCTCGTCGGCCTGGAGCTGGTCCCCGACCTTCTTCAGTCGCGCGTTGAAGTCCCTGACGCGGGACTGCACGTCCGGGTCCCGGTTGACGAGCAGCGTGGACAGGACGACGGTGGCGCGGGGCGACTCGCGGAACAGGGCGTCGAGGAGGGACCGCAGACGGTCCCCCGCGCCCGCCGGGTCCACGTTCTGCACGCAGTCGTTGGTCCCGACGTTCACGAGCACCACGTTCGGCTTGTACTTGGGGACGGAGCCGTCGGCCTTGCCGTGCACCTGGTCGACGGTGTAGCTCTTCCAGCCTTCCGTGTCGTTGTCGCGCATCGTGCCCGCCGGGTTGTCCCCCACCATGTTTACTTTGTTCCCGTTGCCAACCACCTTGTCCCGCAGCGCCTTCCGGTACCCGTTCTTGTCCGACGACCCGAACCCGTAGGTTATGGACGCGCCGAGCGGCATGATCCGCAGGGGCACGCCGTTCCCGAAGCCTTGAGCGCGCGCTGACGCGGCGGCCCGGGATAAGGTCTCGTTGCTGGTTGGGGCCCTTGGTAAGGCGAGGCCTGGGGTGAGGGTTAGAATGTGGAAGGTAAGGGATATATAGAGAGAGAGAGAGAGAAAGGGGGATAGAGGGACAGAGGGATACATGTAGAGTAGACTAGCACTTACCGCTCGCTATTTGTGACGCGCACACCAAGACGACGCAGCAGAGTATTTGCTTGTGAGCCAACATCGTAGCGACGAGGAGGAGTTTAGCAAGACGTTGGTTTCTATTAGATTAAGTAGTTATGCCAAGTTAATCTACCAACTTCAGGTGCTTGATCGACCGGTAGTTGACTACTCGTCGTGGTGTACCGTGCTCGAGCTCCCTAATTGAATAGTTCCTGGGTCGTCCCATCCCTGGAAGAGTGTAGCAGGCGGACTTATTTATCATTCCCGCGAAGCCATGCATTCCTAAGCGGTAGAAAAAGTCTTAAGTCTAGAAGCGCCTTTCGATGTTGTCTCTCCCAGGATCCGGTGGGCCGAGTCTCATGGCTCTGCAAGGCTGGTCACTTCCCATCCGGCCCCAGCTGGACGACGGGGTCTGGGCTTGAAGCTCTGAAGTCAAGGCTAAGCATTTTCCGATCGACGTTGCGGCACTGCGAAGCTGCAGTTGGGGGAATCCCAAGAGATCCCCGGGTGGTATTCTGTTGGATCGCGAGCAGACCTGACTTCGCCCCGGGGGGGAATTCCAGACTCCAGGGGGTCACGTTGCTGTGCTATGTAGCCGCGCAGGTAGCTCGTTTACCATGTCTTACATGCAGTATTCCGTGCATTATCAATCCCATGCTCGCACCCGAGTCCAGGCACAATTTTCTTTGTGGCACTTTGATAAGGAGCTTTTTTCCTCCTGGCTATATTGGTTACATCGGGTTGTTAATACTATTCCTGGGGTTTCCCGGCTTCTCTCTCTCTCTCTCTCCTTCTCTCTCCTTTTAGTGGTAAGCGTCCTGATTGTGAGAAGAAAGGGTCCGGCAGGTTCGGTAAATTGGGAAAACTTGTTTGACTTAATCCCAAATAGTAGGCAGAATCCGCCGGAGTGGGATTCTCTGAATACGTCAAGGCTCTCTGGAAATATTCACATACAGGTATGGGATCAGCAAAAAAGACGGTTATAGGTTGCTTCTAATAAAAGGCAATGTTCAAGATGGGCTGGGGTTGCTGAAGGCGGATGATCACTGCTCCTTTCAGTTGAGACCTCCCCCCCCCCTACTCCACGTTGTAGCTCGACCAGCCTCGGAAATACTATGTATCAGAGAGTCGGGACGATGAATCTAGAAATGCCAGATGGCATCTGCATAATCGTGTTTGTAAGATCCTCCGGATGAATTTTTAAGGCTAATAACTTCGTAATTACTCACAGTCTATATTGAAACGGACTTATACAATAAATTACCTCCATGACTTTGATCGATAGCCAATGATTCAGATCTGGGTAGCATCTATGTAAATCGGAACGTCACTTTAGAGTCATGTCAAACGTATCTCAAGATTTGAAATGCGCCGCGAGACAAGATCGTGCTGCCGTGCTAGGATTAAAACTTGGGGAGGGATCTATAATAGTAAACCAACTTAATCCCCCCCCGTGCGCGCCTGTCTTTCGGCATTTCGTGTTTTCGTGTTTTTCGTCTCATTTCCGTGACTATTTCTAACTTAACTCTAGCTCTGACATCAGCTGGTACCTTGACCTTACGACCAGCTGGTGGGTTGGCGTGATCTTCAGCATAGCCTTCATTCCTCTTGGCAGATCTCTTGTACGAACACATTATATCTAAGTTCGCCTTGCGAGATCATGTATACCTCATTATATTAATTTGGATGCTGAGCGACGTTGGGATCTTCCCTTGCGGAACCTAATTGCATCATTAACGAATCTATTGACTGTTGGTCTTCGAATGTCGATCGCCTTCACACGTGCATACTGGCTTAAACGATGCTCGTTTAATCCGCGATTGGATATATACTATTCTCGGCACAGGTACAGTACATATGACGATCGCTTATCTAGTTCGCGTTAGCTATGCCAGCTGCTCGGTTCTTTATGACTCGCGATAGTGTGAGCAAGTTAATGGCTTCCTAGCGTTGCTTAGGGGTTGTCGGTCAAGTATACCTATTGGATCGCTAAACTGTTCGGACTGTATAAGTTACCTGCTTTAACCTTGTTCTTGGAATCAGCTGCCCCCATCTAAGTTTACTTACTCCTGTGCCGATATTTCTAAACTACCTACATGTAGTTATTGGATGATTAGTGTCATTATAGACTTATATTATAGCTTAGTCGATCATGTCTAAAATATATCTTTTGGGTTTGTTACTTATGAATTGCTTACTTGTCGATCACCTTGTCTTCGGGCGGTAGATAGAACCCCTCCGCTGAGGCACTGTCTGTAACTATTCTATATTTGTTTTATTATGCCTTGAGTTTTAGTCAAGGTTTCTTGTAATATTTACAAATATCGGTTAAGAACAAGTAACCTTTTTATTATTATCATTATATTGACCTCGGTTCTCGTACCATGATTGTGATGTGATATATATCCCCATAGTCCTCTCCAGTTAACTCCTTGAGGTCAAAAGTCAACCGATCCACCTCTCGGAAGCCCATCTTCTCATAGACCCCTTTGCCGTTAGGCGTAGCCTCAAGATAAGACTTGAGGCCATGCGCATCGGCTATAGCTAGCATAGGCTCTAACAGCGCTTTGGCAGCCCCTCTTCGATAGTATTTAGGCGATGTGCATAGTAGTGATAGACCTGCATTTGCGTATATAATACCCTATTTAGCCATTGAAAACAAGATCCAAGCAGTGATCTTCGTCTTTACTCACCCAGCATCGCATCCGCATTGTGTTTCGCCGAGGCGACTTTCAGTGCGTCGAAGAAGACCTTGCACAGTTCTGGTTTACTACCTTTTGGGTAATCCGCAAAAGGGGGGTTGATAGCCTCGACGGGCGCACTATTCGTTGGCGTGTCCTCTGCCGCATCCTCCTTTCCCGCCTTGACGATCTGGGAGACGTCAATCGTACTTCCTTCGTCGCCAATCCATTCGCCGAAGGCCTTCCCGTAGCCTTCGGGGATGTCCCATCTAGCGAACGCAACCACGTCGCCGCTCTTGTGGTCCGTGATTTTGAAGTGCCGGACCCTTCGATCGTCCATCTTCCGGAGGATGCGACGCTTCATCCAAGCAAACATATCCTCCTTGTTCGGCGGCCACCAGAAGGTGTTGCGCCTGTCGGTCGCAAACGCTTCGTAGTATACATCTGCGACGATGTCCGCATCCGCAGGCGTGCAATAGGATATGGAAAACCCCTCTGCAAGAAACGACGGTGTTGCAAAGGGTAACGCCATTATCTGATTTTTTTTTTCTTCTTCAGGTCTCTATTTCCTATTCGGTGTTCAAAGATACTTAGAAGTACTTAAGAGTTGACGGCTTCAACAGCTCATCTAAATGAAGACTAATGGAGTTATGCTGATACGATAACGATCGTAGATCACGGGCCTCAATGAGCCCATGTTTTTACTTTTAAAGTAATCCGAACGCACTAGTTATAGTGGCATCTGGAATATATCATCAACCAATCGTGGATTAGTTGATTTGTGGGAAAATATACGACCTTCCGAATAAGTCTTTGGCTTTAGTCTTCATTGGTCGTATCTCACATCTTATACCGATGACTCTACCGGCGAATAGAAATGGAGCCACATTATTCACAAGTTGACCACAATACTGACGAAGATTAGATGTCGTTTTTAGCATAAGCATTTAAGCTATGTTTACCCAGGACGAGGTTTATAACAAGATGCTGATGTTCAATGATGTGATTGCCTTTTTCCTTCTTTTATTTATAAGAGTTTGGTAGAATATCCTACGAACTACATGCCTGTGATCTACATTACCCCAATCGATGCGGCAGTAGTTGTGCAGCAGGTCGACTCTTACCTAGGTATAGAATTACCCCTCGTATCGACGAATCTCATAGTTACTATCCTTAGTTGTGATCTTTTGAGAAATGCCATCATCATGGCTTATTGAGGCTGGTAACAGGCTGATAACAATTGGGTCCTTTGCTATAGCAGCGTCATACCCTCTCGCTGACCCATATTGCGCCCCTGCATCCCAACCGTATGACACCAGTTAATAGCCAGTGAGGCTCGGCCTTCTTCGCATCGTTATCAACGGCGTGATCTAAATGCTCCAACTCTTCATCCCGTATCCGTCGAAGCGTCGCAATTAGGTTTTGTAGCTCGTCGCCGACTTCATACCCTTCGGCCTCCCACTGTTCGAACATTTCTAGCAACGTTCGTATTTGGTTGTTATAATGGTCGCCGATCTCCGTCTCGACAGCTTCTGTACAAGCCATGGCGGCCTCCCTTCCCATAACCGCCGTTGACCAACCCAACCCCGTCGCTAAGACGGACCAGATTGGGTAAAGAGCCGTAGGGCGCACGCGGTGTTTGGCGATGAGAGAGTTGAACGTGTTGAAGTGGCCCTCTTCCTGGGCGTACATATGGGCCATTAAAGGCCGAAGGTGGGGATGCGCATTGACAAGCGGCGGCGTTTGGGCGGTATAGATCAAAGTGGCAGCCAGCTCTCCGGCTTGGTTCACACGGAGCTTTGGTAGACAGGCATCTTAGCACAGACCGAAGGAATTTAATAACCTAAGAGAGGCTATATCATATATGAGGCGGTCTTACAGCTGAAGAGAGGAAATCGCGTTGCTCCTGTGTAAGAGACTTCCGCTTAGGTTGAGACTTCGAGGGATCAGCCGAAGCCGACGAAGATGACGGCGATACTGTTGCATTATTCCTCGTGGTTGTACTTAAGAATTGCCTTCGAGTTGGCTGGGACAAGGCAGGAAGGACAAAATCTCGTAGAGGAGATTGTAGAGTTTGGCGCACTGCGCATGTTTTTATTCTTGGTAAAGACATGGCTACCTAAAGCAAGAATCAAAGAAATTATATACCGTTATAGATCCCAAATTGATATTATCATAGGTAGGTAGCTATATGACCTACATGTAAGTAGTAGCAAGACTGCTGGACGGGCAGGCACGGGAACGGCGGATTTGATATCTAGCTCCGATGGCATGATTTAACAATTCCTTATCTGATTAGATCACATACATAGTACATCAACGGGATTAGATTCAATCAATGGATTGATGTCATCCAAACTGAGGCGTAGATACTGTGGCGGTGATAGTCGAATACATGTGTGTACCTAATGTACCTACACACCTCTTACCGGCTTACCTAATATACACCCAAACTCCCGGATACAAAGTTGTCATACTATTAGTCAGATGTAGTCTGTTTCAGCCCCAGGGACTGATTACCTAAGGTAAAGAGATAGAATTACCCAATAGCAAATATCTAAAACAATGGGGAGAGCAAATACAAAGTACAAACATAACAGACGTGGTCCTCCAAATTCGAGCTCGATGAGGCTGTAAACTTCAACAACATAAATCTTTTACTTTATCTGACCATACTACTAATAGGGGAACCATCACCACCACTCACGAACTTCTTTTTTATTTTTGTACTACAATTTAAATATTCTCATTTAATTTACTATTGGCCTCTCTCAAATTCCATTTTTATTTTTTATTTTATTTTTTTCCCTCTCTTGCATTCAAAGAGACTATATCCAAGAAACTACTACCGATCTTACTGTTCTCTCGAGTATTCTCCGTCGCGTTTCGTATCTTTCGTACCTTCACACGTAATCTTAGTCGCCTACGCGAATCAAACGTCCCATCATCATGGCTGATGTAGATGATGAACTCTTAGCCCTTGTTGGGGGCGACGAGTCGTCCGACGAGGAACAAGAGCAGCCTGCAAGTCCCAACCGTTCTGCATCTGGCTCACCCGACCCCGAAGCCAAAGATCATACGTCAAGCAAAACAAAGCACAAATCTAGCAGGAAGAGAACCGATGATTCAGATGAGGAGGAAGGCGAGGCGTGAGTTCCCCAGTTGTATTGCTACTTCCCATAGTTTGTACTATCCGATGCGCGCCCTCCTCCCAATCGTTGTTGCTATGCGACGTGCAGCGTGTAACTGGCAAAAGGCAACTGGCAACAGTCCAAAAAAAAAAAAAAAAAAAAAAAAAAAGAGAAAAAAAAAAGATAATAAAAACCTTGTTCTTCTACTTGGACAAAGTCGTCGTCCATACCTCTTAACCCCACCAGCAAGAAACAAACATTTCTCGTTGCCTCGCAACGTTTACTTAAATCGCACAGCAACTTTTTATTTATTTCTCAATTCTCAACATACAATAAACAGCAAACGCTAACTTATGCGCCATATCCAATAATAGTTCCTCTGTTGGGTCTCCCGCCTCACAAAATTCCGCACCTATGGACGAATCCGATTCCGAGTCTGATGCCTTTCAGGCTACTAATGCTAACGGCAAGATGGACGACGATGACGACAACAAATACCCGGTTGATGGGATCTACGCAAGCGAAGCAGAAAAAGAAGAGATTCTAGCTATGCCTGAATTAGAGCGAGAACAGTTACTTGCTAGACGCCAGGAGGAAGTTGACCGCCAGCGACAAAATACCCTACTTCGCCGACTGTTGAAGACGAGAGAGGATGACAGCCAATCGGTTAAGAAGCGCAAAGCTAGTGCTGCAGACTTGGACGACTCCCAACGCAAGCCCTCACGACAGCGAACTCGAATTGGTGGTTCGAGAGTAGGCGAAACCAGTGCTGGTATCGAGTCGCTTCGTCGCGCCAGAGCTGAGAAGAGCGATCGACAGCGCCGTAGAGAAGAGGATCGAGAGCGCAACAAGAAGTCGCACTCAGGCTCGCGCGACAGCCCTGGTCGTGACGTTGATGACGATAGTGACGTTGAGTGGGCTGGTGGATCGAGAGACAAGTTTTCCAAGTCGCGAACTCCTGAAGTGAAAGAAATTCCCCTCGCCGATATCCGCGATTTCGAGCGTATACGACTTGGCCGCAGCCGGTTCGCCCAAGTTTGTTTCTACCCTGGTTTTGATAAAGCTATCACGGGTTGCTATGTCCGTATCGCTCTTGGACCAGGTTCTGATGGTTCTAATGTCTACCGCATGGCCCTCATTAAAGGTACAGTATAGCCATATATATCTAGATTCCTTCGTTGCTAAATGTTTTATCCTAGGGTTCACACAGGGAAAACCATACGCTATGGAGAAGTCAAACGGTCAGAATTTTGTTACTGATCAGTACGTCATCGCCGCCCACGGCAAATCAGAAAGAGATTGGCCTTTTATTAGTTGTTCAGACTCACCTTTTACTGAGGTTTGTGATAATTCTACTCGTGGCTCCATATATACCTAATCATGTCTAATTTGGTACAGGCCGAGTTCAACCGTTACAAGAAGGTTTGCCAAGACGAGGGTGTCATATTTCCTAAACGACCCACGCTAGATGCCAAAATCGACGATATCAACGCCCTAGTGAATCGTTCCTGGACTGACGCAGAGGTGAATGCAAAGATTGAGCGAGAGCGAAGTCTGCTCAGTAAATTCACACCTACAGAGCGAAATCGACTGCTCGAATTGATTGAAGAAGCCAAACGTCGTGGGGATGATTCCCGAGTGTCGGAACTTCAAGATAAGCTAGACTCTCTCGAAACCCCACGTTTGGCCTTCAAGACTAGCCTCACGCCGTCGAATAAGTCGACTAGTTCTACTCCTTCACAGCAGGAACGATTGGCAGCTTTGAATGCTGAAAATCGGCGACGTAATGTGGAAGCTGTTCGCAAGGCGCAGCTAATGGAGAAAGCGAAGGCGCGACAGATCGGGGCACGTGTTGCGCGAGGAGAAGATACCAAGTCTAAGTTCCGCCAGGATCTCAACGAACCCACTGAACAGAAGCCGACACCACCCAATGGCAGTGGTGCATCAACACCAGCAAACGGCACACCTAAGCAAAGTGCCGCCGCTAAAGCGCCGGTCTTGCCTCACATACAGAAACTGCAAATACAGAACCACCAGTCAGGGAAAGATAAGAAGGGAATTCCGCAGATTCATAAACCAATTGTCGATGATGATATCATCGCGGCTTTGGATCTCGACATCGAGGTTGAGATTGATTAGACGAAGCAAGCAACTTTCCGCGTAATACCTAGACTAGATTCTTATTTCCTAGTCAATTTGTTTTTCTTTGAGTTGTAAAGTAAAGGATAAAATAAGTTTATCTATATGACCTCAGGGGCAAACCGCCAAGTTAAGGTGTTGTCCAGTCAAGGGTGGCTCTGTTTGAGAGATAGGTCTACGAGATTGCAGAGATGGCGTTGAGGGATGGTTCAATTGCACGATAGCAGAGAATATGAGCATTACGTCTAGTTAGTACTAGGCATAGTTATATATAATCCTTGCCTTTAACTCGACCAATGCGTAATACTTGGTATATTATAGGCACTTCACCAACCATACACCTTAGGTACCTAGGTGCTTAAACACCGCGATACGCGTGAACTACCAGGCAGGTTGCGTCGGTGATGAGTAATAATACCGGAGTCTTTAATTTCATGTGGATTTTCTACCCAGAATTGGCTTTAAAGGTAATACATTACCGGATTGATCGTGAAAGTCTCCGGCGCCACAATAACCGCGCCTTAGCGCGCGGATCGCCGTGGAGTTCCACGGAGTTTAAAGGATTTTCCATGACCCTATTGGTGGCGTTTGTAATACTAACCCCGGAGCCGCAGCTTACAATGCAGTAGCATGCCGGCGGTGACTCATTTTCGGTATAGCTTCCAGTAGTAGTTTAGGTAATACCCCCTATTCCAGTTATTCGCAAGCTCGGTCCGTGGACAAGCTTATAGCTTACAAACAATTTACGTCAACCGCTATTATCAACTATCAACAGGGGATTTTTATACTGTCCGAGATGGCCGTTTGTTTGCCAGGATAACAACATACGACGTCGATTAAGGGGATCCGCGAGGGTGCGTGTTGAGTATTTAAATGTAGCTAAAGCTCGCGGATATCTGTTGATGGAAGGAAATCATCATTAGAAGCAAAGCGGCATTTCAAAGACCACCATAACAACCTTGAATATCAAATACATATCTTGAACCATTATCTTTCACTATAACCCCAAAATGCCTGCTAGACGCCACGATTCAGCCGTCGTTGATGTTGCGCCCCTTGGCCAACCTCTCAAGTTCGAGTTCTCCGGCAAGGTCGCGAAGAACCGCTTCTACAAAGCCTCGATGGCAGAGGATCTTGCAACCTGGAGCGTTGACAACCTGGAGGAGCGCGGTATCCCTACCAAAGAGCTTATCGACCTATATCGAGTGTAAGAACGAAAGACAAAAACACAAATGACCTAGGTTAGATTAGCAGGAAGCACTGACATGATGACTTAGATGGGGCGAGAACGAATGGGGCATCATTGCTAGCGGAAACATCGATATAGAGTACGACATGCTCGACGCTATTGGCGATGCCATCATTACTCCAGAATGCCCCTTCTCAGGCCCGCGCTTTGAAGCGTTTCAAGAGCTCGCTAAAGCGGCCACAGCACACGGGAGCTTGATCGTAGGGCAGGTCACACATCCCGGACGCCAGCTAGTCGCTAGGATTAGAAAAGACACCATTTCGGCATCAGCAATTCAGCATCGTAAGTCAGCATATATGATATACCCAGCCCCTGTTTTGTCGCTGTGCTGAAGCGCTAACAACTATATTCCGTGGCAATAGCTTCGAAGAACGGTCTAGAATATGCTAAGCCCCGAGCGGCCACAAAAGAAGACATCGCACGCGTTGTTGATGGATTCGCTCACGCCGCGGAGTACCTGGACAAAGCCGGGTTCGACGGCATACAGCTCCACGGAGCACACGGGTACCTCATCGCGCAGTTCCTCTCGGAGCTGACCAACCAGCGGACGGACGAGTACGGCGGCAGCATCTCGAACCGACTACGGCTGGTGTCGGAGATCGCGCGGGAGATCAAGCGGCGGGTGAGCGCGGACTTCATCGTCGGGATCAAGGTGAACTCGGTGGAGTTCCAGGAGAAGGGCATCAAGCCGGCGGACGCGCGCATCATGTGCGAGACGTTCCAGGAGCTCGGGTTCGACTACGTCGAGCTGTCGGGCGGCAACCACGAGGAAATCGGGTACGGGTCCAAGAAGGAGAGCACGCTCAAGCGCGAGGCGTACTTCCTCGAGTTCGTCCGCGACATCGTCCCGCACCTGTCCAAGACCAAGAAGATCCTCACCGGCGGGTTCCGCACCACGGCCGCGATGGTCGACGCGCTCGACCTCCTCGACGCCATCGGCCTCGGACGCCCGGCGGCCCAGGAGCCGCGGCTCGCGGCGGACATCCTGTCCGGAAAGGTGGTGGGCGCGGTGCGGCCCGTCGACGGCGTCGTGAACGACGTGTGGCTGTCGCTGATGAGCGCGGGCACGCAGATGACGCAGATCGTGCGGGGTCAGGAGCCGTTCGACCTCAGCGACGAGAAGGTCGTCGAGAGCTTCAAGAAGGACCTCGTCGCCCGCAACGAGAAGATCGTCGCGGCGAACGGCAGCTTGGAGCTGCGCGGGTACCCGGAGCTGAGCGACCCTGATGCAACTTCGCATCCGTATGGCGTTGCTTACTAGGATAGCCTATAGATAGATAGATAGATAGATACCTGATAGATGGCTTTGGCTAGAGGAGGCCAGGGGTTGTTTGTGTTTTTGAGGGTAAGTGCCGTTGTTACTTACTTGTCTATGCATTTTTGAAGGTTCCAGTTAGCATCTCAGTATATAATAGCCTGGTACATATATATCCAATAAGAGAAAGGCATAAAATGTACAGCTCGAAGTCATTGCCAGCCATAATATCACAACATTCTACAAGTATTACATTGTGTACATGAATAATATCATATATATGCATATATGAGTGTAATTCATAATGCCGAAACTTGTCTGCCCCCTGATCCGACATCCACAGGAGGTGCCATTTGTCAGCAATCGTCTGCTCCTTATTCTGATGAGGAATTTTAAACCGTTTATACAAATTAGATTCACAAGAGCTCGCCGAATTATCCATGTTTTATTTTCTCATTGTATTCTCATTCTATTCTTTTCCCAACGATTTGTACATGGTCTATCTCCGTTACACATTAGTCGTAGGGCATATCTACGCTTTTGAATCCGCTTAACTATACACTCACCCTTACACTTATAAGCCCCGATAAGCATGGAGACCAGTTCTCGTCGTAAAGCATGTGAGTTATTGTACACTGACCTGCAGTATAATAGCGCTAATGAGCATTCATATAAAAGGCGATACATGCTGCAAGAAGAAAATTAGGTGTGACATGACGAGGCCAGCGTGCTCAAACTGTTTATTATATAAAGTGCCATGTACTACGACTACTACTCGAAGAAGAACAGCTCCAGTCTCTAGAAGGGCATCTCGAGCAATAAGCACCAACGTGAATAACGATAGTCTTGAAGCACGTGTTGCGCGGATCGAGGCAAAGCTAGATGGAATTGGTGACCCCAGCATCATCACGACAACAGACCAGGTGTCCAGCACTCCTTCAAGCCAAACTAATGGATCTGTCATAATATCAGTCGATACCCCTTCAGAAGCACCTATTCCGTGTGTTTTAGAGCATCATGGGGAATATTGCTTGCCCCCTTTGACAGAGATATTGCCAGTTATCGATGACTATTTCCGTGATTTTAATACTGCCTTGCCCCTATTTCACCAGCAGCACTTCATGCAAATGCTTTTGGAGTTTTATTCCGAACAAGAATCAACTAAGAAATCAAGGGCTGTTTGGGCTGCCATTAACGTGGTACTTGCCCTTGGATACCGCATTAGGACCGTTGAAGCTGGCGAAATCATAGTTCGATTTGACGATGTCAAACTTAAGCATTGTATCGATAACGCCCAAAGGGAACTGGATGAGCTTGTGACACGGGAAGAGGACACACTTGGGATAGAAGTTCTCTTGGGTCTAGTTAGTAAGTCTTGAATTTAGTTTTAGACATCATCAAAGATAAAACCACTAACCAAATATATTTTAGTCCTCTTCCAGACGAATACGGACCAAAAACCAGCCTCAGTTCTGATCGGCACCGCTGTTCGGCTGGCCCACAGGCTCGGGCTTCACATGAAGTCAACCTTGTCCCAATTTACGCCCGACGTTGCACAACATAGAAGCAATATATTCTGGCTCTGCTACTATTTAGATAAAGTAAATCCACTGCCCGTCTCGACTACATCCAGAGATTCATAGGTAGCTGACAGGGCTTAGGATATCTGCTTCCGCTCGAAAATACCCTCAATCCAATGCGACTATGACATAGACTTGGACCTGCCGGAGGACAACGGCAACTACCTCCAAAGCATCGACGGGAGTTCGCAGCTCAACTACCTCCGCGCCAGAGTCCAACTAGCGTACCTCGAAGGCAAGATTTACGACTACCTGCTGAGCAACCGGTCGTCGAGGATATCGCTCGAGGCCCGCCAGGAGCGTGTTACGCATCTCGCCGGACTCCTCAACCAGTGGGTGCAGACGATACCGGAATCGATGCAGCTTGAGAAGATAACGGAAACCGTGGCTAAGGCGCCGCTTTCCCATATGATTCTCCTATACCACACGTACTTGATGTGCTATACGACGATAAACGGCCTCTATTCTCTTAGCTCGCCTTGGTTGAAAGCAATCAACGGCGTGAGCGGCGCTGTCCTGCGCTCTTTCGAGACCGGCGCGAGCTCTTGCGCGAGGCATCAGCAACCGCTGCTGCCTCGTTTCTGGGACACATGCGTTAGAGCCAGTCGTGGGTGCTTGAATATCCTAAACAACAAATGCTATAGCGGATGCAACTTGTGGTAAGTGAATTATCCGACCACTTCCTAGGGAGTTCATTAATTGCTGAACATCTTGTACCTAGGCTCGGCGGCTGCGCCTACTTTTCCGCCTTTGTCGTCTTACTAGCGAACATCGTATACTTCCCGTCACACGAGCTAGTAGATCACGACCGGGAGCTTACGAAGGCCACCAAAGAACGCATCGGGAAGATACTAGACCAGACCGGGTCGGAGTCTTTTAGGACGCTGCAGGTCGTTATCGCGAGCCTGGAGCACGCGGCGGATTACGCGGCCGAGCAGGCGAAAAGCTTCGACCGAGCTTTTGGTTTTGGTTCTATACCGTTACCATCCGCCACTGCCACTCGACCTGATTCTCATAACGCCTATGTGCCGTCGCAGTTTGAGACATTTCCCAACGGTGGCGTAAGCCAGAACAACTTGGTCAGTAAGCCTCATAAATACGTGCCTAACCTAACATATGAATTCTCCCAGTGGTGGGAATTAGAACTAATCGAATATTTCTCTAACATCATCTAGATTGCTCATCCTGAGATGCCGGCTCAGAATGTTGTGTGGCCTCAGGATTCGACCTTCGGAATCACTAGTAGCGCCCTCGCCGGAATCGATTTCAGCGATGAGCTGTCGGTACCGGATTTTATGCGGGAACTTCTACTCACGGACACCCGAACGCGATGACGGTATGAAGTATGCGACCTTGATGCGCGTAAGTGGAGACCTGGATGGGGATACGGGATGATAACATACATTATGGAGCACATAATTGGTCGAAGCTATACCAAGAAATGTGGGACATCGCGGGTATGATGTCATGTACTTATGGACAAACACAGCTCTGGCCATTGAGGGGATTCGGATTACAACTCCCGATCGAAAAAGTGTGTAAGCGTGTAAGGATGCATTACGACATTGGGAGCTAAGAAGTACCATATGCTGCCGTGGGACAGTGATATATACCTACAAACAAAAAAAAAAAAACAAAAGGATAGAGGGTGATGAAGGTTTAAGCCGGTTGATTTGATCTCGAACCATTTTGATTCCCGACCCCTCAGTAACCATACCTCCTTATTCTTCCACATCGCGTTTGGTTGGCTAACATACCTGCATGTGTCGTTCTCCTTTCGATTTTAGTCTGGCAGATTCGTAATACGACATATACTTCGTCCCCTCTTTCTAAGCTTTCCAACTTTATTGTTTCCTGTTCCTCTGCCATCTCGACTTATTTCATGAATCCAGCCAGATCTCTCTGGAGACCTTCCATAGCTCGTAGCTTGCTTAAGCCTAGGTTAAATCCCGAATTTAAGCTACAAACGAATAATCACGTCCGATTAATATCTGCATCTGCGACCAGAGCCATGCCTCAATTTAAGCTGAAAGATGTATCCTCCCTATCGCTGCAACCCGGCGAGAAGCAAGAGGTTGAAGTCGAGGGTGTCGAGGGCGGCAAAGTCCTTCTCCTCAATGCCGGCGGAAAGATCACAGCTATGGGACCTAAGTGTACTCATTATGGAGCTCCTCTCGTAAAAGGTGTTTTAACTAAGGGTGGTCGATTGACCTGCCCGTGGCACGGAGGTTGGTCTCCCCCCCCTTTTCTCATATTAGTCCCTAAGGTATTGGATTTGCGTAATTAACTTGACATTCTCATTTGCATAGCTTGTTTTAACGGCCAGACTGGCGATATCGAGAATGCCCCTGCCCTAGACGCCCTCCCTGTTTTCAAAACAATTGAGAAAGATGGTGCTGTGTACATCGAAGGCGAGGAGGCAACCATCAAAGCCGGGAAAAGGAAACCTAACTTCAAGTGTGGCACAACTGGCGGGACTTTGGCCGATAGAGTTGTCGTGGTTGGCGGCGGTAGCGGAGCGATTGGTGCTATTGAAGGTCTAAGGGAGAAAGGTTTCACTGGCCCTATCACTATGATATCTAACGAAGGTTACCTGCCCATCGATCGGACCAAGTTATCCAAGGCTTTAATCACAGACCACACTAAGATTCAATGGAGAGACGAGGAGTGGTTTAAATCCGGCTCGGTTGAGGTAGTGCATGACGAAGTCGTCGACGTCGACCTCGTTGGCAAGGCGGTTGTCACCAAGAACAAGGAGAGATTCGAATACGCTAAGCTAGTCCTGGCTACCGGCGGTTCACCGCGGAACTTGCCCGTGCAAGGATTCAAGGTGCTCGAGAACATTTTCCTGCTGAGGACAGTTCATGACGCAAAGAAGATTGTGGATGCCATCGGTGATAAAGGCAAGAAGATCATCATCGTTGGTAGTAGCTTCATTGGCATGGAAGTGGCAAATGCCACAGCCTCGGATAATGAGGTGACGGTAGTTGGTCAAGAAAGCGTCCCACTGGAAAGGGTGTTAGGCAAAGAAGTTGGTGCCGGATTGCAAAAGTTACTGGAAGGAAAAGGGGTCAAATTCTACATGTCAGCAGGCGTGGACAAGGCCGAGCCGTCTGGCTCAAGCCCATCCAGAGTGGGCTCGGTGCATCTGAAGGATGGCACAAAACTCGAAGCCGATCTGGTTGTACTCGGTGTTGGTGTCGCACCTTCGACGGGATATCTCAAGGAGAATAAGATAGTCCGATTGGAGGAAGACGGATCGTTAAAGACAGATGAGAACTTCCTCGTAGTAGGACTCAAGGATGTCTATGCGATCGGAGACATCGCTTCGTATCCCTATCACGGACCTGGAGGCCAAGGCAACTATACACGAATCGAACACTGGAACGTGGCTCAGAATCAGGGACGAGTTGTAGCGCATCACATCGTCAACCCGTCGCTGAAGTCAGACTTCTTTACGCCAATCTTCTGGTCGGCTCTAACGGGACAATTGCGATATTGCGGTAATTCGATGCACGGGTGGGACGAGCTTGTATTGCAAGGCAACCCGGGCGAAGGCAAATTTGTGGCATATTATTGTAAAGGCGAGACTGTGGTAGCGATGGCCAGTATGGGAGTGGACCCGGCTATGTCCAAGTCTGCCGAGCTTATGAAGATGGGCGCTATGCCGTCTAAGACGGAGCTTAAGGGAGGCCTAGACATTCTAACCGTTCCGCTACCGGCTTAGGGGTAGATGAGGTAATAAGGTATTGTATTGTACCTGCGGAACGCTTATACACGCGCTATCCGTAAGGGGATTGAGGGGGAGGGGCGCTAAATTTGATTTGTGTTCCTGGATTAGTGCTGGCTGGACCCAAGCCGTCGGGGAGGATACGCTGATGGTTCTTCTTAATCTAGGACCTGGCACCCGTTAGCCCGTTTATGGTCAGTCATTAAATCATTTAATAGCTACTTCTTAGCAAGCGGAAAATGAAAGTCGTAATTATTTGGTCTTTTCAAAAATACCTAATATATGGCTGATCATCTACGGTAATAAGTAGCGTATGTACCTAACCTTAGGTTTCTTCTGAAATCCAGATGCAGACGTACATAATGTACCTAGGTACCTAGGTAAGCTGTAATTGCCACGTACCTACACTTAGGTTAGGTACATACAATAACTACCTACCTCCTACGCACATAGCTGCAAGGTACGCGGCATGTATTAGTTGAGCTTTAAAAGTGCGTCATCGCACCGCAATGGCACACCCTCGGCGCGACGTATCACAGAATAGCCCAGATTGGCAGCCAAGACGATCGGCTGCAACTATAAACGCGGTAACGTGGTGACTTGACCATGTGACTATTTACCAACCACTTCGTTCGGACGGGACATTTATATGAAATAGGCCTGTTTTCCCTTACAAAGTTAATTATCTCATTTACTTTACTTCTTGACTTTCCACGCCCTATTTTGCGAGTGCTGGTCTAAGACAAGTTCCTACGGCGATACCTACACGTACGGTGGTACTGATTAGTACCTACTGCCCTATTTACATAAATCTTGTGTCACGTACAGGGATTAAACACTTGTACAATACAATACAATACCTTAGGTAATCTTGCATGTGAAGTCAACTTTAGTAACTTCCAATAGAGGTAGAGCTGCCAGAGGTAAACTTCAATGTTTAATATTGCCCATACGGGGAACCCCCACTTGAACTAATCATCCTTCAACCATTTACACGAACCGACGCGAGAAAAAACATCTTCACCTACTATACCTAATAATACTTCATACACCTAACTAACTTTTACCCTAGCTTCAATTTCGGGGATTATCTAGTCCTTTTCTAAACTCTTTTCTTACTTTTTTTTTTTTTTTTTTTTTTTTTTTCACACCCTTCCTTTCAGCCCCCCCCTTCCCTCTTGTTGTATTTTTGTTTTTGTTTAGTGGCTGGCTGGACTCGAAGAGATACGCATCGAATAGTCTTAAACCCTTACGCATTTTCTCGGACGGGCGAGTTGGGTGAGCGTGTCTCGCTCCACCCCTCTCGTCCATTGTCACTGCTACCTGCCACTGTGCACTAGAAAATCAAAGGAGACGTCTTTGCGGCCCTTACCTTGGCAGAAAAAGGAAAACCCCCTATTCCAGCATGCTGATCTCTCAGCTGCACACGCGCAACGAAGCGACCCTTAGCCATCGCCATGGCTGAATCCCGTCACCCCGCTGCGGGTGTTGCCGCCGAACGCGAAGACGCCGATGCACCCGCCCAATCTTACGAACCAGGACCTCTGAAGTGCTGCTGTGGTTCGGTGGAGTGTGTCTTTTTAAGACATAATTGCTCTGTACTTGCTAGTGTCGAGAAGGATGTCCACAATGCTGCCCGGATGGGCCAGGTACGTCTTCTATTATATGCTCACCCATATGTAATGTCAAGTGTGTCGGGATCTAAGCCACAAGAGCTTCTATAGCAGTCTAGTCGGCTTCACCTGCAGCCTTCTTATACCCTATCACATCACATCATATCACATTCCATAGTTTGTTTACCCCCCCTGCTATAATCTATAGGCTACAGGCCACACTACGAAGTGCTACCTTAGGAATGCGTCTTGGCACTGCTGTGTCCGTTCACTTGTACATTTGCAATACACGTTCCAGAGCACCCATCCCGTCGTGTCGACTCCCTTTGCAAGCACTCAACGATGACGATCTCTCAGTCTCTAACATTTGCGCTGCAGGCCTTGCTCGCGCGTCACGAAGCTTACATGGCGGACGCAGAACGAGACCGCCATGAGCTTACTGCCCGAATCGAGCAGTTGGAGGTGGACAATAGGGAGTTGGAGGCCAAGAATGCAAAGACGATTGAAGAAAACAGGAATCTACTCGATCAGCTCGAGGTACTCAACAACACAGTTATCGATTCGGAAAATCATATCAAGTCTCTCGAGGCATCCTTGCTTTCTTCGCAGCAGTCGGTTCGCAGGCTGGAGGGAGAGACGGCGTGTGCTGCAGCATTAGAACGTCAGCTTGTGGCCTTAGAGCAAGAGCAGGCCGAGCTACAATCCCATCTAACTTTATCTCGTGAAGAGACTAAGTCATCCATATCGAGATGGAAGCGAGCCGAGAGGGGTATCAGCGACCTTCAGGAACAACTTGAACGGATGGAGAAAGAAGCACAAGAAGAGAGGGAATACCACGTCGAGATGATAAGCAGGGTAGAAAGGCAGCGTGAGATGGAAAAGGAATTGAACACCGCCGCTGGCCGATTAAAAGGAGCAGCAGCAGTTAAATCACTCGACCGCGTCAATGGGGGAGGAAGCAATGCCGTATCGCACTTTGTCCGCGACCTGCTCCAAGACAATGCCAATCTTCAGTATGGTATTGCTGAGTTGCGGGAGATGCTCATGAATTCGAACGACGAGATCCAGGCTTTGCGCGATCAGCTCATGTACCATCAACCTTTGGGAGACGAACTGGCGAATGCTGCCTCTACGCTGAGCGCGGAGCTTGAATCTGAAAAGGATTCGCCCGAAAGGGTACCTCCGAAGACGCCACATGAGCTTCACATTCACCACCATTTCCATTTACCGAAGTCGAAGCAGGACCCCAAAAAACCACGCAAAAAACGGCAGGGAATATCGCCTGGGGTGTTTACGCCACCTGGAAACACAGTACCGAGCACCCCTCCTCCAAGTGGCCCTCCACGACCGCAGCTGGGTTCACATACACATAGGGACTCGCTTCTTTCTAATTGTTGGTCAACTTACTCGGACCAAAGGTCTGATTTTACACACTCGTCGGTTCCAAGTTCGCCTTTATCAAACCGCCGAAATTCACTGTTCGACCAGACGATAGACTCATTCCCCACGTCCCCCACAACCAGTATTGACCCATTATCTCCTTCGTGGCATCCCACTCATCAGAAGCAACTGTCGAGCATATCCTCGCGAAGTTTTCGATTTTCCACGACATCAGCCCTTGCACAACCTTTTGTAACTGATACCCATCCAATTATCGAAGAATCCGATGACGGGGACAATCCCCCGGATCTAACCTCGACCACTGACGAATCTACAGTAGAAGATGCAACTTCTTCTAGAGACCAGGATGCCGCGATTGATGAAGCTTCCGGCGCAGATGAGACGAATCATAACCCGATGCCGTTAGTCAGGTTACGTAGAGCCCTATCACAAGAGTCGATAATATCGCTCTCCGGCGGCCTTGATATCCATACCTTGAAGTCTCGGCCGAGTCAGCTTACAATTCGCCAAATAGGTTCGGCTTCTTCTGTGATAGGAAGTAGTGATGTTACAGCACGACCTATGTTATCACGTGATAGCGCCAAACGAAGCAGCGCGCTGCTTCGCGAAAGCTACGGTTTATCGCCTGTCGGTAGTTTACAATCCGTGTCGGATTCCCCGATGCTGGGTTTCGGGTCGTCGAAACTTAGCAAATGGGTCGGCTGGCGACCATGGGGCGGAGGTAGCGGCGGAGGAGAAGGCGGTGGTGGAGGAGATAATAGTTCAACTACGAGCAGTACATCCACAAAAACGGTAAAAGATACTGGCCAAAAGTCCACGATTCGCCCTCCCGGCATCAACCAATCAGGCCCGATACCAGGGTTCTCAGAATACCTGGCTGCGTCTCAGCGGAGAGTGCCGCCACCCAAGATCCAGCCTGATGATGTGGATCGTGATGCGTTAAGGGAGGGGCTCGGGGGATGACGATGTTGGCGTGTGCTCCGAGCCCAAAATGACTTTTCCAATTGGAGGCCCAACACTTAGGATGTACTAGTCTTTTGATTGCACTGCCCTTTTGCATGTATTTTACCCCAGTCTTCCCGAGCACTGACTCGGAACCTGATGTCCGGTACCGTATAACCTGGACCGCATTGCATATGCACATACCCGGAGTTGGGGTTTTGGATCGTATACACTATACAGCTACTTGTTTTTTTCTTGTCATTTCTCTTTTTGCCGACTCAACCTCGCAGGTAGAATATAGGGGAGTTATTGGTTGTTGAATACATTCATGCGGCAGAAGACCGCAGAGCCGAAAAGAAAGAAAAAAAAAACAATAAAATAAAAGAAAGCATAGGATGGATCGGATAGCATGGACATATGATACCCCCCCTGAGAACAGCCAGTCAGTCGCTCTCGTCGTTTTCTTTTGTCTTATATTTACTAGGCAATGTAATGTAATGTAATGTAATGTAATGGCTTCTTTTCATTTTTCTTTCCCTCTTTTTGCCGCAAATACATTTGTCCTGCCTTGCAACAGGTACTTGTATATTCCATGTCGAGGGTACTGGATGGGAGCGTTACTGCTAGGTGGTGGTTGTTATAGACTTCCCTGCTGGTTAAGTGGCTGGATAAAGGGGATCGATCCATCAGATAGAGTGTGAGGTAGAGAAGAAATAACAAGAAACAGTATATGCATTATTGTTCTGGCGTGTGCGTAGATAGGTACCTAAGTGAGTCCCGATGTTGTATTGTATTGTAGCCTTCCTCCGGGCCGTGAACTAACCCTATAATGCAGTAGATAGAAAACGAGATAAGACCCATCGGATATCCATGGCCTTGCATTATTCGATACGTAGAAGCATCTACTAAGTACGGTTTCATCTATCCTGTTGACGTTACATCATATATCAAACAAGAACGCATCTTCAAACAATGCAACTATTCGCGTCCAATACATTGAGCTCGTATATTCACGTCTCCCCCTTCCCTTAAGACCAAACAACACAGCGCGACAATCTTAAACCGGGTGCTAAATGAACTTCTTTTTTTTATATTCCCCAGTAGTGATTAAAAGGCATACCTACGAATGCGGCGATGTACAAATAAGGCCAGATATGTAAATGTAAACCTACCTCCTAAGGTATCCCGCGATCCCCAGTCCAAGTGCTAGCATTCTTCCCATACGTGCCAAAGTACAGTAAGGTAACCTTATCTAGGTAGATATTATGAAGGCGTGTGTGTAGGTAGTAAAGTATGTGTACCTAGGCCTAGCATGAAACCCTCCCTCGTCAATACGATGTGTGAGATGAGGCATGCTTCCCTCGGCTTATAGTCTGGTACATAGATACGCCAAGTAGAGAAAAACATATTACAAGCTATAGGGTAGGTACCTGGCAACTGAAAAAGATGACGATAACTCCTCTATCCGCTCTTCGCCATGCTTGTTCCGTGCTTGGTATGCCTGTAGGACTTATAGTAAATAAAAGGCCCTTCTGGGCCTAGGAGGTGAAGAGGTTCGTTTAGTCACTATTGGTCCGTTAGTCTGCTGTCTCTTACTATCAAGCAAAGCACAAGATATCTTGATGGCTGGTACGTACTATATTTCCTTAGGCGCCAATAGGTCAGCCTGGTACAGCCAGTGATTATCCTTCTCCTCGGCCTCGAGCCAGTCGTAGGGAAACTGCACCAGCGTGCCCTGGATCAAGCCGCACAGCTCTTCAGCTTCGTCACGGCTGAGGAGCTCGTACGGGAAGACCGGTCCGCGTCGACTACCCTTAGTAGTGGCTCGTCGGCGGCGCCTCGTCGAATTGTGATTGTAGGGGTTAGCGGTGCTGCTAGATTCCGGTGCCGATTTCTCGGCTGATGAAAACGTTGCCCGCCGATCCCTCTTCTCGCCCTGGGGTTCGAGATATGTTGAATCGGCATGACCCTCGTACGCTGGGAACGGGGTATCCCCGCTAGGCTGTACTGGCGAAGGTGCTTCTAGAGAATTCTTGGGACGAGCTTTCTCCGTGTCTAAGCTGATATTGGGCTTCTCTTTCTCAGAAGAATGGCTACCCTCGGAAACCGGGGCCTTTTCATTCACGTTATTTATGTTTCCGTCAGAAACTACAACCTTGGGATTGCTTTCGGTATGTTGCTCAGTATGGATCTTTTCGGAGATACCAGGAGCTCCCTGTGCCGCGGCTGGTGCTGCGATACCCGCTGCTGCTCCACCAATGTGGTTCATTTGGCTCGTTTCCGACTCATCGTTTCTTGGGCCCACCATACTCTCTTTAAATCGGTGCGCATAGTCCTCAAACTCGTTGTATTCTTTCCACGTCATCACATCGTTATCGGGCATACATCGGAAAACCCGGCGGTATAATTTCGTATTATTCGAGGCGACTCTCATCCAGATATCGTCCCAGAATGCAGAGTGAACAGGATCACGCATACAGTCTTTGTCGATTCTGGCTGGTACAATATCGGCAACCAATGGATTTAAGGGCTCATTCGTGGGTTTCCCCGAGTCGTCTAATCTCACCGGAGGACCACCTATGTCGGTATCGTCTTGAACCGGTAACGGTGGAAGCTGTACAGGCTGCGGTAACTGAGACTTTGCTTGAGGGTCTGACTGGGCCGGGGGCAGTTCATCATTCCCCTTATTTTGTAATGAATCCTTAGAAGACATCTCTGAATGTGGCCCGCTAGACTTGGCGTCTGCCTTGTGATTTTTAGAGTGGCTCTTCCTGTGGAGAAGAACCTCGTGTCCATTTAACACAACCGAATCGCTTCCACGATCAATACCTTTAGCTTGCGCTGCCTTCCAATTATCTGGGCCGTATCCCTCAACATCCTTTGTATGCTTGTCATTCCCGTGTACCCGTGGATCACGTTCCGGAGATCTGGCTGATGAACTAGACGAACTAGACGACCCCGAAGAGGCAGACTCGTATCCCGCACCTTCTTCCGCGGCAACATCATGGTTGAAACTTTGCGTGCGGTGGAAAGTGCTCGGTCCCGCAGCTTCTGAACTCTCTGCAGGTGGGCTTTCGTCGTCATCTCCATATAGTTGATTCATCTCAGCTTCGAAGCGAGCCTCGGCGCTGATCTCTGCTTGCCTTTCTTCTTCCGTTATCTCATCTACATCTAGTCCAAGATGTTCTCTCATCAATCGCATACGAAGAGTGTGAGCAAATCGGCCAACTCGGTAACTCTCCCCTGCCATCGTTGACCACATCATATCAGTATCTCGAACAATAGCGGCAACTTCGGAGTCCCGGTTGCCAAGCATTGAACGCTCGTTGATATTGGCTGATCCGATCAGCGCAACACGATCATCCACGATAATAGTCTTTGCATGGATATAAAGCTGCTCTGTCACAATCTGACTATGAGGACCAATTTTACCCCATTGTCTCAAACTGAAGAATGAGATATAATCTTCTGGGTCGATACCCACTGCCTGTAACCGCCCGAAGATTGAGTGCGGGCCTCGGCATATGCTTCGATATTGGAACTGCATGATCAAACGAACACTGCTGCCCTCCGCTTGATCCACTGTATTCTGGAAACCAGGCATGAGGGGGATCAGGATGCAGCAACGCCAATCCTCGTCTTTCTCGTGGGCCCTAATAATGCGCTCGACTAAAGCATCCCCGATACGGTTAACAACCCTGGTATTCATTGTCTCGGTACTCGTAATGAAAAATTGATTTTCCATATAGACAAAGTGCTGGGATTCTTCAATAAGCTTCACATATGCTGACTGGATACTGTGTTCTCTTAAATCTTTCGGATAACCTAGAGACCAATCACCTGCCGAACGCAAGATCTGGACTTCGCACGTTCCAGACAAACCGAGGCCCTCCAGGTCTACCGGGTTGGCATCGGGTGGAGGAAGGAGGAAGGGGGTAGGTCGGGTTGGTTTACGCTCACGCCGCAAGTAATTCCATCGTTGTACGAAATGGCGGGTAAGGTCACGCGCTGGCTGTCCAACAACTTGCATCGCGATGTCATGCCAGGGCATTCTTGGTACCTTGCTTCTATCGTACATTTCTTCATAAGGCTCATTAAGTTTGAAGAAGTCCAAAACGCGGGGATTTGAATAATCCTTGCCAGGGAAAAGCTGGCAATGTTCCGCGTCTCGAGGGCTGTCTCCGTCCGGTTCCATACCCGTTGGCCGGTCGTCCGTAATTGGGTGCTGTGGGTTATCCCAACGGCCGAAGCAAAGATCGATTCCGCCAAGGAAGGCCACATCATGGTCCACAATGCAAACCTTTTCGTGGTGGGCGTAAAAGAACTGGTTCTTCTTCAACTGATTTGGTGATCTCAGGACTAGAATATTGTCGTGAAGGTTAAGGAGAGAAAATTTCGTATACTCGGAGTCTATCGGTATGGCTTGCTCCACGTTCCTGTAAATAATGATAAACACCTTGACACCTTCTCTGGCTTTCCTCTGGAGTAACCGATCTAACCGCCATTTCTGGCTGATGCACGCTGGTCGCCGCATGTACAGCTCAGGGCTCAACCACCAATCGTGAATGTAGATAACATCTTGCGCCATGCTTATAGCACGGGAAACGTTCCACATATAGTCACGTCCGTCGACTAACCACTGAGCAAATGCTGCCTTCCTTACGGGCGCGAAGCTGTCAAATCTGTGAGGCTCGTGCCATTGAGTCTGCTTCAGCATATCAACGACAGATTCTTCAAATTGGCGAAGTACTGTCTGATTACGGGAGAACAATTTGATCTTTCGGTCTGCAGAATATAGCTTTAGCGTATGGTGTTTCCCGTGGGATTCTTCATCAGTAAGATGGTTATCATCGTCCTTTCTTTCGGTCTCAACTTTCAATTTTGCCCCAAAACGTCTGAGCTTGTTTTTTTTAGATACAACGCGGAAGAGAGGATCGACAAGATAAACATCGTAGATGTTCATAGTTGCCGGTGACTCGACAACGGCGATATAGTTCTGCCGGACCAGAAACCATTTGCGAGAGTGCCGTGCTATAACCTTTTGGGGATTGAGCACTCGTCGGAAGTCGATACCTTTTGTAGATTGTATATGCAGGTAACACTCCTTTCCATGAAAACTGCCTTCCGCTGCTAGTCGTACACCAAGTGCAGAAAGTTCTAAGAATTTGCAGAGGCGATTGCTATCGGCACGAAACATCAGCCAGTGAACCATCTCTTGTAAATATTTCTCTAGGGTTTTCCTCTGTCTTTCGATGTATTTCTTCTTCAGCGCTGCCGAGTTATAGGCACCCGCGAGTGATGTTTCTCCGTTGTCGCCGATACCCGATGATTGTCGGCGCGGTAAGAATGTGTTGATACGCGATTTCTTTCGGGACTGATTTGCCCGCCTATCAGTATCGCTAGCTGTATTTTCGGCGGCAGTTCCTTCGCCCGCAGTGCCTTCAGCAACTGTGTCATCGGCTCTAGTCCCCGGCGGCCTTTCTTCATCGTCGGACTCCTCGAGGTTTTGGTAAGTCCGTAGATAAGGGAAGGCCTTTCTGGGAAATCGAGGCTGCTTAGGGCGATTCCGTTGGTTCGTCGTAGTCTGAAGCGTGATGTCGTTCTTCAGAGATAGCCTGTATTTCCAGTGAATATTCCAGATCTCTCTAACGCTACGAGTGACGGTCCATCTCATCCGACTAGGTCCACTACCATACTCCAAGGCGATTGTAAAAATAGTATGTCTCTCGCTATTACTATCTTCCGGACGACTGTCGACGACCCGTAGGTTAAGCTGCTCAAGAAGAACAGGTATTCGCTTGTTCCCGTGCTCATCTCTCTGTAGCATGCTCGCGAGAATGACAACAGCTGGCGTTACTGCTCGCAATTCAGCCATGAGTTCGGCAGATTTGTAAAAATCGAATTGATCCGTTCTTCTCTTTCCTAACATTTTTAAGGTATGTTTTACTTGTCTCCATCTGTGAGCACCAAAGGTTGCGGCGCGGTCCGCGCCCAGGAACGGTCGTTTCGGCGTTGCTAACCATTCACCGTCTGATGCCCCCCCTGCTCCAAACATCTCAGAAATGCGACGGCGATGACCTGGCGTACGGGGTTGCGCGAGTTCAGTATCATCAGCACTAGGATGTGCAATGCGCGGAGAGCCGATCCACGAGCTTCCACGAGTCCACGCAGGCCGACGACCAATCAAGCGATCACGACCCTCTCCTTCAGACATTCCACCACGATGCTCAGCTGGCTCGGGCATCGTCGAGCGTCTAACCATAGTATTCAAACGACTTGCCCTAGGCGACTCGAAATCATCAAGCCTCGGAGAATTTGGAGCGGTAAACATGTCTAACTGCTTTAGACGACGCCGCATCCTCTTTCTTTTGCTCTTGGGCGCATCTCTATCCTGGTCCTCGTCGGCACTTGCCTCTACATCAGCATCGCTTCCTTCCTCTTCATCCAAAGTATCTGGAACGCGATGAGATCGGCTGACAACTGGCGAAGCCGGGGTGGATGCAAGTTCAGAAGCTCCTGGGGACTTCGGGGGCTGGATAGTACCAGAGCTACCCAGAGTCGATCTCAGCTTTGAAATCCATCTCTCGCTACGAGATCTGTTTTTTGTATCCTCTTCGTCCCATGATTCGTGTCTAACATGTTGCGGATTATCAACCAGTACATCCGCACGAGCAAACTGTACACTGCGCCGTCCAGGTGAGGTCGGATCGCCCTGTGCGCCAACATCTCCGTCCGGTACTTGTATTTCGGAGTTTCTTAGGGGAGAAGGAGATCGCACAGCAGCGGTCTGACCCAAGAAAGTGGACGACGTGCCATTAAGGGGGGAAAGATTGTCGTGCGGTCGTCCGCCATTTAGGTAGTCAGCTGCTTGCTCCGAGTCTGATCTCGAGGTGGATTGGGTCGAGGATGGGTCGGGAAGTGGTAGGGTATGAACGGGTACGGCAGCGGTTGGCGGAGCGTCGTTCGGAGATGTAGAAGACGGCGCGTTAAGACGTGTATTTACGGGAGACAATGTACGAGGACTCCCTGTCATAGGTGAAACCGAACCATCTCGGTTTAGGGTGGACATATTACGCGACAGGCCAATGTCCAATGCCAGAGGGCGTGACGTTTCTGTTGCAACTTAAGCCGGTTGAGGCTTTCCGACCCAACGGAAGATGCAGATGCCCCTTGCAGTTCAATCCGTTTTCACTTGCGTAGCATTTGCACTCCCGCGGATCAGACAGGATAGGATTCGCTAGTGCAATGTAAAGTCCCGCGTGGATTCAGTCTGGAAGCGAAACTGTCGAATAAAAAGGAGTGTATTTGTCCAAGGAGAATTGTATGGAGGTTGGAGATGTGTAAGAGAGGTTAGGTACCTTGTAGGAGGTATCTAACTAAAGTTTATGATAAAGTACCTAAACTACACTAAATGTAAGTGGACATGCATGCATGGAAGTGGACTGGGTGGGCAGGTGGGTTGCTACTTAAGTAGATTGTCCCTATTTCTAGCGTCTAGCGTGAAATGCAAGCGTTATAATGTATTGTACCATACCAAAGTTACTGACTGCCCGCGTCTTATGTCTGTCCGCAACACCTAAGGGGGGAGCTATTGATCCACCAAAGTTGGAAAAGTAAAGCATGCACCTCCTAGCTGAGGGGGACTATGTAATCAATTTACTACCTTGTCTGGCAGCTGCTAACCAAGCTGAAAACTTACAGTAACCTTAGTTGAACAACACATTTTTAATATTTGAACAACAATTCCATTCCTGTACTAGTTCAGCCACCGACACATACCCATACTAATTTATATTGGGATTAATCCCAACACTATCCACACACAGAAATCAGCGCAGCCACCTCAACAGCCACAGCAGTATACGGTCCCCTCGTCGCCAGCCCTATAATTTACAGGGCTTACAAGGCTATTAACAGTGGCCTCCAGCGCTTTCGCAGCAAGCCTAGCACCTGTAATTTAGCGTTAACAAGCGCCTGTATTACTATTATAAAAGCCTATATTATACGTCAATATATAAGCTAATATATAAGTTAATTTAAGTTAAATCAATTAAATTAATATAATATAACCAATAATTAATATAGGTTTATATTTAATTAATTTTTTTTTATTTTATATATATATAAATTTAATTAATTTTAGGTGGGTGGTGGTGGTGGTGTGGTATTTTAGTGTTGCATTAGGTGCGAACAGTGTAAATTCTGTATGTGGATGGTGTTGGGACTAATCCCAATACAAATTAGTATGGGTATGTGTCGGTGGCTGAACTAGTACAGGAATGGAATTGTTGTTCAAATATTAAAAATGTGTTGTTCAACTAAGGCTACTGGAAAACTTACCACTCAAAAAGGGATCCATCATTCCCCGTGTCTTATCGATAAACTAGTACAGGCGTATTTTAGGGGTACTCATTATCCGTCAACCCTGTCTTAATTTTGGAAGTGGGACGTCATCAAAAGCTGGTCCCAACTTCTTCATCTTAGGTACATAACATAGGTACTACGAAGTACAGACGTGCGCACTACATACAGTACATTAGGTACCTAACCTACCTTGTAGGTGGCTACGGGCCTTGTGCTCGTATGCAAACAAATACCCCGCCCAACTCGTCCAGCCCATTTATTAGAATTATGTCCCCTGTCACTACCTAAGTCAGAAACCCAGAAGAAGCATAAACAGAACCTTAAACACCTAAACTTAAGATGAGAGAATACTATATCGAGACACTCTAATGGCACACTTTGAGACCAACTCAATGATTAAGATGAATTCGGGATCTCTAATAAACTATGGACTATTCATCTTCCACTGCAGGTGACCTGAATCCCCTGAACCGTAATAGAAAGCTGCTGATTTACGAACTTGAGTTGAGAGAATACAACCCTAATTGGGACAGATTCGTATAATACGTAAAGCCACGTAAGAAAAGACAGCATCTCCGGCTTACATATATACCTAGGTAGACAATACGGCGTGTTTATTCTAGTTACGCTCCGAAAATAAATCAGGTCTGTTGCAATGGCATGGTTGATCGAGATCCATATCTTTGTATAAATGTTTGAAGGATAGGCACAGGTAAACGTCCCTACAGAAGTAGAGTCATTGCCAGCCTGTCTCTTTTGCTGACGCATATAGGCACCTGTCACGTTTCAATCTGTGATGGCTGCGCCCCTCATTTTCGATCGCGATCAGTTGGTGGAGATAGTCCGACTATGTCTATCTTACACCCTATCGACGACGCGGGATTCGGCCGCGGAGAATCCAGTGAGAGTAATATTCTAATTATTATCCCAGTCAAAGCTACGATGTTAAGGATATAACCTGGAAATTGCTATAGCCGGGCAACCCCATGTGTACCTATCTAAGGGATAGCTGCGGACGATTGTAACAACTCCCATGACCGATCGCAAATTCGTTATTGGTCTTACCCATCGGCTTCGGTAGTGATGAAAGAGAAAAGACTCGGAATTACCAGAATCACAACAGCAGTCTAGGTCAGAGAGGAAGAGGTCTTCGGCTTGCTGTTTGTGTTATGAGATTCTGATCTGTCTCGCCGTTACGTAGAGGGCAGCAACCCATCGTAATATATACCCCTATATTATAAACTAAGCTTTCCCAGATGCTCCAGAGCCTGAAATGGCCAATATATCTCCTCAAACAGTTCAAGAGAGAATTAACAGGTTCGGAAAGCTATGGATGATCGATGACCTTATCCGCGAGCGCGGGAGAGACGCCGAGCAAGTTCCAATTCTTGGATACCCCCGATACGAAAATAGTGCCACTGAATATGAGTATTTCACAGGCAAGGGTGTTGATCGTATGGTTGACGAAGCTTGTCGAGCACTGGAGAAATCTGGCCTTGCAGTGAACTCGGGGAAGACAGTAGCGCTCTTTGCGCCTTCGGACCTGTCGTTTGCTATCACGTTCTTCGCTCTGTTCCGCCTTGGATGCAAAGTCTTGACTTTGTCAATTCGCCTAAACTCGTCAGCATGTCTCCATCTCATCCAGCAAGCAAGCTGTGATGCTATACTCTACGGAACGACTACTCATATTAATTCGGTCATGAGTAAAATCACAGAAGCCTGCCCAGATCTAACGTTCATCAAGATGCTAGCCAGGGCCGATTTTGATAAACCCCAAGGGTCTTTGGAGCCTTTCTGGCGGGATATCCCTAACAAAGAGAAAGAGCACGCCCAAGTGACACTTATGGCGCATTCGTCAGGCTCGACCGGCCTTCCCAAATTATTGTCTGTCTCTCATCGGAGTCTTTTGGCCTCTATGGTCTCGGGAACTGGTCTCAAGGCGTTCAACCCCTTACCCTGGTATCACCTACACGGTCTGATAACTTCCATACAAGCTATGTGGATGCGTAAGACAGCTCACCTGTTCAGCGCGCACTTGCCGCTAACGGCGGACAATTTGATTTCAGCTCTCAAGTCGATACAGCCTGAGATCTGCCATACGGTCCCCTACGCGCTGAAGCTTATGGCAGAGAGACAAGACGGAATCGATGTTCTGAAAAGATGCAGGGCGGTGACATCCGCAGGGGCTAGGACCCCAGACGAGCTTGGGAATCGAGTAATCGAGCAGGGAGTAAAGCTTGGTCTCATATTTGGCCTGTCAGTCCACCTTCGTAATCTCTGTCGTTGCCATCCTAGCTAACTTGCTTTAAGAACTGAAGTCGGTCATATGGGTGATTCCATCCAACGCGAACCTGGCGATGATTCTTGGGACTATATCAGGCCATTTGCCAACTTGCGTGAGCATATGGTCTTCCAGGATCGCGGCAATGGTACATATGAGGCCGTATATCTAAGCACTCATCCTGCGCTCATGACTACTAACTCAAACAATCCGCCTGGATCTTTTCACTCGGGCGATCTCTTCATTCCTCACCCAACTTTAGACTGGGCTTGGAAGTATATTGCCCGTGCTGACGATAGGGTCACTCTTCTGAGTGGGGAAAAAATTCTTCCATTGGGAATGGAAGGTAGTGCTCGCGAAAGTCCACTTGTGCGAGACGCGTTAATGGTCGGCAACGATCGCCTTGTACCTGGCCTCCTTGTATTCCGCTCTGCAGCTGCAGCTAATCTATCGGACAATGAGTTCATCGAGGCTATTCAACCTTACCTAGATAGGGCGAACAATCTTGCTGACGGGTTCGCGCGTATAACTCCCGATATGATAGTCCCGCTTGCGGCGGATGTTGAATATCCTGCGACTGATAAAAAGAATATTATCCGCGCTGCCGCATATGTTCGTTTCAACAAAGTAATTGATGATCTTTACTCAGGAAATAAGAACACCGCCAATGGAAAGAATCACCAAAAACTAGCGCTCGATATTAGACAGCTTGAACAGTTCATACTAAGACTTCTTCGCGAAGAAGCGGGCATTGAAGTTACAGATATCGAAGCGGACCTATTTGCCTCGGGCGTAGATAGCTTACGCGCTGCCCAGATACGCAGGCTATTACAGAGAGATCTCGACCTCAGCAGTCATTCGCTACGTACCAATGTTGTTTACGATGCTGGATCCGTGTCTAGGCTCGCTCAGATACTATATTCCATACGCACGGGAGAGGAGCTCGAGAATCTGCAGGCGGATGACGAAGATGAGATAAAGATGATGCAGAATATAATTGCCGAATATGGTCAATTTCAACCGTGGTCTCTAGGGAATATACCAACACCTGAAAGAGACGTTGTGGTAAGCCTTCTGCGTGAACCTCTTTCTCTATTTATCCCCTTACCCCCTCTTCTATTTCCCTGTAGAGCTAACACAAGAACATAGGTCCTCACAGGCGTAACAGGTGCCCTCGGCGCACACCTACTCCACCAACTCCTCGCCGACCCCAAAGTCGACCGCGTCATCTGCCTCGTCCGTGGCACCAATCCATTAGCCCGCATCGCCTCGTCCCTGAAGACCCGGAAGCTCGACGCGCAAGTATACGGCAACACGAAGCTAACCGCTCTAACAACCAACAACCTCGATGCTCCGAACCTCGGCCTCCCACCGGAAATCTTCGCAGACTTGCAGCGCTCTGCAACCCTGATCATCCACGCCGCGTGGCCCGTAAATTTCAATGTGTCTCTCGCAAGCATGATCCCTCACATTGCCGGCCTGCACAACCTCTTAGGTTTGTCGCTAAGAGCCCCGTTTAGCGGCGGCCCCGCGCGCCTCCTCTTCGCGAGCAGCATCTCCACCGCGTTCCGCACGCCGACACCTGCCACCGTGCCCGAAGGGCCCTTGGCGTCTCTCGGCTTCGCAGCGCCGACGGGATACGCGCGATCAAAGCTCATAGGCGAGCGTATATGCGCCGCAGCGGCCGGAGGCGGCGATGGCTATAGTGGTAATGGCGCGATCGGCGTCTTGCGCATTGGCCAGATCGCTGCAGATACCGTCCACGGGATCTGGAACGACAAAGAGGCGATCCCGATCCTCGTCCGGAGCGCGACGGAGGTTGGCGCGCTGCCTCGGCTCAAGGGGGACCACGATGTCTGCGACTGGATGCCGGTGGACGCCGTGGCTCGCGCGTGTCTGGAACTAGCCTCGAAGCTCGACGCGGGAGCGGAAGCGGGGGTTGGCAAAGCGTCGTTCTACAACGTGAAGCCGCCGCACGCATTCTCCTGGAACGACGATTTCCTACCGGCGCTACGGAGCGCGGGTTTGCGGTTCGAGACCGTCGGCCTCGGAGATTGGCTTGCGAGGGTGCGCTCCCGAGCCGCGGATCTGGGGCCGGCCGCCGAAGCAAAGCTTCCCGCGGTAAAGCTCGCCGACTACTACGAGGATACTTACAGCGGCTTGGGAGTTGGGTTGGGCCCCGGGCTGAAGTTTGATATCGAAAGGGCTTGCCGGGATAGTAGTGCTCTTCGTCTGTGTCCTACCGTGTTAGATGCCAACCTCGTGCCGAAGATGCTGAGACATTGGTTGGGCGACACTGCTACGAATAGACAACAGTAGATTAATACTAGTAGTCGTTTACTAGAAGAAATACAGTAATTATGCCTTACCACCTTTAAAAGTAGATACCCAAGGTAGTCAGATATTACGAAACTGGAAAAAGATATAAATAAATTAAGAGGGTATCAACCGGGCGAGCTCATCTTAAGACTATTGACCCTATATCAGATTGAGCATAGACTCGTGAGACTCATGACGCGTTATACAAAAGTAAGGACGACCTAACTCGAACATAGGTAGTTCTGCAATTCCGAAAAGGCTTTAAAAGTCCAGGCCTAAACTCCGATAAGTGCCAAGGGGGAAGGGGAGAATAATCATTACAATAACCTCATTATATCGGCCATCAGAACCCGTAACACCTAATCATGAATCATCGCCAACCAAGCTACCAATTCTCATCACTCATATATGTCTCACTCGCCTCGACCACGATAGTTACCCATCTTCTCGATAGAACTCATGATGCCGCTCCGCATAGCCGTGCCGCTTCCGGGGCGTGGTAGACCCCCCTGAGATCCGCCATTCCTACTCCGGTCGTGAGCAATGCCACCAATCCTACTCTCTGCCGGCTTTTTCACGGATCCCGGAGCTCTTAGACCTGACGGCCGGCTGCCGATGCTGTGGCGGAAGCTTTCCGGGCCTGTGTGCTGCGTCTTAGTAACAGTCGGCCGTGGAGGTGGCGGCGCCTCTGCCTGGACCAAAGTCTGCATCGACATCATCTCTTCAGCTAACATGACAAGTTCGCCCTTCTCGACACGCTCCTTTTCGAGGAGCTGGCGAAGTTCGTGATTGTCCATCTTAATACTGTCGATGACAGCCCCGAGTTTCTCAATCTCGGCACCCATTTCCTTGATCTGCGCTGAGTCCCTGATAGCCTGGAACTTGCGTTCCTCATCTGCGAGGGTCTGATCAGGATCGACTCTATTCATAGTGGCGTCCCGATCGAGTCTTAATTTCTCGTTCTCCTCGGCAAGCCCCTCGACTCTGGACTCGAGCTCTTGGACCTTCTTTTCCCAGCGGGTTTCATAGCTCTTCTTCAAAGCAGCAACCTTAGCTTCATGCTTGCTTTTGTAGAGTACGTGTAACTCGCGAGCTACGCGCTCAACAGCAATTTCGACGTCGCGAGATCCAGAGTTCTTAGTCTTATCGGGAGACTTGTTCTCTGCTTCTGAAGTGGCTTTGCCAGCACGCATTCCTGCCATCTTGCTCTCTGCTTCTTGAGCCATGATCTCGGCGGCCTCTCGTCGCTTCTCACTTTCATCTAGCTTAGACTCGAGTTCCTCGCGCTCTCGCTGGCTCATTACGATTTCTTCTTTGACCTTACGAAGTACAGCCTCCATTTCCCGACTGCGGGCTTCCCAGTTCTCCTTTTCTTCGGCCATAGCTTCCTTCATGGCCCTTTCTTCGCGGAGTTGCTCCATGCTCTCGCCTACTCGTTTTTCGGCATCACCCACCGCCGTCTTGAGAGCCAAAACCTCAGCCTCTTTACCGCTAAGGGTAGCCTTAAGGCTACTGATTTCTGAGAGGAATCCTGACTTGAGCGACTCCAATTCTCTGGGTGTTACTGAAGGTATACTACGGGGCGTAGGAAGAGGCGGAATATCGAAATCGAGCAAGTTAGACTGTTGGCGCTGAGGCGTTGCTGCAATCGAGTGCCTCGGGTTTCTATCGAATGTTTGACTCCGGTTCGGTGTTTGCGCGTATCTAGACGGAGGGCCACCCGCCTGGTCGGTAAAGTCCATAAGCAGGTTGGTAGTGTTTCCGGATTCATGCATAGTAGGGGGTCGAGAAGTCCTGAGTGGCGATGGTTCCGGCTTACTCCGCGTGGCGAGGGGGGTTGCGCCGCTGTTTGCGAACTTGGTAGGACTATGTCCAATCCTCGCGAACATAGTCAGATTGGGTACCGCAGAGAAGGTACTAAATGTGCTTGTCATAGTATCGTCCGGGCCAGTTGATTCATTGCCAACTGGTGGATCGCCCATTGACGTAGACGTGGTGTCAGCTTCGTTATCGTCGCCATCGTCTAACGTGGTATCGTCATCCTCGAAGATCTTTATAGCGGTTGCCAGACTCTCGTTCCGCAGAAGCGCTTCGTCAATTGATATGTTATGCTCCTGGACCTGGTGTTTCTGGGTCTCCGGTGGTGGAGAGGGACTGCTATTGATTTTAACTGGGAAACGCTTCTCAGGCGAAATCTTTCTTGGACTCTTAGCAGCTGCTAGCTTTCTAGGCGTAGGGGACTGCTCTTCGGTGGTATTCTCTTTTGAAATTAAAATCTTCAAAGGCGAAAGTTCGGTGCCCGATAGTATTCTGGAATGCCGCGCCGACTGGTCTCTCTCTTCCTGCTTCTGAGATGCGAGCACAGGGCTCGAGGCGTTGTTATCGCTAGAGGTGTGTTCGCTGCTCATGTTGTTGGTATGTGAGTTGAGTTCGTATATATCAATCTGGCGGTTAGTCGGAGGCGTTGCAATATTCAGCGCGCCGATACTAGAAGGGCAAAGCGGTGAAGCCATCCAGGCTCAAGGAAAAGGTGCTGGCAATTACTATTACTGTCTTATTGTCAAGACAGGCGAGTTGTGATGTGAAGAAATAATGGAGACAAGTATTTACTTTGGGATGTTTCTATGTTTCTTGAATCTTACAGTTTAATGCTCAGTTTAATGCATAGCTGCAGCGCTGGGGGTGGTGGAGGATGGTGGAGGATGGTGGAGGACGGTGGAGGGACGGAGGGTTCCGGAAATTGATTTCTCTAGTTGGTTTATGCCAAATTTAATTTGTTTGTCCATTTCCACTGGTTGACGGAGAAACGGTAATACCTGTGCGTCCTGTGCGTCCTGTGCGTCAGGCAGGTCAAGCAGGTCGAGCAGGTCAGGGCATCCACCTACGTAAATCCCCTGCAAAAAATGCTCAGTTTAGGGCTTAGCGTCATCCCTTGTACCACGTGAGGCAACGAGATAAGAGATAACGCACAGTGATAAGCAGGAACATCCATTCCCGGACCACTGGTTGAATAGGAGACACAACATCTGTAATTAGTACCTAAAAGTAGTATTTGTGTCGCCATAATTACCTCCTATCATTAATTACCCGTAAATCTGAACAATAAGGTATATAGATTTCATACCCCCCTTTTTTTTCCTTTTAATGAAAAAAAAGAAAAAAAAGAAAAAAAAAAAAAACTACCTTAGGTAGTTAGTGGCCCCTGTTGCCTTGCGTAGAATTCATACCCACTTGATGCATTTGAATACCACTAAGACATAGTAAACTGTTTACCTCGTACAATACATTAGCAACTTTTAATAACTCAACAAAACATGAAACAAAAACGACCAATGGCACTGTGGCGGGTAAGTTCTTCTCAGGCTTGATAAATTAAGATAATATTCTAACTCTCTCTCTCTCTTAGAGTGGTCTAACGCGTGTGACTCGAAATCACATCTCTTCGGAGGCGCCCGTTCGAATCGGGCCAGTGTCGACGATTATTTTTGATGTCCACCATTATTACGTCCAACGTCTTAATTTTCTAAAACTTTTTTCTTCTTTAAAGTAAAATACAATAAACATAAAAGCACCTCTAAATTCTCAAGTATTTAACCTAACCTACATCACATTTTTTCCCATTGCTCCGGATCTTTTTTTTTCTTACTCTCCTAACCTCCTAGGTTATCTGTTTCCTCTAAATTTAGCTACCTACTTGAATCTATTTCGTTCTCCTATTCTTTCGATTCGGCTGTCCCTCCGGATGATCAACGCCCTTACCATTGTCCAGAACGATCCGTTTCGGTTTTCAATGGGAAAAGGTTAAGTCTTCTAAGCCTCGCGACTATCAATAGACCCCCACTCGTGATCTAAGGCATATGGTAGACAGGAACAGCCCGATCTAGGGGATAGCCAAAGGGTTAGACGTAACAGTAGCTCACGCGTGTTCAATATTCGCCAGTTCATCAGTGAATCACATTACCATGGGTTCATGAGTTGATTGTAGACAACCGGCGTTTGATACATAACGCTATGTTTATAGCTCGCAGGTAACTATCGGAAAGATCTGACCGCCGTTAACCAGCTCCCAAACTGTTATCAAAGCGTAAGTGCCTACCTAGAATATAGAGTATTGAAATGTTTATATTTGAATGAAACTTCCCTAAGATACGTAGCTTATAGATAGATGGTATTGCGGCCTCAGACCTCCAGACTATTAAGTTAGGTAGCATCGATGGTCGTTTAGCAAATTAGCATAAAGCATAATTAGAAACCCATAGTCCTCAAAGCTTTACCCTCAACAACATTGACGCGGCCACCAGACAGGTACCTATATAACTGCCCCAGGTGCCCAACCTTGGGTACTCATCTTACACGATTTCCCTTTTTATAAACCAATACAAACATCGCAAGCGTCTTGTCTACAAAACCAAGGTGCCCTTGATATACCGCCTTCCTCTCTAACATACAAACTCAACCTGCCTACCCAGCTGCATGCTGGGCACTGGAAACATCTTCAAACCATCAACCTGGTCCGCAACTGTCCCAAGAGGATACGTTAAGAAAACACACAATGGCGTCATTGGAAAAAGAACAACCATTACCAAAGGAGGAGCCAGCGGCTAAGGACACGCCACAACCCCCTGGCCATCAACCGCGCTTGCAACCACCCCAAGGGGATCCGTTAAAAAAATACATGATAGCATTATGGGAAAAAGAGCAAGAACAACTATTGCCAAAGGAGGAGCCAACGACCAAGGATAAGCCACACGTTATCGAGTCGTCTTCCGCGCTTCTAAATTCCCCTTCCCCAGGGCGCAAGAATTGGTATCTAATGCCTGTCGCATTTTTTGCGTTTAGTGCAGCCACACTCGGTCCAATTTCACTAATATATCTCCTGTCAACTACACCAGACCTTCACACCACCCTTCATGTTGCTATAATCTATTTAGGGTCATCATTCGTATTGGCTATTCCAGGTTGTATAGGGGAGCTTGTGGCGGCCGCCATCCGTCGCTACAACATCGGCCACATCCCTGAAGGCGTCCATCCCGTCCAGTGCGGATATTACCTTCATCAGTATATGCGTCTGGCTACAAGGATTCACTATCTTTATTTGACCGTGGTTACTTTGGGGATAGAGCACTGGGCAACGATGGGCAGTAAAGAGAGGCAACAACAGCCAACCTAGGTTGCTATTGGAGAGTATTTGACTCAACATCACCATACAAAGTAGGAAACTAGGTACCTATCCTGATATTTATAAGCGTTTACTACCCTCTCTTCTACATCAGCAACCAGCTAGCAGGCTCGTGATAGACATCGTTACTTTACTCCTGGTCGATACCCCTAGCCTACGCGGAGAAACAACTACTTCATATACCGGGCAGCGGCCTACTTTTATCAGGGATATGTGGAGAAATAGGGATATACTGGGTAGAGTAGGGCTCAACCGTTTATATGAAGGGTAGCCAGTTCCCTCGGGGGAGGCTAGGAGGCCAGGAATTACTAGTTTAACTCGTGATGCCACGGCCAATATCTTGATTAAGATAAGGCGTCCCAGATAAAAGGTTTTGAATATAATAGTAACTGTAAGGAAACCAAAAAACATTTAGGCATTTGTTAGGGTTCTCTTTTAGGACTATTTAATCTTAGTGGCTTTAAACACTTTTAAAAGATAAAGCTCGAATTGAGCCCCCGAGCCTTCTAGTCGCGTAGTTAAAGATTCCAAAACGATAACCCATAAAATATGCCCAATTGGTATACATTGTGTAAGATTCTCCTAACTGCGTGAATTCCTGCCCGTCTGTGCTATAGGAGAAGTTGGCTGCGTAACTGCCGCTCGCACGGGCATCTAGCGACGCTCGAAGCCATATTATCTTGTCCTTGGGGATATTTGCTGATGTTGCTACTATGTTCCCTAAACTAGTCGTGTTCCAAGCAGATTCTTCCTGTGTGATGTTGTGCACGACGGATAATGTGTACTTGGATCCGTCGCGGTGAATACCGATATAAGCGGTACGATCTCGGAAAGCCGCAAGACCGAAGCGGTCGCCATCGGCCATATTGGCGAAATCCACTTGGAGAGTACCCACGGGGAAGTCTCCATGTATGCGGTGGGTTAGGGTGTTGCGTGCTGCGTATAGATCATCCGTCACAGTCGCAGTAGATAGAGTCACTCCGCCGTTACCAACCTTGTACTTTGTCTCGTCAGGATTATGGTTCCATTCCCAGTCTGGTCCCAGTGTCTCGTCGTCGAACGTGTCGGTGCGAGTCCATTCTCGGACGGCCTTGACAGGAAGTGGCGCCGGATAAGATGATCCCCATCCGCCCGACTGGTCGGCTACGAAAAAGGGGAAGCCATCGTCGCCCCACTTTACCGGGGCTAGAACGGGCATGCGGCCATTTGGATATGCCCATGTAAAAGACATGTAGTACCAGTCACCGGTCGACGTTTCGATGAGGCTTCCTTGATGTGGAGCGCCTCCATTTGGCACGGGTGACTTCACATTGTTAACTAGTATCTTGCTCTCGTAAGGACCCCAGGGACTTTTGGATTTCCAAATGTAGGTTATATCACCGGGATGGTCGTCGAGGATGTAGTAGAGCCCATCTTTCTTATACATGCGGTTTCCTTCGATTCCATCCTTCCCTACGTCAGAAGCGCTGAAGACGTGCTTGGTCTCCACCTGACTGAGTCCGTCTTTTGACAGCTGAGCTACAGATACGTCCGTAGCGCCGTATACGACGTACATGGTATCGTCGTCGTCGATAAGGAGGCCGCAGTCATAATAGCACGTGCCGCCCGGAAGTACAGCCGCACGGGTCCACGGCCCGGTGACGTCCTTGGCAGTGTAGATGTAAGTGTACCAGAAGTCGACGCAGCCAATCCAGTACCAAAGCCCGGCACTCTCGCGAAACCTCATTGTGGACGCCCATGTCCCACCCCTATACGCGTGGCCATTCGTCAGATTATACTTCTCGCCGAAATCAAGACTGGGCACGGAGTGGCCGATAAGTTCCCAGTTAACAAGATCGCCGGATCTTAAGATGGGAGCACCTGGGCTGTAATGCATGTTCGAGGCGGAGAAGTAGTATAACCCGTCTGGACCGGCGGAGACATCGTTATCGGCGAAGTCTTCGTATACCACCGGGTTCTGGAAAGAGTTTGCTTGCTTCGGGACCACCAAAGACTCAAGAGCTGAACTGGCACTGGACTCGCTTAAAAAGGGGAGAGAAGCGTGGGTCCATGCTAGGTGAGCTTGCAACAAGCCACAGCTAAATAGAATGTTTCTCATCTTGGCACTGATCGGATAGTGATGATATCTTGTATAGCATGGAACCAGGGGCTGGGATTAAATATGTCCAGAATATTCCTTTCGCGATGCATGCCTGCCTACATAAGTATCATAGAGGTACCTAGGCAGTTTATTCTGTTGGATCTCTAGCTTTTAGGAACGATATTACTTATATAGGTATTTGAGTGGTATATTACTATTGACCTGAGTGGTGTGTTTTTAATGCTACTCTCTTTGCTAAAGGAGGGTGTTCCACCGAGGTCACATCGCAAGCTGTTCTATAATGCTTATTCCATAATGCTAGTGATTCCCCTATAGCGTGCCCAAGTAAGTAGCAAATGTCGGGATGGATTTTTAATGACCCCTTATTGAAGAGAGAATAGAGTTGGTGACTTCAACAGGTCAATTATCCGACTGGCGCGGGCTTTGAAATAGAACTAACGCAGGCACCTAAAGCATCCTGTATATAATTAAGAATCCAGAGCAACTCAATGCATGGTGATTTTCTTGACCTCAACACTCGAATGGTTTATATACCTCTATAGGCATTTGTATGTATTAGCTGTGCTATTAACTGTTAACCCGCGTATCATGTTACTATACAGCTCCTAGGACCTAGGTAAAGTCAATTCTATCATGGGCTATAGTCCTTATGGTCCAAACTTAGTACTTACATTCTCCTTCTACTCGCGTACGGGAAAAGGGAATGGAATCTTATAAGCCCGGATCTCCCCCACACGTACGCCTCTTTCCATCACGAGACGCAAAAGGAATGACCAAAGCCGTAAAGGGTTATCCGAGGAGTCTATGTAATCAAAACGACGTTTAATACCCAAGTAGGCACCTAGATTCGACAACGGTGATCTACGTTACCACGTTACCACGTTATCCGCTTGACGCTGTCAAAAGCTCGCGGAGAAATAGTGTAAAAGGTACAGGCAGATAACCTTACCTTACCTACCTTAGGTAAGGTTAGGTAGGGTCTTACACTACTGTACCTCCTAAGGTTGTAGGGTTAAAACAGGTACCTAAAACAGGTACCTTAGTTACTTAAGGACAGGGATTCCGGGGTAAATCTCCAGGCTGTGGGTCACCCCCAGAAAGCTCTAAACCAATAGAACGAAGAGCGGTATAGTAGCCCCCGGAATTTACGCCCAAGAGCCTGTAATTCGGCCAAATATTGTACCTGAGTACCTCTTAGCTTCGCCTAAACACCAATGCCTGCGGTCGCCTTGGTTCATCTCTTATCTCTTTCTAACTCTTTTCTACCTACGAGGCGAGAGCCTCGATTTATTCGGCGCTGATCCGCAGCTGGATATTCCAGCATCTAAGTGGCCGGAAGAATTACTTTGAAGCACTACACAATTTTTCCCGAGCTTTGCTTTGACCGATTTTTCTAGGTACCTCCTGTACCTCCGCCTTAGGTACCTGTCTTCGGTAGCGTTCTCATCGCATTCCGTACCGTACCTAAGCTTCATCTCGTGGCCTCCCACTTTGCGACCCTCAACAGAGGAGGTACCTACTATTACTTTCCCTGATAGTGGAGGCTTGTTGTATATCACTTGTATATATCTATTCATCTCGAAACCCTCAAGATGTCTCGAGATGCCTCCTACGATACCTTATGAACCCGCATAAATTGACCTATCCAGAACTTCGCCGATATCTCCGGTCCAAATATCTACGGTAGATGTATCATTCTACCATTCTACCATTCTCTTCATTCTCTTCATTCTCTCCATACCCATGTGGCACTGATGTTAGTTGATTTCCCGACGATAACTTTCCCAACTCGAACGTAAGCTCAACGTACGTCTGCCATGAAGAGCCTGTCGCTCGAGACGATCCCGATATTCTGCCGTTCATTGTATTGATATCGCTGCTCATTCGGATCAATTAAACCCGTCCCCCAAGCCCAGGAATCCCTACCCTCTGTTAACGCGAGGACGTCGTCCATTAGGGCAGTATGGCGACAGTCCACCAGCTGCACCAGGCTCCTACGCCAGCCTGCCCGCTTAGCAATGCCAGCGCATCAATCTCATCCGTAGAAATAGACATGGAGCGAAACTTGCGATCGAGGACTGTGAATGGGACTAAGACTACAAGTGGCTTGCAAAAGGGCGACACCAGGACGGTTGTTATCATTTATGGTTCTGGCCAGGAGCACGTCGTGTCGGTTTTCGCAGACGTCTTAGGGAAACCATATCGTATGGCCGACAGCTTTCAAGGCATAACTTCTATAGAACAAGAATTGGTACTGGGGATATCGTTGGAGAGCGCCAAGATTGACATTTCCTCGCGGAATCGAGACGCCGTGGTTGCGATTAACGCCCACTGTATTAATATGGGAATGCCACCAGATACTTATATATCAGCGCAGTGCGACTACGAATTCTTGTACCCTGAGGCGCCATTCTTCCGTCGAGATCTCGCTCGCTTCATCTCCTTCACCCTTGGCCAGATTAACCATCATGATGCCCTCATGTCAAAGCCGCGCACTTATTTCATTTCGACCACCTTTCCTGATGTTCGGGCTGCCCTTCCTAACATAGATATTCTCACAGTTGGCGCCGACGCTGTAGAACTACGTGTCGATCTTCTCAAGGAGCCTTTGATTGATGGTAACTTTGCGGCAATACCAAGTCTAAGTTATGTTGGGGAACAAGTCATGCTATTGCGACAGAGAACTGAATTGCCCATTATTTTCACGACAAGGTGTACGAAAGAGAATGGGCGCTTTCCGATGGATGATCCTGACTTGTATTACGAATACCTTTTTCGGGCCATCCAGTGGGGGGTCGAATATATCGACGTTGAGCTTTGGCTTCCGGAACATATTCGTCGGAGGCTATACGAAAAACGCGGAAGCAGCCGTATTATGTCTGCGTTTCACGACTTTTCCGGCACATTCAAGTGGCCTTCAGCTCAGGCGGAGTCTATCTTCCTTGAGTCTCGAAAATATGCTGATATCATAAAAATGATATCAATAATTAACGATCACAACGAGAATTTCGAGTTGGAATATTTCCGATCCAAAATTCGGAGCGAGTATCCACACTCGCCCCCCCTCTCGGCCGTCAATATGGGGGAGACTGGCCAGTTTTCGAGGACTCTAAATAAAGTCTTCACGCCTATTACCCACCCTCTTCTTCCGATTATTGCTGCGCCAGGTCAAATGAGCGCCGCCGAGATTAATGCCGCATTGTCATTGCTCGGTCAACTTCCGAAGAAGAGTCTCTACGGAATCAGCAGCCCATTTTCCCGTATTGCGACTCCTTATGCACCCTTTTACGAGAAATGCTTCAATGAACTTGGCTTACCACACCAATTTGCAGTTGTCGAAAGACATCTTAAAGGACCTACCTGCGTAGAAGCGCTATGCAACCAAAAGTCCTTTGGGGGAGCATACTTGAGTCCCCCGGTGTCCTTAGCAAGCCTCATGCATAATAGCTCTTTTTTTGCGAGACTCAATAATGGGTTGGGCCCATCACTCACTGAAGCAGCCCGTACACTTGGTATGGTTGATACCATCGTTGTTCAATCTCGATCGTCTCCACCACCTTCGGCGCTTCCTGCGGCTTCCCCTGGTTCTGACCAGGGTACTAACACATTCCCAAGTTCCGGCATCAATAGTGATAGCGGATTGCCACCGAGCTCGACACTAATTTTTGACAACGCAAATTGGCGTGGCATCGTCAGTACCCTGACTCGTGATCTTGCGCCCTCAGCCTACTCTGGCCGCGCCGCAGTTGTCTTAGCGGCGAATTCCGACGACGCAGCGTCTGCTATGTATGCATTAAAAGCGCTTCGAATTGGTAAGGTATACACTGTGGGTTTTAAGACACCTGCCAACCTAGCTCGTGGTCTTGAGGTCGAGCCCTTCAACAGTTTAGAAAGCCTTCAAAGAGCAAGAATGGTGCGCGACAAGGCTAGCCCTTTCGTTATCATCTCTGCCCTTGGGCCCGAGAAATCTAATATTGTTGGGATGCTTGTGCGAGTATTTGGAGGCTCGAGAGGCTCGTCGACGCAGATCCGCAAGGTTTTCTTGGACTTGGCTGATGGACCGAGGAAAGGAGACCCGAGTGCGGTTGCGGAACAAAGTGGCTTTGCTGCTTACGGCGTGGCAGATACGACTGCATTCACAACCGTAGAAACGCTCAGGTTGCTTGTTGGCCAAAACGTTCCCTACAGCTTTGTGCGGCTTGCAGGCGGCCAAGGAATGTTTTAAAAAAGAATCAACTATATACCCCCGGTAAGAGTTGGTAGGATTTTTAGATGCGTAATGCTGGGACTCGAATATATGCAAATTACCGGCAAGTCATGTATGCTGCGATTATATGTAATCTTCCTGGCTCTAGACCGCCTAGCTAAGGCATATATCGGAGACATACTTAGGAAATTTCTATGTAGGTGTCTTCTATGGGGTATACTGCCCGCACCCTTTTCCCGTCCCGTTTCTCTGTTTTCTTAAGTTCAAGTGATCTAGTACCTAGTTGTTCCGAGGTTATAGTCCCGATATAACAAACCAAGGGGTTACAGAGACATCCCCTGAGTCTATTCGGTACAGCATGCCTAATCTCGCAACTGGGCACTACACAAGATCGAGAAGTACTAGGTATACGTGCACTGCTGAACGTATGTTTATGCTTGCTTAGATACGATGCATTGTTGATACCGAGCTTAAGCGCGGGAACAGGAGTATAACCCTTGAATTACACATATGTAACCACATACTTCTAGAGATGCTATTGGGCTCCTATGCCGCTTGCCTCCTGTTTCACGTACTGCGATATTCATTTCCGCTGGGCATTGATGCCGAAGTAACAGAATCAATTGACAGTATAGTAACTCGGAGTTTTTTAGCATAGCCTTAGGAGTGGTTCTCGTGAATGCCGACTCTGCGTTAGGACCGGGATAAATCTCCGGGTGGCTGCTGAGCGAGCAGTCAAGTCCAGCTCGGCGTGGTGAAGAAAATTTCATAGATCGAGATGCAAAAGCTGAGTAATGGACTTTTATGCCATGCGGTTAAAAACGGCATATTGCAGATATGTTCACAGACTTTAATATAACCTCATACGACGTCCAAGTATGCTTGATATAGTATACGGGTACCTGAGTGGGTGCATGGGACGATGATAGTCCTAAAGATAGCGTAGGCGTTTTTTACTCTTCTTTTATTTGTGAGAGAGGTAGAGTTAAGTAGGCTACTTCGTATGCTCGATATATTATACCCGCATGCGGGCTATGGAGAAAGTTCTAATTAAAAAGAGCCTGAATATCGGGATATATAAGGTACCTGTCGAGATGACACTGTAGGAGCCGAAGCCGCATGCAGCCAGCCAGAAGGAAAAAGGGTTACCCACATGGAGGCAATGGTGGAGAGACGTTGGCGATCCACAACGTCCATCCCGAGTCCGAGTTCATGATAAAGACGTGATGGGGAGCTGGGTTGCGGCCTATGATTCGCGAGAGAAAATAAGGGTATCGTTCGACTCCTAACGCGCGTAGCGCATGTGCAACATGTCAATATTGCACGTCACTTACCAGCCAGGAGGCTGTTCAGGGACCGGATCTGTCACTAACCTTAGTGGCCGTGGCCGGGGAAGTGGGCGATGCATATCCTGAGCAAGGGGGGGCCATTCTAGATGGAAATCTTGTTTCTTGTAAAAATTCTGGTTCACATTACGAGGGGATATCACTGATATAACTGACATAGCTAACATATACCTATAGCGGGTATCTAATGTTCAAGGTTACCTTAGTTACTATAGTCTATTATGAATGTGGAATACATCTACCTAATGTATCAGAGAAAGGATAACTACCAGGTACCTTAGGTAAATACATGTACGTTGGGGTTAGGTGGTTAGGTAGATATTTTATGCTCTGTTATTAGAGGACATGAATGCCCGCCCCTATTTTTCAAATGTAAATAGCCTCGTTAGGGGGGCTACACTATACTATATACCTTAGGTACCTAAAAGGTATACAATAGGGACCGACCTATACCTGTACTTACAATATAATACCTAATACTAGATAATGTGAAAATCGAGCAAGCACTATTTTAAGGACGAAAATTTTTTCGTTATAATTTGAAAATTATAATTTCGTTATAATTTAAGATTTATAAATTATATATAAAAAATATAATATATTAATTTATATAATATATATATAAAATATAAATTATCGGGATATATTATATTTATAATATATTTAATTAATTATTACCTCGTACGAAACTTAGTATAAAGTTATTTACAACCGTGAATAATTAGTATTAAAGCTTATAACTAAGGGGTACTAGTTACTTACTAGGGTTACGTGTCTTATTAACCCTAATATTTACATACCTACACATAATAACTATATATATAACGTACGTAAACGTACGTTATATACTAAATAATTTACTTAATTTAATTCAATATATAAATAAAGAAATCTTTATTAAGTTCAATTTTCACCATTACTATTAACATTATAATATTTATTTTATTATATTAATAAAACATATATAATTAATTTTATTATTATATATATAATTAATAAAATTTATAAAATAATTATTTTATAATTATATTTATATATAAAATTAATATTTTTAA